>RYFJ01000481.1:0-587262 GCA_003991445.1 Oryza meyeriana var. granulata
AAAAAGAGAGATTTTTAAAATATTTTATTATTTTTTGTATGTTTATGTTCGAAATATATTTAAAAAAACGAGTCATAACAAAAGCATAACGACATTAATAGGCTATAACGCGCTTCTGTTCCTTGATACGCTTTGCTGAACTAATCACGTGCAGCAGGTACGGGCTGCTTGTTGCGGGCTTGTGCTGATCATCTGAACTATTGTAAGGGCCATGGAATGTGAGTGTATCCGTGGCATGTGTTACTCGGGAGTTGAGAGAAAAAAATGATGTTTCAAATTGTATGGTTGATCAACACATGTTTTGCTGTCTGGGATTGAGTTCTCTGAACAGCATGCATTGAGAAACGGGCATCCTGTGGGCTATCTGCTCAAAATTGTCAGTTATGTTAATGTTAGTTCTTTTGGCTCGGTCAGCTAGTCTTCCACCTGTGTCTTGCTTCTTGGCCTCAAAGTGGGCTACTGCTGTTTGGTTAGCTCTCAGTCGATTCAGATCGGTAGTGGAGGTGTGTGTACTACTCATTTCACCGACCCGAGTCGCGGAGAAGATGTCTACATTGGAAGACAGCAGCAGTAGCGGAAAAGTTTTTTGCGTCTGACATGTCAGAGCTTATTCGTCTCTCACACCAAATCAAATTAAAGTCTCTCAAACTATTAAAATAAGTATTATACTTCTGGCTGGTTCAGTTTTACATTTGGAATCATTTTCTAGTATGACGGTTAACCGTCTCAACCTACGATTTTTTTTAATTTAAATTTAAAATTTAATCTCAGGTAAACATGTTTCGCGTGATATCCGACGATAAACAGTAATGCTGTGTAATGTTGAGCTAAAAATGGAAAAATTGTAAAATGTAGTAATTTTAAAATTTGAAAATTAGGAAAAATTGGACTATCTTAAGAAAATGTGTATTCTAGAAACAAATATAATTTGGTATAAATTTTTTATAACCTTGTATCGTTTTAGACTTAAATAAAGTGATATTCTAACCATCTCATATTTTTTATAATATGGGTTTAAAATAAAGTAAACATGTTTTTTTAAATTTTTTTTACCAATAGTTACTACTAATTTTTAAATTTTTTTATTCTTAAAAGAGGGTTAAATTCGATGAAATTTATTAAGCAATCCGTTGTCATACCAAGATTTGGCGGTACCGCGTACAGGCGGTTTGCACACCGTGGGCGGTTTGCACGGCGGAGCCCGGTCGAGTCGAGGGTGATGGGTTGCAGGGGTCGACCCTGCCTCGGGTGCCGCGACGGGCGCGCGTCCGTCACGGCTAATGCATTAATACGTTCGGCAAGGAGCGGAGAGAGCTAGCGTGGGCTCCTCTTGGTCGTCTCGCTCCGTCGTGCTGCGGGCGCCCGTCTGGGCGCGGCCAGCGTCGGGAGGAGGATGGTGGGCATCGGCGACCACTCCTCGTATTCTTCACGCACTTCTCATCCTGCGATTTGCGCCGTAAGGGAGAAAAGAAGCTGCCCCCTTTTCTCTCCACTCTCCCTGATTCGCTGTTCGATCTGTAGGGAGGGGGGGGCGATTGTGGCAGGAGTGAAGCACGATGCTCAAGTCGGGGGCTGCAGGGATCGTCGGGGTCGCTGCGGTTGGGTCTGTGAAATCACTCGTCCGTGTGCGTGCGCCGTCCACGAGCAGACTAGTGTGCCACCTCCTCGCGGCTTCGCGACGGCAGACCGTGAGGAGCATGGCAGGCAGGAGAGTGGGAAGAATGAAAAGAGGTGAAGGGAAGAGGTGAGGGGACTAAATATGACTACTATTTTTTTTATTATTTTTGGTCTATATTAGTGTCTTATTATTTTTTATTTTTCTTCAGTGCCATGATTAGTCACGTAACGTTAATATGGGATAAGACCAAGTAGTACGTCACGTGGGGCCAATAGCTGAATCGTCTCTTCAAAGCGGAGCCGTTGCAACGGTTTTAATAGTTAGGGGACTCTATACCGATTTTTGCTGATTGAGGGCCGCGCATCAAACGCGGCCGCATGTTGAGGCGTAAATTGGGCTTTTTCCAGAGCGCTACTCTGCGATGTTCAACTATAGCAATAGGCTTGAGTTGCCTCTGTGGGCACGACACGCACCTTGCAGATCCTACCAGGAAAACCAACGACGCGAGCTTGCACGGGCCACACACCGGCGGGCATCTACCGCAATTCTCTCATGGCGTGCGTGAGAGCATCGCATGTCCTGTCCCACCCGTGTTACACCACGTTGGCTAATGGTTGGCTTTGGAAGAAAAAGTCCACTTTAAGTCCTCTGTGGAAGCCATGGGCCGGTACCTCACTAATAGCACATGGGCCATCGGATAGAGGATGGGCCAGATCATGTAATTAGAGATAAGATAGCCCGGCAGGCTATGCGTTGTACAATAAGGAAACATAGCCTTAGTCGGATAGGATTATATCTCTATAAGGAAATCCCTTGGTCGTCGTATCCGACTGGGATCCTTACATGTACCCCTGTCCCTAGTATATAAAGGAGGCAGGGCGCCCCATGAGGGCACACCCAGAGTACATTGATCACAAATCCACCTCAGAGGGATAACAACCTCAACTGGACGTAGGGTATTACCTCACATTGAGGGCCTGAACCAGTTAATTTCCCTCGTGTTCCTCTGCATCCACCGAATTGCAGGTCGCGAGTACCCCGTAGTATTATTGCCGTGCAAAGCATCGACAGTTGGCGCGCCAGGTAGGGGACCGGCGATTCTTCATCAACAGATTCGATGGATCCCATCAACGAAGTCAAGGCAACAAGTTCTCCAATGGGACACCATCACCTTCGGAGTCTTGATTCGTCGCGATCAACTCGGCAATCTTTCCTTGGCTGAGCAGATCCATCTCGCCAGCCGGGGAGCAGCCGGCGTAGCGCCAGTCGGCCCCAGGGACGTCGCCATCTCGCTTCGACGACTACTCTACGACAGTCCCTCACATCGCCGGATCATCGGGACAACTCTCTCCTTCGGCGTCCGACTCGCGCTAGGCTTGAGCCAGCGCGGGTTAGGCCAAAGAGGGGGAGAGATCGTCAATCTCCCGTACGGATTCGGACGCTGTGCATCTAAACCCGCGCAGCAGACCCAACCTCAGCGATTCAGTTTGACGCGGTCATGAACCGTTTCAGATTGGATCTAGGGAGGTCGGAGTCGTCCTAACTCCGATAAACTACTCGGAGTCCGACACTAAGTCGGATGTGGTTCGAGCAGCAACTCGGACTCCACCTTGGCAAGCTTCCTCCTCCCCGCGAGATCTTCATGGCTTCAACGCCACCTTCCGAGGTGCGCGACTGCAAGAGGAGCAGCATGAGGAGGCGCGCCGAATACAACAACAAGCGAGGCCAACGACAAGCTCGCATGACGGGCTTCGACAAGCTGGGCGAGCCGCCCAGCAGCAGATCCTCCAAACAAAGTCGGCGACCACGATGTCTTCGTCACGCCACAACAGAACGTCGTGGCCGCCGCAACTCTGCTGGACACACTCCAGTTGGGCCTGATCATCAGGCCACACCAACATCGCCAAGATCAAGGCGATGATTACTGCCTGCGCCTGCCAGCAGCAAGAACAGTCAGGCAACACTCACATACCGACCGTCGAACGGCTCTCCAGCGGCGGAGTCATCTGCATCAGCACGACGACGGGCAGCCGGTTCCACCCGGCGCATGAAGAATCCCGCAAACAACACTCGCAATACCAATACGACAACCGACGGCGTCACCATCGACCGCGACCCAATCAAGACCTCCGATTGCGGTTACAACGCGATCTCCGCCACCACTAAGGGCGGCGCGAAGAAGCGAAGAAGAGAACGCCGCCGGCTGGAGATGAACACGAGCGCTTCGGTCTCCATTACGAGCGTACACCGCCAAAACCGAAGCCCGAGTCCTCACGATAATGAAGGCATTCCAGCTTACTCGGGAGTTACAGGAACGTCCATGGCCAGTCGGCTTTAAGCCTACGGAATTGAAAAAGTACGACGGCAAGACCAACCAGAGTCCTGGCTCACCGTTTACGTCCTAGCAGTTCAAGCTGCTGGGGGCGACAGCAGAGCCATAGCTAACTACCTCCCAGTCGCGTTATCCGACTCGGCGAGACATGGCTGACAGGCTCCCAAGGCGTCGATCGGTTCCTGGGGACAACTCAGGAGCGGTTCATCGCTAACGTTCAGGGGACCTACGAGAGACCGGCTTCCGAGCACGACCTCTACACTGCATCAGAAAAAGAACGAGTCTCTACGAGAATTCATCAAAAGGTTTTCCGAGAAGCGCAATCAAATCCCAAGCATCAAAGACGAGGTCGTCATCGCCGCCTTCCGCAGGGGAGTAAAAGACGCCGCGCTCATCGCGAAATTCACTCGGAAGCCACCATCCACTGTCCGGACTCTCTTCGACATGGCCAACAATACGCGACTCAGCTGAAGCCGTGCAGAGGCCTTCGACGAAAAGAAGGAGCCCCGACAAAACGACAACAGGGCAAAAAGCCGACAACGAGCCGCTCAGAACAAGCCTGGCAGCCGCAAGCGGAAGTCAGACAACGAGGTGGCTACATGGAGCGCAGTCGGTCGCGGCCCCAGCGGAAACGACTACCAGAAAGTCATGAGCGGGCCTTGCCCCTTTCCCCCAAGGGCCGGCACGTGGCCAAAGACTGCCACATGCTCAAGAAGTTTTGCCTCCGAGCAGCATTCATCGTCTGGCGCCGACAAGGACAAGGACAGCCAGACTCGGGTCCGGCTGATGACTCCAGGACCCCCAAGCCGAACTCAACCACATCTTCGGGGGCCACTCGCGTACGATCCAAGCGCAAGCAGAAGCTATCCACGGATATGAACGCGGTCTCCACACGATACCCCCAATACCTGCGTGGTCGGAAATGGCTATCACCTTCAACCGCGCGGATCACCCAGATCGGGTTTCTCACCGGACGATACCCACTCGTCTAGATCCGGTCGTCAAAATATTAGGGCTGAAGAAACCCTCATCGACGGAGGCAGTGCGCTCAACATCCTGTTCGCCAAGACTTTGGACGAGATGAGAATTCGTCGTTCAGAACTACGGCCGAGCACCGCGCCCTTCCATGGATAATCCCGGCTTGTCATCAACCCCACTCGGGCAGATAACCTTGCCGGTGACCTTCGGCACGCGGGACAACTTCCGCACAGAAACATCTCCTTCGAGTCGCGACTTCGAGACCGCGTATCACGCGATACTCGGACGACCGGCCCTCGCCAAATTCATGCGATACCGCACTACACATACATGGTGCTGAAGATGCCGGCCCAGCAGGAGTCCTTCCCTCGCAGCGACGCTAAGCAAGCCTTCACCTGCGACAAGGAGAGCTGCGAGCTGGCTCAAACACAAGAAGCGGCAGTCGGGCGCGACAGCATCCGGCAAGCCGCTACATCTGAAGTCGATCAAGATCCAGTTCCGGCGAAAAAAGCAGCGAAGTCGGGAATTTCAGCGACTCTGACACGAAGAAGATCCCCCTGGACCTTCCGACCCTCCAAGACTGCCTTAGTCGGGACAGGACTGACCCCAAATAGGAAGACGCGCTCGTCACTGCCTCCAAGCCAACAAAAGATATCTTCGCGTGGAAACCGTCGACATGCCGGGCGTACCAAGAGGTGATCGAGCATGCCCTACACGTAAAGCCAGACGCCAAGCCGGTCAAACAACGGCTGCGGCGCTTCGCTCAGACCGCAAGGATGCTATCCGGGAGGCAATCACCAAGTCTCGCAGCCGCTTCATCAAGGAGTCTACCACCCGGCTGGCTGCCACCCAGTCCTGGTCCGGAAGAAAAAACGTAAATGGCGCATGTGCGTCGACTACACCGACCTCACAAGCGTGCCCCAAGGACCCATTTGGTCTTCCAGGATAGATCAGGTGGTTGACTCCACGGCGGTGCGACCTACTCAGTTTTCTCGACTGTTATTCGGATATCATCAAATTAGCTTGAGGAACAGACTGTTTAAAAACATCTTTCATCAGCCGTTTGGAGCGTATTGCTATTCACAATGCGTTCGGTCTGAAAACGCAGGCGCAACCTACCAAAGGGCTATTCAGCGGTGTCTGCACACTCAGATCGGGCGCAACGTGGAAGCCTACGTCGACGATGTGGTGATCAAGTTAAATCCAGACAAGACCTCATTGCCGACTTGGAAGAAACCTTCCAAAACCTTCGAAGATTCAAGATGAAGTTGAACCCGGACAAGTGCACCTTCGGGGTGCCGTCTGGGAAGTTACTCGGCTTCATCGTCTCGCACCGCGGCATCGAGGCTAACCCGGAAAAGTCAACGCCATCAAGAACATGGCGCCCCCGACCAACCTCAAAGACATCCAGAAGCTGACAGGCTGCATGGCGGCACTCAGTCGGTTTATCTCCGACTGGGCGAACGGGGCATGCCCTCTTCAAGCTCCTCAAAAGGCGGACACCTTTCAGTGGACCCCGGAAGCCCAGCAAGCCTTCGAAGACTTCAAAGAATTCCTCACATCACCCCCGTGCTAGCGTCACCCTGCCCCAGGAACCACTAATGCTTTATCTGGCGGCAACACACAGGTAGTCAGCACGGTGCTGGTAGTGGAGCGATCCGAACAGGGTCATCTTCAAAAAATACAACGGCCAATCTATTTTGTCAGCGAGGTCCTTGCCGACTCCAAAACAAGATACCCGCAGGTCCAGAAGCTGCTATACGGCCTACTCATCACAGTCCGAAAGCTGGTGCACTACTTTCAAACACATCAAGTCACGGTGGTCACAGCGTTTCCACTCGGGGATGTCCTTCATAATCGCGAGGCCACCGGCCGGATCGCTAAATGGGCACTCGAGCTGATGGCGTTTGACATCACCTTTCAGCCACGGACAGCTATCAATCTCAGCTCTAGCCGACTTCGTGGCGAGTGGACAAGTTCAACTCCCAACACCAACAACAAAGTTAGAGTACTGGACAATGTACTTCGACGGTTCCTTACGGATCGGCGGTGCCGGGCTGGTGTCATACTGACATCCCACTGGCGAAAAGTTGAAGTACGTACTACAAATCCACTTCCCGGCTTCCACAACGTCGCCGAGTACGAGGCTCTTGTTCACGGGCTTCGCATCGCCATATCACTCGGCATACGTCGACTGGTTGTGCGCGGAGACTCCAACTCGTGGTCAACCAAGTCATGAAAGACTGGACCTGTCTCGACGACACAATGGCGGGCATACTGTCAGGAGGTCCGCAAGTTGGAAACAAGTTCGACGGGCTGGAAATCAACCATGTCCTGCGTCAATACAACGACGCGGCCGATGAGCTGGCAAACATGGGATCCAAGCGAGAAGCGGTTCCGACTGGAATCTTCGTCGAGCAACTTATGGAGCCATCAGTCAAGAAGAAACCGGCACAAGAGCAGTCGGGAGGCGAGCCTACCCCGACCACCGACGAAGTGCTGCACATATGTCAAGACTGGAGGGGTCCCGTTCTCAAATTCCTCCTGGACGATGAACTCCCAGAAGATCGCAATCAATCCGAGCAAATCAAGCGCCGAAGCAAAAGCTTCCTGCTAGTCGGAGAAGACCTGTACCGAAGGAGCGCATCCGGTGTCCTCATGCGCTGTGTCACCACCGAGGAAGGCAAGCAGATCCTGCATTCAATCCACTCGGGCATATGTGGCAACCACGCTGCATCCAGGACGTTAGTCGGAAAAGCTTACCGGCAGGGATTCTTCTGGCCCACCGCAGTCACAGACGCCAAAGATATCGTTCGCAAGTGCGAGGGTTGCCAGTTCTTCGCAAGACAGACAAATCTTCCCGCCCAGGAACTCCAGACTATCCCTATCTCTTGGCCATTCGCAGTATGGGGGCTCGACATGGTCGGGCCATTCAAGAAAGCGCCAGGAGGGTTCACACATTTATTCGTCGCAGTGGATAAATTCGCCAAGTGGATTGAGGCTAAACCTGTCGCAACAATCACAGCGGCACGAGCAAAGGACTTCATCTTGAGTATACTATACCGGTTTGGGGTCCCTAACCGCATCATAACCGACAACGGCACTCAGTTCGCGGCAGGCCTATTCCAAGATTTCTGCGACGACTTCGGCATCAAGATCTACTATGCGTCTGTGGCACACCCGCGGAGCAACGGGCAGGTTGAGCGAGCCAACGGCATGGTCTTACAAGGCATCAGGCCAGGATATACGACCGACTACAACCATATGCGGTCGGTGGGTACAAGAACTACCATCCGTTCTCTGGTCTCTCAGAACCACGGTTAGTCGGGCAACAGGGCAATCCCCTTTCTTCCTGGTCTACGGTATGAGGCCATGCTACCGACCGAGATACAGTTCGGCTCTCCGCGAGTCGGGCTTACTCGAAGCGATTCCAACAGCACCCGACTGATCGAATTAGATCAGCTGGAAGAAGCAAGAGACGCCGCAACAATCCAGTCGGCAAGGTATCTTCAAGCCTGCGTCGCTACCACAATCGCAATGTCCGTGGGCCGCGCCTTTTTGGTCGGGGATCTCGTTCTAAGGAAGATACAAACCACCAAGACAGGCTAAACTATCCCCCATCTGGGAAGGGCCGTTCATTATAGCCGAGGTCACGCGGCCAGGCGCCTACCGACTGAAGACCAAAGACGCGTCCTCATCACCAACTCATGGAATATAGAACAGCTACGTCCTTTCTATACCTGAGTCTTACTTTTCCATGTGTACAGTTTTTCCTGACTCACTACGCCGCTTTTCCAATCGAGTAGTGAGTCGGGGGCTGCATGTATATATGTGTTCTGTCAATAACATACAAGCTTATCTCACCTCGGTTATGAAGCCTTGCCACGACTGATGCGTTCGCCCGAGCATAGCATCTTCCTCCGAACGATTTTATCAAGTTCTATCGAACTAGCTCGGTGCATGTTACATGGTCGGGTAAAGCTAATGACAACCGAATAATAAGTTTGGCGGCACGACACATATATTCACACATGATCGTATATGAAAGCATATGTATACACCGACTACAAAATATATTGCCTTTACAGACCCAGGTCTCGGGTAATCGCTTCAGCAGTCGGCTTCGCCTGTGAGATCAGCTCCAGCGCTTCTCGGGCGTCGTCTCCTCGGAAATCCCTCCCCGATGGCCTCAATGGTCGCCCTCGGTAGATGGACTTGGTCATCGCTAGGTCTGGGCCACACCGGCGGCAACCCGCTCGTCTGAGTACCTTTCAGGGCACTCGGCGCGTCCTCGAGACGCCCCATTATTTGAGGAATTCTGCTACAGCTGGTCCCACTGAGCGGGGATCCACAAGGTGAAGGAGCCCCTTCACGACCCGACGAGGCCTCCCGTGACTCCCTGATTGACCTTATCTCCTCCGTGTAGAACGGTACTGGGCCTGGACGTTGGTTCTCATGCTTGCCCAGATCGGCCGGCAAAGTAAGCTTGTCAGGTTCAGCTACAACACAGGGTGACTAATGTATTGGCTGAGATCACAGTCGGGTTGAGGACTTACTTTCGTAGTCAGCCTCCCACCGGCCACGGTCTTCTCCAGTTCGGCCTTCTCCTTACCGAGTCGACGACGGCTTCTCCAACTCGGACTTCTCCCGGTCAAGCTCGGTGTTGGCCTTTGTCAGGTCGCCTTGACCCTTTCAAGCTCGGCCTTGGCTTCTTCGGCCTCCTTTCAGCTGCGACTCCCTCTCCGCTTCGAGTCTGCACCACAGATTAGCCAAGAGCTCAATCACGCAGTCATGACACCACCAAGCAGTCGGATCGACGTAGCTGGATGATTACACCAACGGTCCAGTCGGGAGATATGCTCGAGGATTTTACCTCTGATCTTCTCGGCTAGGGCCCATGTCTCAGCCCTGAGCTGATCAGCGCCGCTCTTCAGCCAGGCCTCCCTCCTCGTGTGACGCGCCTCCATCTCCGCCCTTCAATGCCCGGAGCTGTTGTAATTCCGTGAGGTGGGGAGCCATCTCGACCAGGACCTCTGTCATCGCCTCGTTGCGGTCGACGAGCTTCTGCTCAGGACAAGGAACCAACCGACGACAGAATCAAACATCAAGACAAGAAGATTGCTGGAGCTTCACTACAAGAATCATACCGTGACCCCTTGGGACCCGTTGATGGCGGCACGAAGCAGGCTCTCGCGCTCTCTCCCTTGCGACGACTTCATCGAGCCTGAAGCTTTTCATAGTGCCGTCGCGAGTGGTCCACGAGAAGGTCCGAGGCATCACACGTGGGGGAGCTTCGATCCGAGGCAAATGTGGGATCTCCGGTGGCGGCGGCAACGGCGACGATGGCGATGACGATAACCACGATGGCGACGGGGTCCTGGCCTCGGCACCGCCTTCCCCTACAACATTGGGGACCGGCTCGGGGGATCCGTCCCTCGCTTCCGCGACGTATGGTGCCTCGGGGGCTGGGGCCTCAGTTTCAACAGCCACCTCTCGGTCGAGTGGCGGTAATGGCCCTATAGTCAGAGCCACCTCGGTTTCAGCAACCGGGCTGGCCGCTGGCTCAGCAGGTGTGTTCGCTGCTGCTGACTCGGCTGGGACGGACTCATCAAGCAGAGCAGATGGGTCGACCTTTTTGAGGTCGATATCGGCCCGCTTCCTGCACAACGAAGCAAGACATCAGGACTGTATTTTAACATACAACGACTACAGAATGCTCGGAGTAGCACACCTCTTGGAAAACTTCAGCTTCCTGCTAGCGTGCCCGCTCCCCGGCGAAGCGCTAGCATCGGCATTCGCCCCGGTCGGTGTCGTCGACGGCAGAGGCATATCGACCTGAGTCGGCCTCGACTCTGGTATGGTTGGTTCGGGTTCCTTCGCCCCAATCGGCCTCTGCCCTGTTTGGCCCCTTGGCGGCGCTGTTGCTGAGTACGACAACGTCGAGCCCAAGCTTGCTGCTCTCAGCCTGGGACTCGACCGCGTGGGCGTTGTGGCAGCGGTGTCCTTTATCTTCAAGCTACCGCTCATGGCACGCGCTGTCATGGCCCCCTCGCCCCGATATAAAATTGGCTTCTTCCCCGCTCTCTTGGAGTCAGGTTGGGCATCAGAGGGACTCCTTGGCCTCTTCCTCGGCGCGACCGCAGACAATGGACGAGAATCTTCATCAAATTCCTCGTGCCACTACAAGCAAGTCGACAAGATACCATCACGCAAGGTTGAACAATCATCGTTCCACAGGCGTTCACTACAGAAGAAAGTAGAAGGTTACCTTGGTCCGTGGCCGGATGAAGCTATAGGCAGCAACTCGGCGGTTATCATCTTCGGTGGCAACGACCCCTTCGGAGAAGTAGCCAAACAAGGTATCGGTTACTGCCCCCTTGTCCGCTGTCTCGCTGCTCACCCGGTCGGGATCGTGTTTACCTCTGAAGGCCCAGCCGAAAGCGCTTCTCAGCTTCAGCGGCTGGACGCGCCTCGTCAGGAAACGACGAGCCACCCAGGGCCCTGTCAAGCCGGCCCTCTTGAGGTCATCTATCTTCGTCAGCAATATGTGTGCCTGGCCCAGTTCTTCAAAGGTTGGCTCCGAAGACCAGCTTGGCAACACCGCCGGCGGCATACCAGTAAACGGGCGCAAGGAAGGAGCTAGATCGGCACAGTAAAACCACTCCTTGTGCCAGCCCTTCAGAGAAGATTTCAAGGGCAAATCGATATATGTTTTCTTCCCATCACTCCTTAGTTGAAGACCAGCCCCCCCAATCACACTGATATTACTCTTGGAAGGCTGGGGCTTGACATGGAACAAGTGTCGGAAGAGGATGAAATGGGGCTCAACACCCAGAAAGCACTCGCAAAGAGTAACGAATATGGAGATCTGAAGGATCGAGTTGGGATTTAAATGCACCAACTCCAGCCCGTAGAAATCAAGGATGCGGCGGAAGAAATCAGACGACGGAAGACACAAGCCCCGATCGAAGAAAGAGGCGAAAACTACCGTTTCACCAGGCCGGGGGTTGGGGCTCGACTCATCCCTCGCCGACCGCCAACGGATCACTTCTTGGCTGGGCAACTTCAGCTCGCTCTCCAACCGTCTCAGCTTCACCGAGCCGCAATCCGAGATCGGCCAAGAACTCCCTGGCACACCCGCAGGATTCGTCGCCTTCGGCATGACTGAAGGTGTTGAGATTTGGGGGAAAGCAAATCGGGGGCTTGGAATAAACGAAGAGGATTGAAATCGCCCGAGTCCGGGTGGGGAACGGCTGCTGCTAACCCTAGCCGGGCGGGAGGCGAAAAGCTAGGCGCGAAGGTGGAAGATGAAGAGATTGGTTGCTTTGGGGAAGACGATGGAATCTTTTTCTCTCTCCCCATCCTTTTATAGCCTGAACCGACTAGATGGGCCCAGTCTTGCACAGTTGGTATTGGGCCGACAAGACATGAGTTCCTACAGTAGCATGCTCCATGTGGGCCGCCCGCAGGCTGAGTTGAAATTATAGCGCTGGTGCTACCCACAGGAATTGATGAGGTAAACAGATATGCTTCATGAAAGCCTCACTGCTAAACATATATGTTTGGGTATCTGTTTTATCCACCAGGTCTCGAGGATATATCCTTACAAGGATCACAAGCTGGTCTTCATTAAAATTGGGGATGCAGGTATCTTTCTCGGGAACACCTGACCACGTAATGGATTTATTTTCATAAAGTGGTACTCGGCCTACATGCATGGCCATCAGTTGCCATGAGCAACATTATTCCAGCCGACATGACGCTGAAGAGTCTAACTTTCAAGTAGTGCACTACTCGGGAGAGACTATAAATATCTATTCCCGCTGACATGATGCGGAAGAGTCTAGCTTTTGAGTGGGACGCCACTCGGAAAAGACTATAAACTCATATTCCGACTGACATAAGTCGAAGAGTCCTAATACGAGTAGTCTCCTACTCGGCAAGACTATAAATTATATTCCGGTTGACATGATACCGAAGAGTCATATACCAGTAGTAATCTACTCGGGAAAGACTTCCAGGTTAAAGATCTTTGACTTTATGTTTAATTGTCTTCACAATTAAGCACAAAGTCGGGGGCTACACCTAATAGGTGCGCCTATTCGGCGCACACTATTCATATATTTACATGAAGCCCTTCATAGCCTCGTTGCCAGCTGACATGAAGCAGGACTCGGGAAGACTTACTCGGACAAAGAGTACTCGGGAGCATCGCACTCGGGTAACCTTCACCGTGGAGGAAGAGCACTCGGCATCAGCTGTGACTCAACTATGAAGGTCTCAGGGGCTACTGTGGGAGCCATGGGCCCCGGGTACCTCACTACAAGCACATGGGCCACTCGGATAGAGGATGGGCCAGATCATGTAATTAGAGATAAGATAGCACCCGGCAGGCTGTGCCTTGTACAATAAGGAAACATAGCCTTAGTCGGATAGGATTCTATCTCTAATAAGGAAATCCCTTGGTCGTATCCGACTGGGATCCTTACCATGTACCCCTGTCCCCTAGTATATAAAGGGAGGCAGGGCGCCCCATGAGGGCACACCCAGATCATTGATCACAAATCCACCTCAGAGGAATAACACCTCAACTGGACGTAGGGTATTACCTCACATTGAGGGCCTGAACCAGTATAATTCCCTCGTGTTCCTCTGCAATCCACCGAATTCCAGGTCGCCGAGTACCCCCGTAGTATTATTGCCGGTGCAAAGCATCGACAATTATAGGCCGAGTTTGATTCACGTACAATTCTCTGCCCCCATCCCCTCCCCTCCCTTTTTTTTCTGAGGCGGCTGGCTAATCACATTCTCAATCATCAAGCCATCATTAAGCATGTGGAGAACAGTTGAAGGAATACTCTAATCGGTCGGTGTGGCATCCTGCATGGACATAAAAGTAGGGTACTTGGCGAAGAACACTGCAGCATATCCGGCAATGCCGAGCACTCGCTCTGCTCCGCTTTCCTTTCCTCAATATACGCTTGGAATGTTGGAGTTGGTACGTAGTGTCGTACTGCCTAAGTGCCTATCGACTCCAGATAATGTCCTTTACCCACATACGCTAGCTAATGCTGGTGTACCATCCTGTTAGTGCAGTCCAAACGCCATGTACCAGTTCTGGACCAAACTAATCAAATTACAGTGCATTTTTTGTTTACAGTGACACAGTTGCATTGGCAATCAGCACTTATACAGGGCCTATTTGGTACGGCCCACGATTCTGATTCTTGGTGATCCTGATTCCTGTTCTTCTTATTGGTGTTCTTCCTTCTTGTGACAATCCAGCAGGATGCATGGTTCTCATCAGTACAAAACGGTTACCGACAGTCATACTGATGAAGTCAACTCCAGTGATATCAGGGACGTTATAATATTGTTATCACTGTAAATTTGTAATCGTCACACAAGCTCTGTGCCGATCATGCGAACAAACAGAATCACAGAAAGATATAGACAACATCTTGAGATTGTTGCTTCAAGTATTGTCAACAAGTTAGTACATGAAAACCGCTCCTTTTCACTAATGAGGTGAAAGGAGGTAAAAAACGCTAGAGAAGAGACTAATTAAAGCTTCACATGTTGCTGTCATCATGTGCCCACTACACTAGTTAAGCTCAGACGAAATTCAGTATCTACTACAATCTGCAGCCGCTGACTAGCTAGTATCTAATCTATTCTGAACAAACAGATCAAGAACAAAAAAGATTGTGTTCAGTGATGTCTAGGTGTATGGTCACTAGGACCATAGTAGTCTTCATGGAACTCAGGTAACTTGTGTGCTACAGCCCTAACTTCATTTCCAGCAATGCTTCTCTTCGCCTCGGCTAGTGAGTCACCAGAATCCTTGGTCACATTCTCGGTTGATTTCTGTTTTTCAGAACAGAAGTACATATGTCAGCTCACACATACAATAAAACAGTAGACATTTCAATGATGAACAAATTCAGTATTCAGATGCTGAATCAGAATCACTTACATTGACCATTTGGTTGCTGACTGCTGCACGAATGTCTGCATCCAGTCGAATGCCCTCGACCTCCATGGCCATCAGTACTAGGAGCAAGATCACAGCAGTAGCCATTGACAATTTGGACATCCTCATCTTGTCCCGCAGGAGACTTTGAAGCTGCGAGAGAGTTTGAGAGTAGGAGCTATGCAGATGCAGGCTGTGTGTGTCTGAACTCTGAAGAATTTGACCTATCACAGGTCACATATATACATCTTGACATCTTGCTTTAGAACAACCCCCAGTGTTTGCTGTGCTGATGTCTATCAGGATTCAGGTGTGGGTTATCTTCATCATATAAAAAACTACCTCTAATGTCTGGATCATTGTCGTTAACCCATTTTATAAACAAAATCATTGTCGTTAACTCATGCACCGTGCAAACCCAAGACATAGTTTATAGGGTTCTTGTCACCCTTTAGGGAAGGATTCCTGCACAAAAGTCGGCCCCCTGTTTGATTAAGCTGCTGGATTAGGTACTAATCCTGCACTTGAACTGCTTGCTAATCACGAGTAACCTGCTGTTACAATGCTGTCAGGTTTTCTGTTTGGCATCAGGTGCTCGCTAAACGCATTGCCCGGGAAAGTTGCGTGGCTGTCTCTCGACAGACGCACAGAAAACTGCGTATTTGTTCGAGCGTTTCTTCAGAAAGCGTATACATGCCTTGTCAGTTGGGTTGGCTGATCTGGACATGGCAATTGAACGCTTCTTAATCTGGTATACATGGATACGTAATCTCAGGGGGAAAAAATTAATACGGGAGTACGGATTACGGAATGCTGCTTGTTGCAGATGCGCAGATAGATGGAGTACAAGTAGGCGTTGTCCTGTCCTGGCCTCCTTGGGCCATGCCTGTTTCAACAGCAACTGATGCAAACAAGGCCAATCCAAAACTCTCAAATGTTTCGTTTTCTTAATAATGAAAAACTCTATGTTTTGTTATTGAAAAATTGATCGGTTCTACGAGTTACCATCGACGGGCGTAAGTTCAACTCAAGTAAAGGTCAACTCACGACGATGACGGCATTTTGTATAATTTACGTTCATCAATTGCAATTCGTATAATTGATCACCTGTCAATAGAAACATAGAATTTCTCTTTAATGGATAAACCAGCCGCTGCATCTAATATGCACAACATACTCCCACCATCCCTAAATAAGTTGATTCCTAAGTTTAAACTTTATCTAAAAAAAATTGATTTCTATACTCTTACCTATACTCGATCCACGAACCAAGAAGTTTTATTCATTTAATACCTATTATCTACTCACCTAATGATACTACTGATATACATTTTGGTCTTTTCACTTTACTACTGAACTTGTTTGCCCTAGGAATCCTTTTATTGTAGGAAACATAGAGTAGTGCGTAAGGTTACTTATTTTGTTTCATCTTAGCGTAAAGTGAAATCATTTCTGAACTTGATGCAAATTTTGCAAATCTCTATTACTTAAAAAGGAAATTTTCCTTCCTATCTCGCACGAAGCACACAACCACCACACAAAAACAAGGAGGAAAAAAACAAGCGGTAAAAAAACCACCATGCTCCCAACCCATCCTCAGTCCTATGGACCTGGCCCGTTGCAATACATGGGTATGTTACTAGTGCAAAGAAAAAACTAAAAAAGGGGAGAACAGTCAAAGTCCATTTTGAACGGGCCGGCAACGAAGTCGTGGCAACAACAACGGGTCTAGTATACATAGCCCATGGGCCAGAATGGATCATACTCCCATGCTGGGCTCTGAGCCCACGGCCTATCGAAACGGAGCGCTTTGCCTAACTCGCGTAGTTGCATTATAGATGTCCAAATGGGCTGATCGGGCTAGCACGGCCCGAGGCACGGTCTGGCATGGCCCGCTACAGCACGGTCCGGCACGGCCTGTTTAGGCACGGTCCCTATAGTGGGCCGTGTCGTGCCGGCCCGCGTGCCTCCCCCCGGCCTAGGCACGGCAAGCCGAGGTCGTGGGCCGTGCCGTGCCGGCACGGCCCGTCGGCGGCCCACTGTGCCCGGGCCGGCCCGGTCCGCTCCAGCCTTCCTACCACCGTGCCAGCCTGGTTGTCTCCCACCCGCGCCCACGCGGCGTGGAGACGTGGGCCGCTGGCCGGTAGGCCCCGCCAGCAACGACGCCGAGTTAAAAAAAAGCGCTATAGAAAAAAAAGAAAAAAGACTTAAAAAATTTGTAAAAATTAGAGGAGTGGTGAAAAAAATATGAAAAAAAGGCAAAAAAATTATTTGAGATAAGTAAAAAAACACGAGGGTATTTTTTGATGATATTAGAGAAGGAAATTTTCATATTTTTTAAACAAGCAAAATAGCAACACATATATAATTATGTAATTTAATTTCTGCACAAATATAGGGAAAAATTATTTGAGATAAGTAAAAAAACATGAGGGTATGTTTTGATGATATTAGAGGAGGAAATTTTTATATTTTTTAAACAAGCAAAATAGAAACACATATATAATTATGTAATTTAATTTCTGCATAAATATAGGGAAAAATTGCGCAATGACCTTTATTGAATTTGATATTACACAGCTGCCTCATTAAAAACTCTGTCATATAAAAACTCAATTTTGAGAAAACCATGACAAAGAAAACGAGTACACCTAAAGGTCAACACTTAAAAATAAAAAACATTACTCTAGTTCCTCATTTTGTAGGTAAAGATTTTCGAACTGATTAGCCAAATCTTGGTTCTCCGCGGTGTTGGGCACGCTCCTTGTCTAGCTCCCAGTCTTTAACCGCAAGTAGTATTTCTATCACCTTACTGTAGAGATTTCTTCTCCTCTCCTCAATAATTCTTCCGCAAAGACTGAAGGCCGACTCGGATGATACCGTAGACACATGCACCGTGAACACATCCTGTACTAGCTTTGAAAGCACGGGATATTGGGTCTTGTGATTGTTCCACCATTACAGAACGTTGAGATCTTCCTGGTTGATGGAGTCGCTATCTAAGTAGGTGGACAGCTCAAGGGTTTCAAGCGAAGCGTGTGCAGGACTTGCAGCGGCTGAACTTCCATCACTGGTGCTCGAAAAAGAAGAGGAACCACACTAAATTCGGCCCCACTGCAATTTCTTCTTACCTAGTACAGGGACAGGTGGAGCTCTTTGCACATGAACTCCCTGAAACTTAGTTTCATATTTTCGAAACACTTCATACAATTTAGTCTTAGAATCAAAATAGTAGTTAGTGTAATCAATATTCATTGCATCTCCAATAAGATTCAAAATATTAAGGAACCCTCGTATTTTACCCCTAGGATCAAGAATAAATGCAAAAGCATACAAGTATGGAATGTCCCTCTAGTATTTAAAATATTTTTGCTTTATGTGAAATACTGCAAGTCCTAGTAATTGGTCATCTTTATATTCTTTTAATAAAGTGGCAATCTCAAAAATTTTATGCAAAATTAAATTAGCAGTTGGATAGTAAACACTAGACAAAGTAACAGTTACATCATAAAATGTTTCAAGAAAGTAATAAAACCTTTCCACAACATGCAAAGACTATTCTATCAGTAGCGGTTGCCCGTCACTGGTAACAACATTTTTAGACTGTAAAAACAGTTAGTATATCCTTATAAGGCAAGATGCGTCTCAATATCAAATAAGTCGAGTTCCATCGATGGTCCGTATCCATTTAAAATTTGCGTGGACATTTATCCATTTCCAGTCAGCATCAACATAATAAGCAACTACACTAATATAGTTCTCCTTAGCCCTACCACTCCAAATATCAGATGTGATATTAACAGAAAAGGTGCATGTAGCAAACAATTGTTTAATACTATCCCGACCTTGGTTGTAAACATTCACCAAGTCTCGGGTCGTGGTTTGTCTACTAACAACTTAAAACCTAGGATTATGAGTAGTTTTAATGTAAGTCTCAAATGCAGGAGACTCACCAAAATTTAGGGGTAGATCCTGTCTAACAATTAAACAGGTAAGAGAATCTCGTGCTACTTGAGGATCATACTCCTATGAATGTACCGTACCGTCAGGATTTAGCACCAGTTGCTGTTGTCGTAGCTGTTAACCTTACTTCTTCGAACACGCCTCAGTTTCGAATCCTTTTGAAGCCGCATGTACTTCCTTCGACTGTCCTTGTGGTGTAAGAGCCGACCCGGAGTCGTCTCCCTGCGACATCGGCATATAGCTCAGGTTGAAATCGTTCAGTTGGAACGTCGGGTAGTTCGGATCCATCCTGAAATATAAATAGAGAAAATTAGTAAAAAAAAATAGTACGAATAAAGAAAAAATTTAGAATTTTTTTTACCTTACAGGAGCACCAGAGACTGCAGCTATCAGCTATGGGAATGTAGAAAATTTTTGATTTTTAGACAAAAATTTGTCTAAATAAAAAATTTAGAGTGCAAGAGAGTACAAGATGAGAGATTGGAAGGTTTGGATGAGCTAAGATGTTGCTGCTAACTGCTCTATTTATAAGAAAAAATTTTACAATTTTTTGGATTTTTTTGGCCCTCTAACGACTAAATTCAAAATCTAGCTAACTGTTAGAGACACGTGTCAAGTATTCATTGGGCTACCAAAACGAACCCACCGTTGAACAAGGCAACAGTCGTCCCCCGTGCGCACTGTAGTGAGCGGGCCATGCTGGGCTGTGTCATACCGACCTGCTACAGTACAGAGACTGTGCTGCACCGTCGGTTCAGACACGACAGAGCCTATGGCCATCCGTACTGAGCTGGTCCGGTCATGGCTAATGTAGCACCGTGGCTGAGCCGTCCCTGCCGTTTGAACATCTATGAGTCGCATTGACAAGTCGCCATCAATTCCAACCATTCCACTCCCCAAAAATTTCGAATTCCCCTCCCCCTCTCCCTCCCCTTCCCACTCCGGCGCGTCGCGTCCCCTCTCCTCCCCACAAATCCCCACCGGATTCCTCCGCGCGCCCGCGCCCGCCGGGCGGGCTCCACGGAACCTCGTCGTCTCCTCCTCAGCTTTTGGCTTGCGCTACTACTGCTCCCTCGGCTGGGCCAGCCATGGCGGCCGCTGCAGGTAAAGCATATCCCTAGATTTCGAGCTACCCGTCCATTCCATGGTGGAATTTCTCAGGATCAGCTTCCCTTCTCCTAACCAGGAGCAGCGGCGCGCAGTGGCTTGATCCCGGGCGGTAAGACTGGCGGCCATGGCCTTCGGTCGCCAGGGAAACCCGTCGCGCTCGCCGACATTACCAACACTGGGAGGCCCAACCCTCCCGGATCCGTCCACGCCGTCGCCGACGTCCTCAAGGTCACACCAGTTCTAGCTATCTTATTTTTTGCACGGGGAATTTCAGTTCTAACTCAAACAAGCAGACAACCCTAGCAGCGCATTATTGCATCCTAATTCCGATTTCCATCCGATTATACCATTCAAATCTTCTCTTGCTTTCAGGAGAACGCCAAGCTGCGTCATCTGCTTGCGGAGAGAACGTATGCATGCCCTTTGCCCTCCTTAATTTTGCTGGAGGAGAAAATCTGTGGTTTCTCATGTAGTAACATAGTTGTTTTCTATTTTGGCTTTGCTTCTTATTTGCAGCAAGGTCATTGAAGTAAGCAGAATTGAGATGCAGAAAGTCCGCTTCGCGCTGCAGTCCATGCAACAGAAGAACCTGCAACTCGTGCAGGTTAATTCACAATTGTCTGCGGTTTGTCCACCTATCCATTAGCTCCCTACCTCGCCATTCTTGTGCTAATGTTCTGAATTTTTAAGTGTGCAATACTGGTATCTTGGTCGCCAAACGTATAGGTTGAATGCATAGTTTGAGGTATTGGTATACATAATGACAAATGATAAGTGTTTGTCACTTTGTCTCCTTCACTGTGGGTGGTTGTAGGTAGTTCATTTGCTTTACCTGCAACTCACTGTTTGATCTATGCCTATGTTTTCTTCTTCCCTGCAGGAACTAAATCAAGGAAAAGATAGAGTAAGCTGCCTCTGGTTCTTTTTCGTTTGAGTTTTCAACTGCAAATACTCAGCAGTATGGTTGCTGATTTGCTGAATTATCTGTGGATATAACATGCAGCTTAAGTTATTGCAACATGAACTTGCGTGCACAATAGCTGCGCTCAAAGCAAAGGATTCCGAACTCAAGGTAATTTTAAACATGACTGTATGAACTTCTGTTTGTTACATATAGCATGTTTTTTTCATCGTCTACTAATCGCAGAGGATGAGTAAGACTGCTAACAAACAACAAAATGAAACAAAGATGCTGGTAGGCAGTCAAATTCTTGAGTAAATGATTCACCATGTTTATCTACATTATTTCTAGTTCTGAATTCTGAAATTGTTCTGTTCCTATAACATAATCAGGATATAAAAGCCAGGCCTTCCAAACGTGCACCAGCTGAGGCTCATCAAAAGGCCACGGGCGCCATTGTACAGCATTTAGTTGAAATTCAATGTAAACTTACTCTTCTCCCTGTTTCTCTCTTGATGCTATACCTGGCAATTGTTTCATCTATCCTACTTTATGGTTTTCATTTATCCACAAACATTTTGATGGTACCAAGTAATACCACAAAATCTTTCCACCTCCATGCAATACCACAAGGCAACAGTCTTTCTTTCAAAAATACCAAAAAAAATGATGAGCAGACGGAATTACCCCCATCTGTCTGTTCCTCCCAGCTCCATTCGATTGAGAGACCAACAAAACTATGTTCCGGCAATCTGCCATTGCCACTGGAGCCAGCAAGCGGCAACCGCGAGCTGCGCTCCTCCTCAACACCTCCAAATCAAGAGCGGAAAAGATTCGATAGGTTGTTGAAGTCATTGGGTATGCAGCTTGGAACCAACAAAGTTACACTCCACATGTACATGAAGCACATGGCGCTGGAGGCCAAGACCCTAGATCATGCCCGGTGGCAGCCCAAACTACTCGCATGTGAAGGCTAACAGCGACCTCTGCACCTATTACTTGGACGGCTCCTGTTAGTGCTCAGCCTACTCCCATGCTTGCTCACCATCGGGTGATGCTTCTTAGCAGAGGTGTGCGTTCCTAGCCAACGCAACGGACGGCTGGAGAAAGAACATAGAGTTCGGCATCAAGAAGACAACCTCGGAGTCGAGGAGCATGAACACCAGCAATGTTGCGAGGACAGCCTCAGTGATCTGCATGCTTCTCACCAGCCATTAGATTTGGGTGGAGATGAATGGGGAAATTTTGGGTTCACGAGTCAGAGATGGAAGAAGACAATGAGGGAGGGGCAATTTTCCACAAAATAAAGCTATCAGTATCTTTCTAATGTTTGTGGTATTTTTGAAAGAGAGAAGTTTTGTGGTATTACTTAGTGCCAGCAAAATGCTTGTGGTATTAATGGAATTTTCCCTAAGTTTTATGTCTTTTTTTTACCATAAGTTAGGATACTTTACACATTCTAATCTTCATTTGCTATCAATTTCTTCTTAGCTGCTGTGCCATTCTATGATAACTGTCAAGAACACCCCCAGAATATAACAACCAAGAGGTACTTTCATCTCTTTATTTATGTTTAAGAGGGCAACTGGTTGACAAAGTTATAGTAGCCTAATTCATGCATCAGTACTGATTCAACATGTTTGTGAGCAGGCGCACAAATAGGCGGAAGTCAGAATCATGTGAAACTACAAAGGGTACCGACACAGTACAGCATAGCTGCAGACCTAATGTGCAATCTAGTGGGTCATCGCATGATGATGACCACCAAAGGTAATCACTAATCAGTGCTTATTACAGAATGTGTTCATTGCTGCATCATTATCTGGTTGAAGCTTGTTCAAAACTATTGGACACATGTGATCAGAAAAACTCCACGGAGAAGGTCTGCTAGATTGAACCCAGGATCTTTTGAGGCCACAGAGGTCTCTTGTGATACCCTGCATGAGGATCCTGTTGTCCCTTCGGCTCCTTCTAGTTCTAATGTTCCAAAACAGCAGGAACTAAATGCTGGAAAAGATATGGTAGGGTGTTCTATTTCTTTCTGTTTTTCTGTTTCAAAAGTTTAAGTTTCAAAGGTGGTTCTGATATGTGCTTTATTTGTGGTGGCAAGAGGAAGTCAATGCAAAATGATATTCCATGTGATGCCATAATGCTTGAAGTAGAGGCTCCAGAACTCAAGTTAATGTAGTGGTTTGGTTTGCGTCAGAATTTTTTTCTAGTCTTACAGATATTATTAATTTAATTTTAGTTAAATCTGGATCCTGATTGTATGTACCAGAAAAAAAGAGAGAAGTATGCATGCACTAAAGGAAGTGTACCTGGAGGTAGGCAAGACTATTGAATAGTATAGAGGGAGAGAGATATACTGCGTAACTGGATGATTGTATTGAGCCTCGGGGGCTAGTATATATAGGAGATACATGGATAGAGATAAGGAAGGATTAGAGATAAGGAAAGAGTCCATACAAATCAATCCTATCCTAATATATCTCTAACTACCATATACTCTAACAAGGACAATTCTTAAGTAAATAATCCACCCATTTATCCATGGAGTCTTAATTCTTATTATGTTCCTACTTCTTTTGTACAATGAAATTAGGAGATACAAGAAGCAGGTTCCAGGATTGCTGGAGTTGAGGCACATAAAATTTACAACAAGGCCACCAATATCGACCCAGAGCAATTGGCAGCAATTGAATGTAAATCACCTCTTCTTTCACCATTTTTCAGTTATTTCACTGTACAAAATCATCCTGGTTGCTTCACACTAGCTTCTTTTACCTTTATATCATGCATTCAAGCACAACATACTCCTTATTGAAAGCTCTATGTTTCAGACTGAATTATCTCATAATATTGCCACAAAGTTTGAATATAAAGTACATCTTTGTTTATAGCGTTGCGCTTTGAATTAAAATTCTAAACCCCATGAATAATGGCCAAATTACTTGCTAAATGCTGTAGTTTGTTGGTGTTTTGAAACCCCCCCTTTTTAAGGAAAAAAGAAATATTCCTTAATGACAATACCTTTTCAGCATCCCAGCTGTTTAATATTGAGGATCCTGAGCTACCACAAGAAAGAGGTCCCAAGAGGTATGGCCCATCATTTTTGCAGGGCTTAAGATGCATAGTACATCACATAATTCAACTAAGCAATGCTCTGTCCAATCAGAAAATCGATGCGTACTGATGCAAATAAACGGAAGCTGGAATCATGTGAAAGTCAAATGGCCTTAAACAGAGAGGACTGTGTCAATACCAAACGCGACTCAACCAGCATGCTACTGCCGCATGAACAAAAGAGGTAACTCTATTATCTTCCACCGATGCCCTTTCCTCTGCGAGGAACATGTCTCATGGCTGGCCTTACTACTGCAGAAAATTGTCAAGGAGAAATTCCACAAGGCTGGATCCTGGGCCTTGTGAGGTCACAAATGGCACTTTTGAGATTGTCCAGGAAGATACAGTTGCCCCTTCTGCTCCTTCCAGTTCAAATGTTTTGATCGAACAGACCAAAAACGATGCGCACAATGGCTGTAATTCCTCGACTAAACCTTCTGAAGAGCAGGTGATAGGGAGAAGATCTTCAGTTGGGAGGCCCTCAAGACGGGCAGCAGAAAAGATAATCTCCTACAGGGAGGTGCCCTTGAATGTTAAGATGCGACGACCATGACTGCCACTTACATGCAGAGAGAATAACACCATTGGCATCTATTTTATGGTGTAGAGTCAAGTTTGTTGTATGATAGTAGCATCTATCTGTTTTGCCAGCATCAATTGGTAGGTAGCTCCTTTTGTCTGCCCCAACATGGAAATTTATCTGACCGGCATCTCAGTTTCAAACTGACCATGGAAATTTATCTGACCTGCCTCAGTCTGGACTGCCGATGCCGATAACAACCAGCAAACCATTGTTCCTGTTCTGGTGACGTAGAGATCAGACAACAATTAAGTGGTTAGTACCGTTTTTTTTCCTTGATGTTTCTCTTTTATTGAGAGATCAGTTGTATCTGTTCAGTTCTTGTGTCTTCAAGCCTTGCATGCATGTACTACGACCTGCTTACCTGACAATCCTAAAGCAAACATGGAATGACCTGGGAGCTACTGCTGGGGCCAATAGATAGACACTCCAGATAGCTGGAGAAGAAGCATCAACGATAGGTTGTGTCGGCGCACAGACAGACGGCTAATCGATCTCACGCGATCAAACTCACAGTGGGACATCAGCCTACACTTGATCTGATCAGCCATCTCATGAAATCATTGACTTTAACTGACTGACATGGATGGTTTGTTATATGCCCTATCAGATGGTGACATGTCAAATCAATCAAAATCATGTCTAGTTTCTTCAATCAGATATTGTTCATATTTCGTGCCTGCTACTACTATCAGTTCTGGTACTGCATCTCGGTTTCTTCAGAACAGGATTTATACTACCGACAGCTGACAGCCTGAACATGAACACAAGACCAACAACATTGAACAGTCAAAGAGGTCATCACACAATAGAACTTTCAATCCCACTAACAATCCCGGTATTTATTTTTTTTACAGAAGGCGGGGGAATACATCGCATAATGAGCCTCAAAGCCCCCTGGATGCACACTACTCACACTCCTTACCTATCTCCAACTTATTTACAATGCCTGAGCCTCACAATGGAAAGTGAGATCTCAGGTTCGTTGGGTTTATTCTCACACGAAAACACACTGGCATGTCGACAATGGATGGGTTGATAAACAAACAGCAAGATGCCGAAATCACTACATACAGTTTCTCTTCAATTCCGCACAACATCAAGACTGATAGAACTGGAGCTATCATTGGCCTTCCAGGAGCACCCTGAGGCTATGAAGCCCTTCAGCTGATATGCTCCGCTCGACCCTCCCCGTCCTGTTCACTCTGAGCTGAGGAGGGTCCTCCTGTTGGAATGAGACCATCACGGCCGTTAGGTTATCTGAGGCTCCTCGCCTTATTGCCTCCTCGACGATCTGCTTGCAACACAACCTCAAGTCGATGTGCTCTTGGAGCCTTTTCCGCGTGAAGTCAACAGCATTTTGGTTTGAGAAGAAGTCCCAGATGCCATCACTTCCTATTATCAAGAACTCGTCCTCCTTCGTCAATGTGATCATCTTGAGCTCTGGTTCTGCACTCAAGGGGCCGCCTGGCTCACCCATTTCTTTCAGGCCCTCAAGATGCCAGTCACCTAGTGCTCTAGTGACTGCTAACTGACCATTCAGATAGCCATCGTCAACATAGCCACCGAGTGATTCGATACGCTTTCTTTCGTTGAGGCAGCAAGTCCTGTGGTCCTTGGACATTTCAATCGCAGTACCACGCCTTGAAAGAACTGCTCGGCAATCACCAGCATTAGCAACCAGAAGAGACCTGCACAGCACATTCTAATAATTAAAATATGTAATAGCCTGATATCGATGAACAAGTTGACAAAGGGGTCCTTAGTCACGGGGGTTCAGGGGAAACTCCTAACACCTCAACTCCTCAAGTGGAACATTCCTAAGAATTTTATGCTCTTGGATAAGCTTATAGAAGGGCAAGGGACTAAAATATTTGGAAGGCACATGGAGAAAATGCTGAATAACCAACAACAGAATAAGCTTGGTACTAGTTCAATCAAACATAGCATGATAAGAAGCATAAGACTAGGCTAAATTCTATTTCTAGCCTGCAGTAGGAATAGTACCTTCCAAAAATCATTGCTGTAAGCGCTGTTGTTCCAGAAGAAAGTGCATCCTGATGAGAGCACCTCTCTGCAAATTGACTATCAGTTTGCACAAATGACCTCCTCACTACTTTCTCAAGCTCAAGAGGAAAATCAGCATCTTCCACGATAACCCGTGGCAAGTTATCACGCACATAATGAGCTGCATCTTTTCCACCATGCCCATCGAAGACCTGAGAATTATAAGGACAATAAAATTTTAGAAAAAGATAAGCGTATTAAATTTCATGATCCATGTATTAATATAGCAATCTCTCAAACTGCAGAAAGCATTAATAATACTTTACTATGGACAATACACGTTTTAGGATTGCTGGGAGTGCTCAACTGGCTAATTGATTTCAATGTGAAATGGGAACTAAAGAATCAAAATGGAAATAGTTAAAACAAGAAATTACCCCATAAAAGGAAACAATATCATCATCCATCGTGTTATGACCAAAATTCTTAGCTAGGTCCGAGATGCAGACATGGGCATCTTCCATGTAATCGCGACCTCCAATATCAGACCAATCCCCTGATCGGATAACTGGGACAAAATTGCTTGACTTAGTCTGCTTGAAATCAAGAGATACTGTGTTCTCACAAACTTTCTCCATCTGCAGATTACCAAGAAAGGTAAAAGATTTAAAGCATGGTAAAAACAAGAGATGAGAAGCAACTCTGACATAACATAATCACAACACAAGTTGTTATAAGGATAGTGATGAGCATTGGCAGAGGACGTCAGCCTTTTACAAAAACAACAGATCAATGCCAACTTTGGCAGAACATGCTACTAGTTCAAATGAATATGCTTGCAATTCAACTATGCCAAGAGCACAAATTGCTTAAGGGATGTTGTCGAAATCATCATTCATCACATAGAAAATGAACGACTTACAGTAAATACTAATCCACCTAGTTGAAAGCGACACAGAAACAGAAGCCTAATTCAGTCAAGTAGGTAACAAGAGGCAAACCCTTATTGGACAAGGAACGGCTACGAGTAGCCATTTCTAGAGAGGGCGTTAGTAAACAAAACGCCCAAGAATGCACAGAAGTGTAGTACAGCTTATTTTTCAGGCAAAACACACACAGCAGCATATGACTTGACAAAAAAAAAGCACAACAGTTGTGACAATATGATTGGACAACAGAAACTCCAGTCGTTAATCCCTGTTAAACTAATTAGAAGAGCCATGAAAAGCCACCAGGTGTACATTCTTCGGCACCACTCCATAGTCCATTTCCTGCTTGCAACCATCATTACAAGCTAAAGCGACAAAGCTTTCCCATCAAGGTATAACGGGGTTCACAGTTCATCAGATGATATTATGTAGTACTTCCAGAGCTATAAATCACATGGGTCACTAAGCATTGTCCAAACAACGGTCCCATCCAGGAGGAGAGCGTTAACACTTGACAGCATAAAAGAACAACTTTTATCTTGGCCTCGACTGAGAGAGAAGTACTACTGAACTTTACCAGTACTGAACTACAGATTGATAGTTCTAAAGCATTTAAGTAAATAACATTAGACTTCTAAGGCATAACATCACAAAAGGCATAACATCATAAGTACTTCGTGAATTCTGCAGTACTGCATTTAAGTGTTTGTTTCTACTTGGTACTTAAGAGTTTGCAGGTACGCACTGTCACATGCATAAATCTTATCACAACATATCAGAAGATACGCATGCGCACAAGATGTGGTAGTACGACACATCAGCTGAAAATCCCACACGGCTTATCGTCACAGAATCAAAAGTACACAGGAACAATGCAATGCACAAACGAACAAGTCACCCGCAAGCTACGACAAAGGCCAAAAAAGATTGTATTTTTACGCAATCTGAATCCCTCCTCCTAGAAACTTCCTCTTGCCGCTGAACAATTCAAAGCACATCTTCCCATTCACACCTTCCGCTCAAGAGCAACTAATCATCAATATATCAATTGCTAAAGAAGTTCATTTATTTCAGTTGTAATAAACTAACTAATCTCTCCTACTTTCTCCGGATTTTCAGACAAGGGAGAAAAAAAAAAGAAAACAGAAGCATTCGGACACGCAAAGAGTATACCCGACGCAACCGCGACCAAGCAAACCCGCACATATCAATACCCAAAGAAAAGCACCGAATTGCGCAAGCGAAACATCGAAATCACCATGAAATGCATCAAGAAGCCAGGGAAGAGAAGAGCTTCCAAAATCCGAGGACACTCACCGCGAAATCGGCCGGTGTCTCGACCTCCGCACCTCCAAAATCGAGCCTCCTCCCTGTGTCGTCGAGTTCCTCCACGCACATGCCTGTGCCACACAAGCCCAGCCGAGTTCTTCTTTCTCTCTCTCTCTCGCAACAGCTGCTGCAGAGTCCTGGTCGGAGCAGATGAAAGGGGGAAGGATAAGAGGAGGGGGAGCAGGGGAGCGACCGAATCGGAGACGAAGAAGAAGGGAATCCGAGCGGAGCAATGGAAGAAGAAGATTCTTGGGAATATCTAAGAAAAAAGCGAGTTTAATATGGAGGATATTATTAAGCGAGGAGAAGCAACGCAATTGAGCAAAGCGGAGGAGGCGATTTTGTTGAGGGAGATGGGAAACTCGCGAAGAGGAGAGTGTATTTATGGAGGGTGGAAGAGCACGTGGTGATTGAGACCACGGCACCAGATTTTTATCTTTTTTTTTTCCTTTCCTTTCCCTTTTTTTTGTTTGCGTAGAGACTTTTGGAATTGGAGCCTTTGGGGGTTCTCATGTCACGGGCCTACTACTTTACAAGAATTTCGCCCTTTTTCGACCAGTTTAGGTGAAATGCTTCCAAAGAAATCGGTAGGGGGAAAGAAAAGAAAAAAAAAATCTAGGATGCACACGGTAGAGTTATGTTACTTTGGGTACCATGGATATTATTTTCTCAAAAATACAATTCGCCACGTAAAAGACGGTTCTTTTGACATAGGATAATAGACGACATTGTATGTTGAGTCATATGTGTGAGAATGCTGGCCTCATGCGGGGTGGATAGCATATGGGCTTAGTGTGGACGCCTCGGTATCTACTACTAAAAACCGATAGAGTGAAAGAAGAGAAAAACCAAGAGTGCACCACAAAATTATGAGTCTAGATGCCGTAAGCTCTTTTTATCTAGGGAAAATAGGATTTGTCACGTAAAAAGCGGTCTCATTAATAATCAAAGGTGGTTTTTTCGACGTAGGATTGTATAGGGCATCATACACCGAGTGTTAAATTACTCATAGCATCAGCGCCAGCTCTTGTGCTCAGTGGATGGTCGAAAATGGGCTCTGTGTCGATACACACAATGGTGCATGACAAAGTTATGAGTCTGGGATATCGTGGGCTCTTTTCCCAGAGAAAAGTAGGATTTGACACATAAAACATGGTTTCTTTGATATAGAATAATATAGGAAGTTGTATTTCGTATTTCATTAAAACCAGTAGGATGACAAAAGAAAAATCAAGCATGCATGATAGAGTTATGAGTTGAGTGTGGATGCTGTGGGCTCTATTTTTCTTGAAAAATAGAGTTTGCCACGTAAAAAGAGGTCTCTTTGACAATCAAAAGGTGGTTTTTTTGGATGTAGGATAGTATAGGATATCATACATTGAGTGCTAAATTACTTATGAAAATGCCAACTCACATGCTAGGTGGATGGCCGCATGGGCTCTGTATCGATGCACACATGGGCGCATGACAAAGCTATGAGTCTCGGTATTGCAGGCTCTTTTTCTCGAGAGAAGTAGGATTTGCCACGTAAAAAGTGGTTTATTTGGTATAGAATAATATATGACATTGTATTTTGTATTTCGCTAATACCAGTGGGGTGAAAGAAAATAAAATAAAATCAAGGATGCACGATAGAGTTATGAGTTCAGGTATCATGGTCTTTTTATCAAGAAAAAGATAACATGATTTATCACGTAAAAAGTGGTTTCTTTGACGTAGGATAATATAGGACATATCATATGTCAGTGGTAGAATACTCGTGGCGATACGAGCTGTCATGCTAGCTGGATGGTCACATGGGCCACCATGCCCCCTTCTAAACCAGTAGGGTGAAAGAAAAGAAAATAAAATCAAGGATGCACGATAGAGTTATGAGTTTAGGTATCGTGATTTTTTTATCAAGAAAAAGATAGCATGATTTGCCACATAAAAAGTGGTTTCTTTGACGTATGATAATATAGGACATCGTATATCAGTGGTAGAAAATTTGTGGCGATGTCAACCCTCATGCTAGCTGGATGGTCGTATGGGCCACTATGCCCCCTTCTAAATCTATAAGGTGAAATAAAACGAAAAAAAATATGAAGAGTGCACGACATAGTTATAAGTTTAGGTATCGTGGTCTTTTTATCAAGAAAAAGATAGCATGATTTGTCAATAAAAAATAGTTTCTTTGATGTAGGATAATATAGGATATTGTATCTCAGTGGTAGAATACTCAAAACAGCGATGCCAGCCCTCATGCTAGCTGGATGGTCGCATGGTGGCCAGCCCTCATGCTAGCTGGATGGTCGCATGGGCCACCATGCCTCCTTCTAAACCAGCAGGGTAAAAGAAAATGAAAAAAAAATATGAAGGGTGCACAACAGAGTTGTAAGTACGGGTATTACAAGCTCTTTTTATTTAAAAAAAAGGATTTATCACATAAAAAATGGTTTCTTCTATGTGAATAATATGGGACATCATAAGTCAAGTGCTAGAATACTAACTGTGAAATGATAGATTGATGCATGGGCAGATGGGCTCAACGTTGGTGTGTTTGATCCGTTGCCAAAAATCATCGAGCATTATGATATTTTCCTCTCCTAAATTGTTGGGCCAATAGTAGGACTGTAGAAGCTCCCTCCTTGTCTAGGCTTCATGCTATTTTCCGGATCTAAATACTTGTCCGATACAAAGTGGTCTAAAATATTACTAGTATTTATCTGTATTTAAAATTGTGAAATCTACAAAGTGGTCTCCTGGGAATACATGCACTTAATCAAAACTTTTGACCATGCAATGATGATTTGAGCAATCAGCCAGTAGACCACTTCTTGTACATGCCAATTGAAACATTTCCAATGATTGCTAATTGTGGCTAAATTTTATGATTAGAAGGAACAGGGAGGGGATTAAAAGGTAAATACGTTGCCTACTTAAGGTATGACCTCCATTTGGAAAAAAATGATGTGCATGTACCAAGAGATTAAGTTGCAACCATGCCATTTTCCAACATTACATTGGAATGGATATTTGCTAACTAGAAAAAAAGGCAACACGAATTTGTTCCTTAAAACGAAAAGAACTAAAGAAGCATGGGTTTTTATAGAACCGTACTTTTTGGGTGATGGACTTTCCTGCAAAAGTCTGGAAAAGGTGTTGGGGACCACATGCATATGGTTCTATTCTTTTGCATTTTAGTCCTCCACTAGTCGTAGAATCACACACCGTACAGTGCTGGGGCCTTGGGAGAATGGCACCAGGAGAATGTTTTCCCTTGTGATATTTTGCTCTCATAAGAAGAGATCTCCTCCTCTTCTTAATCTCAACAGGCCCTGGATTAAGTACATTTCTTCTTGTTTTGAAATATCTATTCTGTGCAATAAATATTTCTTCCTGGTTCTTCTTTCCTCTCGTATATGTATTTATACAAGTAATTAATTATATAATGGCACAGCATTTTCAGACCGATCGAATAATACTGCTGCTCAGACAGCTGAGTGAAGTCAACGAGGCAAAGCAAGGGTAAAGGAGGGGAGGTGTGTGCCAGCTGCTACTGGTGATTGATGCCGAGAAAATTATGGCATCGATTGATCGATCGAGAAGACGCGCCACTCTACCTAACACAGCGTATGCCCCCACAAAATTTCCATGAAAGCTACTATTAGTACGTAGCACACACCTAGACCTAGGCGTGATTAATTAGCAACAACATGATTAGTTAAACCTAATACCAGCAGCAGATTTATTACTCTAGTCCTGCGAAATGAGTGTAGCTCAACCGATTAGTTTCCTTATGATGGAAGCTGATCACTCAGTTTTAAGTATTAGACTTAGCACGGATGCTCGTATTTACGGTTAAATTATTCTTTTAGTGATAAGCGAGGTACCCATTGACAACGAGTCGGTTGTGGAGGCTTCATTAATCTTAAGATATGTCTGTCTAGTCTTTCGAGTGTGCTTATAGTGATAGGGAGTACGTGTATGTTTATAGGGGTGAGTGCGCACGTTGATATAAGCATTTGTGTTTATACAGTGTTTCAAAAAAACATACTCCAGTCCCTCTGTCTCTAGAGACTTATAGTTTAACCTAAAAATTTATCTGGTAAAGATTATATTTTTAGATTAAAATCCACTAGATCTTTTAATACTAATTTATTGTTTTTCTCCCATTTTAATCATCGAACAATAGTACTTTTCCTTCCTTTTGTTTTCTCTCTGGATCAATAAAGGACATTCGAGTATTTTTATATTCTGTTTAATCTGTATTGGACTAGCTTAAAACTACATTTTATAAGAGACGGGGGAGTACTTAATTTAACCATGAGATTAGCCAGCTTGATCATCTTCTTTGTGTGTGCGTGCCTTACCCGGCGGCCTCCTGTTGGTGCCACGTTGGATCCCACCGACAGGTGGGCCCGCCCACGGCGTCCCCACCTGTCAGAGAGGAGCGGGACCAAGGCGCGCCCGTGCGGCGCGGGATGGGACACGCGTGCGACGCAGGGCCAGGCGAGTCTGCGTGGTGGACACCTCGCCTAGTACACAGGGTCTGTCTCGACCGGCCGCGTACGTACCTACGTGTGCGTACGTATTCGCGTGCGTAGAAAAAAAATTTAAAAATTAATGGTCGCGCTCGGCACGACACGCAACCCAATTACCGAAATATCCATTAATTCCCGACACGTTAAATTCCTCTGCTTCTCAATTTTGTTAATTTATTTACTCCCCGCGCGTGCGTTTGCATGCATGCTCGCGTACATACGTACACAGGTCGATACAATCGAGGCCAGACAAGCAGTGTCTCAGCACGTGCGACATGCCCTGTTTATTTATCACGGAAAAACTGTTTTAATCCATCAAATGGATGTCCACTCGTAACTCGTTTGTTTAAATACCCTCTAGATAATTAAGAAAAAATCTCAAAAAAATAAGTAATATTCATACAACATACAGATACCGCTATACATAAGTTTTTGAGTCTAAACTCAACTCATGTACCGAAAAATAAAAAAGACAAATAAACGAATAGACAATAGTTATGCTATCCACGTCCGAATTTATCTTTTTTTTTTCTCGATATGTAGATTAATTTTAAAGTTGATTTTCAGTGGAGTGATTGATGTCGCTATATTCTATATCATCAAACTTTTATTTTGTAATTTCTCATAACCATTTGTATTATATTTGAGAGAGAAAAAAGTTACACGAGGGACATTCTCTAAAAAAAAAAATTAGAATCCATTTCCATTTATCATGCCTACCTTTCGTATAAAAATTTATTGCAACTGTGAAAAACTGAAACTGGTCCAATGTATCAAACGAACTTTGATACGTTGCTTGCCGTTTCAGGTAGTTAATTTAGTGTCTTCCGATTAGTAATTAGCCTGATCGCGCCCTACCACTACGAAGTACGAGCTGATAGACCTAGCTTGTTTTTGGAAAAAAAAAAAGAAAAGAGAGAAAAAAATAGCGAGAGAGACCTAGTGATTGAATCATATTATGAACGGCAGCTCGACAAGCCTCTCCGCCCGCAGCGCCTGCAGTCTATCCCTTGCGCCGCCGCTCACCCCAAAGCTTGCCACTTGCAGTCCTCACTGTCATAGTCACTAGATCTAGTGGGTGGTCGCCCGATGTGGTGTCTGCTCGTTGATCTGCTCATTGCTCGTCCCTCTAGCCTCGTGGTAGCATAGAAGGATGGCAGTGATGGTGGCGGCGCTAACACCGTAGAGGAAGACAGAGGCAGTGATGGCGATGGTAAGGAAGGTGGTAGCGCCTACATCAATGGAGAAGGCCACTCGAGCTCGGCCTCCACTCAATGCCACCAGTGGGAGTTGCATCGTTGAACAAGAGGAGGGAGACAGCAACCGAGCAGAAGAGAACAAGAGGAAGAAGAGGGAGGCGGCGGCGGTTGCTCGTCGCCAAGCTCGAGTCCTAACCCAACTCCACGAGGGGAATGGAAGAGGACGGTGAGTTGACTCGTACGCCCACGCATGCATCACCTGCACCCATGTCTACACAACCAGTGCCAAGTTGAGGAGCAAAGCTCGATTCGATTTTCCCTCCTTAGCCTGGCTTGGCGATGCTTTTTGCACCCGCGGGTGTAGGTTCTCTCACCCATGGCCAAGCAACCAAACATGCATCTCTCTACTTCTCCGATGCAAGCCAACCCAGATACGGACAGCTAAACGCATCTTTTATGATTAAGAAAGCCACATGTGTTGGATGAGGTTGCGGCATAGTACCAACCTCGACGTAGGTATATGGTCAAATAGGTGACGACCATGCACCCATTCTATAGGATTAATGTAATCTCTCACATTATTTCTCGTTCTTATAATAATAGAGTTTATTCTCTTATCTTATTTAACATATTTGGTCCTGTTTCATTTAAAAAAAAGATGACAACCATGAAGGCATCCTACAGCAGCAGCGCCCTCCTTGACGGTGACCACGATGCAAATATATATGCAATGCGTGATCGAGATGTATTCAACGCATGACTGCACTACATTTTGGTCGCACGTCCCAAAATCTAGTTGATCATCACCGGATATCGACCAACTAATTGTTGATCACCACTTAATTAGCCGGTGTGTCTTGCAAGTCTTGTGGTCGTTCAAACCAAAACCTTTTCCTTTTGGCGATTAAACCAAACCTAATGCATTTCAGCCTACCTGAGCTAGTGAAGCACTATGCTGCATATAGGTTAGCGCCACTAGCCATTACTGTTAATTATAGTTATTTGAGTGATCAGGTGATTGCCAAGCACTAGCTGTAGCCTGTACAAAAGAAACCGGTAGTCCAACAACTGCCTGCAGTGTGCACACGTTTCAATTTCAAAGACACGCATATGCAAACTTGTTGCTGAAGAAACTTTTATTCTACTAGCAGTAGTAGTACCATCCTAATTACGCTGACCTATAGGCATCAGCTATAGTAGATAAAAGTATAGTACTTTATCTTAAAATAAATTAACTTCTAAAATTTAAACTTTATCTTAAAATAATTCAATTTCTATCTTCTTACGTACTCTTAGGTGGCGTTCAGGAAGGCTAGTGAGTGTGGCTTATAAGTCGTACGTAAAAAAAAAATATCATTAGTATGTGATTAATTAAGTATTAACTATTAGAAATTTAATAAAGGATCTATTTGATTTTTTAGAGATGCTCTCATATAAAAAGTTTTTACAAAAAACACATCGTTTTGTGTTTTGGAAAGCGTGTTAACGGAAACCGAGAGATAAGCTAAAAGCTAGAAGCAGAACTGACCACGGCGTTAGTCCACGGATTGAAAAATTTTATTCCTTTATACCTATTACCAATCTATCCTCCAATACCTTTCTTATTAATGAGAGATATTTCTGTCTTTTTGTTTTGCTTCTTAACTCCTCCTTGATGCTAGGAGTTACTTTTTTTTTTTTGACACAGGGAGTATATCTTAGCTAGCTACAGCGCAAATGTGTCGATGGATTAGTATCATACCACAGTATCCGTGTATATATGGTGTATTTTAGGATGTAGGGTAAAACTATTATGAAGATAGAAGGAGATAATGATTTTTATACAGGTTTAGGCCTTTTATAGGTAATAACCCTACTTCTATTTGGCTGTGAGGCTAGTGTTTTTCACTATATTAATCTGAGTACAAAGTATGGGGAGAGAAATCGTAATCTAATCTGTCAGCATGTCGGTGTAAAGCTCAAGCATGGTGATCGGTAACTAGTTGTTGTCAGGCTTCTCCAATGACAACTCTATGAGATTGGCTGGTGACTTATATTGTTTCTTTTTGAGTTCTATTGGCTTGTCCTTCTCTTTTGGGGTCTTGTATTTAAACCTTAGATATGTTCTTGTTCAAGTAGAATTTGGGAGACATATTAGGATATAAATCTAAATAACTGAGTAGGACTTTGTGTTTTTTTTTATCTGTTTTGGACCCTATCCATATATATGGGGTTTGTTTATATATATAAATTAATATGCTATACTTCTCAAAGATATATACATGTACGTGGGATATACCAGTGCACCGACAAAATGCGCTGCCTCTTCTACTACAGTCGACAATACTATAATAGTCCTTTTCTACTATAGTCACTGCCTCCTGTCTCCGTCCATTTCTATAATTTCTCTAAGGCACAGCATCAGCATGTGAGGAGTCAAAAGAGAAGAAATTACTCTAACTAAATAAAAACTGTCGTGGAATACTGACAGCCGAAGCAGCTGGCGATCGATCGATACTGTCAGAACGAAGAACCAGTGATCAATCTGTCAATGTCGCATCACACGGAGATGATAGCTAATTGGGATACGTACTACTACTGGCCATTCCGAGCAAAGGGCGCGGCTCGTTCCCTTTTCAGAGAAATGCAAAACAGAAATGCCAAATTGCAGCCACACGCGGAATCAATCGTGTTATTTATAATTAACATTCTCCCAGGCAGATACTCGTCAGCTGCACCTGTTCACACCTGCAGTCGTAATCGGCACAAAAGTGACAAAATCCAGCCTCCAATTTGCATATGGATTCTCCATTCAGCTGCCGTGTCTGCCTGATCTACGTGTGCTTATATTGATCCATCTCTCCTTGGAGATCAACATACATGCAGAATTGCGGACCAGGTAAAACCATGAAATTAACAGTGAATTAAGCTGACAAGTTCATGCACCTGTTTTTCCCCTACCATTTTACATGTTCCTTATTCATTTCAGACTTCTGGTTCTGACAACTAGACAGATCTTTCTGCAAGATTTATTCTCTCTTCCAGTTTGCAAGATTCATATTCTTCTTCTTTCTGAATTCTGAACGATGCAAATCGAGACGATCCGGATAGTGAGCTGCTGGTGCTCGTAGTGCTTACGCAGTCTCTGCTTCCACAGACAGACAAGGAGATGAGAATTGGCGAAGTGCCGTGTGGGTCCAGACCACCACGCCAAACGCAACAAGCTACAAGGAGGCCTCTCCTTCCAAAAGTCGGTGATAGCAATGGACAGGACAGGGACGGCATAAAATCAACTTAGGTAGTGTTTGGGTCTGTTTGTAACTTCTTTTTCGTAAATACGCTTCTCGAACTATTAAACAATATATATTTTTTAAAATTTTTATCTTAAAAAACTAAATAGATCTTTTTTCTAAGTTTTTAATAGTTAATACTTAATTAATCATATGCTAACGATATTTCTTATATAAGCCATATGTAAAAGCACAACCGAACACTACGGAGAGAGACAAAGGACGCAATTTGGTGTATAAATGAATAAATTAATAAGTTCTCAGCCTAGCTTCCTATTCAGTAATGATGTGGATTATGATTCACATAGCAACAATTCCCTGGTCGTTGGTGGATGAGACAAGAGATTTGTTTAGCTAAAGCTAATGCTTAATCAGTACAACCCTGACATCTTGTTTATGCTCCAACCTTGGGCATATCACTCTGCCTTTTGTACCTGCTCTCTCTGTCTTGTGTGGAAGACTTGCTGTTTTGCTTCTACTATATATATATAATTCCTTTTATTTGTTTTCTTTTTGTCACTGCAGTGTTGCATCAACAGATTTTGTGCCCCAATAATGGTCGATCGAAATTCTATGCTCTGCATAAAATGACATATATAAAGCTACACTAAGCTGATTAATGTTTAACTCATTAAAGCTGGGAATTTTTACTGATTCCTTTTGTACTGCCTGCAGTACAGTCCTAGCTTCTTTCTATAGATAAGATGAAACCCTTTCTTCAGATTATTATTGGAGGAATCCTCTTATCGTGAGCAGAACTTGAATCATCATCGTCTCACTGGTGGTGAAAGGACACTACATCCTTTTCACTGGAAAAAAAGTGTTCTGCTCCACCCAGCCACCCTTTGTGCTTCCTCCTGCTTTTCTGTAGGTTCTCAGTGCCAAGTTGTAACATTTTTGTTTTTATTATATTCTCCTCTCAGCATGAGAGAGACGAAGATACTCTATAATTGTTTCTCCGAAAGTAAAACTAAAAAAAAAAGAAAAACAGTCTGCCATCAAGTGTAAGTAGAAGCCCATATTGCACATGGCCCAGCCAACTGAGTCTTCTTTTCGGCATCTCGGCCCATTCCGCTAGGACGACCTGTTTGGATGGGCTGTGATTCTGGCCCATCAGCGTGCAATTCTGGCCCATTCTGCTCGTGGGTGCGAGAGCAACACGAGGGTTTGAGGAATTTTTACTGTTACTAATTTAATTTTTTTTTAATTTACAAAACTAATTTTTGATTTGAACTTTGCAGATCTACCCTCTTGCCGTCGTGGGCTACGGCGGTATTTAAAAACCGCCGTGGCCCAGGGCGGCGAATGGCATCCCCGTCAGGCGCGGCTAACGGCGCCGGCCGCCGTTAGCCCGGGGAGGCCACGTGGCCTTGCCGCCCTAGGGGACGGCTTGCATTCGCCGTCGTCCCTTAGGGTGGTTTATAGGCCAATCGCCGTCCTGGGGGACGGCGGTTTTTAGCCCTCCCGTATAAAATCCATTCACGCACTCGCTAGCGCGTCATTTCTTCCTTTCGCCTCCAGCTTTCGTTCAATAGAGCTGAGGGAAAGGAGGAGCAGTACAGCGGTGAAGCCCTCGCAGATTTTTCAGCCGAATCCAGGTATTTTTTTGCTCTCCCTCTGTTATGTAGTCAATTTTTTAGATAAGTGTTAATTAGTACTAGACGCGTAGTGTAATACCTGACATAGTATGAAAATATTAGCGGTTTGGCATAAGCATCATTAGTGTTAAATTTATTTGACCGTACTAGAAGAACATAGCGGACAGGTAGTAAATTGTAGATATTTTAGAAATAAATATGCTCCGCCATGGCTATCGTTGGTATACGTTATTTTGACACGTTAGATAAACCTAGCGTATAACTTTATTAGCGCCGCTGGGTTAGTTTGTAAAATATAGAAACGGTAATGGTTTGACTCATACGTATAGCCTTTTTATGGAACGAATATTAATTAGTACAGATTAATAAAATCTTTTTTGTGAACAGAAATGGCAAATAGAGTTTGTCGGCGAAACGAGACTGGGGGTACCCACAGTTGCCGGGGACGCGTGGGTCTTCGGCCACGTCAGTTCCCCGGGGCCACATCCTGCACGACTGACGACCGGCTACGACCATGTCTCCCGCACGGCGTCCGGGCCCAGGGCGCGCCTCCCCGCGCCCGGATGCGTCGCCCCCGGCCCCGGGTGCGCCTCCCCGTGCCCGGGGCACCGCCCCCAGACCCGGGTGACAGGCGACGGGGCGTGCCGCGCCCCGCCGCCCGGTCGGACGCGCGTGGATTCTCAAGACGGCCCCCCGTGGGCCTGCTCCCTGCACAGTCCGAGACACAGCGACGTGCACTGTCACTTCTCAACAGGGTGCGCTGCTGTAGCCGTACACAGCCGCCCGGCAAGGACCCGACCAGACCAGCCGCCCGCAGCGGGCGACCGGGCGACCCGGCGTGCCTCCCGCACGGCTCAGCGAGCGGGCGTGGGCGACTGGACGTCCCTCCGGCGCGGTACAGAAGGCGGCCATGGGCGTGCAACAAGAGATAGCTCTCTCTCTCTCTTGCCAGGCACTGTGGATTCCCCTTGCTCTATAAAAGGGGGAACAAGCCACAGGCAAAGGGGGGGGACCTCTGGGACTCAGAACTGAGCTCTCTCTAACTCTTTGCTCCCGGGCTCATTCCCTAGCTACTGCCCTTATTCTCCGGTTCCGGCCGTGAGCTAGCTTCACTTTGTAACCACCATACCACATTCATCCACCTCATAGCATACACACAGGAGTAGGGTTTTACGCTCCGGCGGCCCGAACCTGTATAAATCCCCGTGTCTCCTCGTGCGTGCTGTTCATCGTCTTCCCCGCGAGATACTACGATCCGGACGGTCCGGTCCGGAATCGGACGGTCCGGACGCCTCTGTTCCAGCTCGGGCAGAAACACTCTCTCCCGTGCAGTCACAACGGATCGGACGGTCCGGACCCGATTCGGACGGTCCGGACCTTCCCGTCTCCAGCTCGGGCCCCTCTGTTTCTGTCTCGAGCGATGATTCATCTTCTTCCACCCTGACGCCCGCATTCACCTGAGAACTACTCCCCTGGCCGAATCTCAAAAGGGAGGTCTCCTGACTTCCCGCCGTCGAGGTTTAATCCTTCGACAGCTGGCGCGCCAGGTAGGGGGAGTTTCCTTTTCAGGTGTTACACCGGCGCCTCCAACATCGACGCACTCCATGGCAGGAGGTCACCGTCCGCGGGACTCTGATGAGGAGTCCGGCGACTTCACCCCGCCGGGCGGCGTTAGCCCGGTGGTAAGCCTACCGCGCTCCCCGTCTTCCAGGAGACGCGCCGCGCGAACCAGACGGGTTGAGCTCGCTCCTCGGCGGCCTGGCAGTGCGGCGTCGGCCCTTTCTCTCTCGGAAGGAACCGGCAAGTGCCCCGTCGGGTCTGCCACGGCCTCATCCTTGAGGCGTGAGCGGAGGCGCCGCTCCACGGCGCGCCGCAACCTCGACTTCCAGCCAGCGTCACCACAGGGAGCTCTCCTGGCGGCGGAATGGCAGTCCCGGGCGGCTCGTCCCGACTCAGTCCGGGGCCTCCGGGCCCCGGACGCACATAGGGTACGACTGCCGGGGCCCCATCGGACGCGATGGCAGTCCCGGGCGGTTCCTCCCGACTCAGTCCGGGGCCTCCGGGCCCCGGACGCACATAGGGTACGACTGCCGGGGCCCCATCGGACGCGATGGCAGTCCCGGGCGGCTCGTCCCGACTCAATCCGGGGCCTTCGGGCCCCGGACGCACATAGGGTACGACTGCCGGGGCCCCATCGGACGCGATGGCAGTCCCGGGCGGCTCGTCCCGACTCAGTCCGGGGCCTCCGGGCCCCGGACGCACATAGGGTACGACTGCCCGGGCCCCATCGGACGCGATGGCAGTCCCGGGCGGTTCCTCCCGACTCAGTCCGGGGCCTGGAGGCCCCGGACGCACATACCGTACGACTGCCCGGGCCTCATCGGACGCGATGGCGAGTCCGGGCGGCTCGTCCCGACTCAGCCCGGGGCCTCCGGGTCCCGGTGTGACGATCCGGACCACGCCGCCCTGTCGAGCGCGAGTCCGGGCAGACCACTCCCGGTCGAGGATCTTCTCCCGGTGTCAAGAGCTCGCTCCCTCGCAAGGGAAGCTGAGCCCGAGCACGGCCCCTAACAGGCCAGAACCAGAGAGCGTCCTCGCTACCCTCGGTAGCGGGGCTCGTACCCGCTCCTCGCGCCGCGGCCTCGGGTCATGACACGCGAGTTGATGGCTGGGCGCATACCAATAATATTCTGCAGGCAGCAAGCGTGGCGCTCGTCGCAGAGCGCCCCTCGCCCGGCAAACATAAGGCCCGGGACTTACCTCCCGGGCCCAACTCTGAGGAGCCCGAACCAGGGCGGCATCGCCAAGGCGAGTGCGCGCCGAACGTGGCACCCGGAATGACCCTCATTGGACGCAATAACCCGGACCGCATTGCCCAGGCGAGGGCGGTTCCGGGGAAGTCGTCCCGATATGGTTCATATCCTTGTCCGGGCCCCCGTGCCCGGGCACATACTTGAGCCGAGACACGGATTCCCGAATCCGTGCCCCGGGTCCGACACCGAGGTGCCGAACCAGGGCGGCCTCGCCAAGGCGAGTGCAAGCCTAGGAACGCGACACCCGGAATAGGGCGCGATAGCCCGGCAACACCGCCCCGGCGAGAATGTGTCCGGAAGGTCGTCTCACATCCCATATTCAAGCCCGGGCCCCCGGAACCCGGCTTATATCAAAACCGCATTCCAGTCCCGGGCCCCCGGGTCCCGGACACATATCCGCATGACAACCAGGGCCCCTGGGTCCCGACTACATGCCGGACTCGGGCTCGCGAGGGAAGCGAGTCCGAGCTCCATTCCCCAAACAACTTCCAAACAACACAATAGACCAAGGTACGAAAATAAAAACATAATCATATACATATACGAATGTCTCTCTTTGTACCAGACAGGCAAAGGCCAAGCGTACGCACGAGCGAGGCCCTGATCGCACGGAGGGCGTCACCAGAGTACTTCTGACCGGACCCCGGGTGACGTCGGAAGGGGAGCACTCGGGGGCACGAAGGGCCCCCGGGCCCGGGAGGCGGCCGCGGACGGCATCAGAAGGAAATCGACCTCTTCCTCGACCCCTTCGTCAAGCATCGGCCCTACAAGGTGCTCGCCGCAGTCGAGGAACCCTGCCTCTGGGGCAGCGGACTCGGCCATGGCCTCCCGCACCTCCTCGCGAACCACAGCGACTTCCTCGCGCGCGGTGAAGTCACACCCCCGAGACGCGAGCCCGGCCTCTTGGGCCCAGATGTTTTCCTCTCGGGAGAGTGTTTCCTTCTCCCACGCCTCCATCTCGGACCGAGCGCGGCAGGCCTTGTCGGTGGCAAGCTTGGCGGCGCCCTCCAGTTGGACGCAGCGATCGGACTGTCCACCTTCGGATCGGACCGTCCGAACCACAGCGATCTCTCCGGTTCCAAAGAACCCGAGAGTGTCCTCGCTACCACTCGGTGGCGGGGCGCGAGCCCGCGCCTCGCACCGCGGCTCCAAGCCGTCGTACGCGGGTCGCTGGCTGCGGCTCCGAGCCCAGCGGCAACCCCACAAGTGGCACATATCCGCAGCGTTTATTCCGGGCCTCCGGGTCCCAGGCCCACATCGGACCTCGGCCAACAAGTCCGGAGTACGCGGCAAGTCACCAAGCTCCATCACCTCGCGGCAAACCAGGTGGGCCCCACGTCCCCCTCGTTTCTTCGAGACATGGCCCTGTTCCTGCCCGGAGTTGTTCCCGGTCAAGCAACAGGGCCAGGGGCCACTGTCGGCGAAACGGGACTGGGGGTACCCACAGTTGCCGGGGACGCGTGGGTCTTCGGCCACGTCAGTTCCCCGGGGCCACATCCTGCACGACTGACGACCGGCTACGACCGTGTCTCCCGCACGGCGTCCGGGCCCAGGGCGCGCCTCCCCGCGCCCGGATGCGTCGCCCCCGGCCCCGGGTGCGCCTCCCCGTGCCCGGGGCACCGCCCCCAGACCCGGGTGACAGGCGACGGGGCGTGCCGCGCCCCGCCGCCCGGTCGGACGCGCGTGGATTCTCAAGACGGCCCCCCGTGGGCCTGCTCCCTGCACAGTCCGAGACACAGCGACGTGCACTGTCACTTCTCAACAGGGTGCGCTGCTGTAGCCGTACACAGCCGCCCGGCAAGGACCCGACCAGACCAGCCGCCCGCAGCGGGCGACCGGGCGACCCGGCGTGCCTCCCGCACGGCTCAGCGAGCGGGCGTGGGCGACTGGACGTCCCTCCGGCGCGGTACAGAAGGCGGCCATGGGCGTGCAACAAGAGATAGCTCTCTCTCTCTCTTGCCAGGCACTGTGGATTCCCCTTGCTCTATAAAAGGGGGAACAAGCCACAGGCAAAGGGGGGGGACCTTTGGGACTCAGAACTGAGCTCTCTCTAACTCTTTGCTCCCGGGCTCATTCCCTAGCTACTGCCCTTATTCTCCGGTTCCGGCCGTGAGCTAGCTTCACTTTGTAACCACCATACCACATTCATCCACCTCATAGCATACACACAGGAGTAGGGTTTTACGCTCCGGCGGCCCGAACCTGTATAAATCCCCGTGTCTCCTCATGCGTGCTGTTCATCGTCTTCCCCGCGAGATACTACGATCCGGACGGTCCGGTCCGGAATCGGACGGTCCGGACGCCTCTGTTCCAGCTCGGGCAGAAACACTCTCTCCCGTGCAGTCACAACGGATCGGACGGTCCGGACCCGATTCGGACGGTCCGGACCTTCCCGTCTCCAGCTCGGGCCCCTCTGTTTCTGTCTCGAGCGATGATTCATCTTCTTCCACCCTGACGCCCGCATTCACCTGAGAACTACTCCCCTGGCCGAATCTCAAAAGGGGGGTCTCCCGACTTCCCGCCGTCGAGGTTTAATCCTTCGACAGAGTTGTATTCGCGATATACCACGGTGAAGGAAATGTCAGAGAAGGACAATATGGGGTAGATTTATCGGAGTTCAACGTAGCACAAAAGGGAATTATAGCTCCAGCTGAGAGAAGTTTTCCTGGAGTTTACAATTGGTTAATGAGGAGATTCGGAGTAGATCCTCAAGTAAATGCAATTACGGTGTACGCACTGGTTAGCTGGGCTGTGGAAGGTTTTTGGTGGGAATTGATGCCAGTAGATTCGACGGCCAACTGTTTATTTTTTGTGGAGAGTGCACTGCAGCGAGGATGGGCACCGAGCATCCTAGTGATAGTGCATGACGTGGTCAGCATTGATCAGGCTGGTTCGAGTACAGCGGAAGGGCCCGATGAAACAGGGGACCAAAATGAGGCAGAAGACGAGGGTGCCGGAGAGGAAGGAGGCCAAGAAGACATGGGACCGGGGGGATTTGCAGATGAAGGGGAGAGACACCCAGGTCTAGTACAGGAGATGAAAATTGAAGACTCAGAACCTGAGCATATGGAGGATGATGATTCTTCGGAGGACGATGTATACCCGGCAGAATGGGACAACGAGGACTTCTCCGGACTCGTCTCAGAGGGGCACACCGTGGCATGGGAGTATCGGCAGAATGAAGTGGTGCAAGGCGCTAGATACGCCGAAAAAGCACAGTTGACAGAGGCTGTGAAGATGTGGGCCGTGTCACTTGGGAGGGAGTTCTGGGTATCAAAGTCCACCAGATCAGTGTACGAAGTGAAATGTGCAAGTTCAAGCGATGGATGTCCATGGAGGATGTACGCATCCAGGAAGAAATATGATGACTGTTGGTCCGTGTCAATCGTGACGGAGCACAACTGCCATCTTCCGGGTGTTCAGAAGTACCACAGGAACATATCATCTGCATTCATCGCTTCAGAGCTGTATTATGCTGTTGTGGAGAACCTCCGGTTCGAGCCCAAGTCAATTATCAGGCGCATCGAGGAGAAGTACAAGTACACCATTACATATGCCAATGCATGGAGGGCCAAACAGAAGATAATTGAAATGAGATTCGGCAGTTTTGAAGCTTCGTACAATAATTTGCCTCGTCTACTGCAAACCATCTGTGCGAGGAATCCTGGCAGCTACTCCGAAATCAAAAGTTTCCCATCGTTAGCAAATCCTAGGCAGAGCGTCCTTCAGTGGGCCTTCCTCTCTCTGCAGGCGTGCATGTTTGCATTTCTTCATTGCAGGCCCATTCTCTGCATCGACGGCACGTTCCTAACTGGAAAATACAGAGGGCAAATGTTGACGGCAATCGGAGTAGACGGGAACAACCAAGTGTTGCCCGTGGCCTTTGCCTTCGTCGAGGGCGAGAACACAGAGAGTTGGTGCTGGTTTCTAAAGCTGGTTAAGGAAAAGGTGGTGGGGATGAGGCTAGATGTATGTCTCATACATGACCGTCATCCAGGGATGCTTCGTGCAATTGAGGAGCTGCGAAACGGCTGCGCAGGCAAGGGATACCCTCCAGTGTGGGAAGATGTAAAGAGTAGATGGTGCATGCGTCACATGGGCGCAAACTTTTATAAGCAGTTCAGAAACAAGGAGCTCATGGCCATGTTCAAACGTTTGTGCGCCCAGAATCAACAGAAGAAGTTCAATGAGCTGTGGAGGAGACTTGATGAGCTGACAGCCAAACATAGACGCGAGAGTTCTGCAAGACCCCCAGCTAGAGGTGTTGACGGCCCTGAAGCTCTAGGTGCACTTCCCACCGATGACGGTACATTCAGAAGGAGGCCCGGTTCCTCAGTTAGCAGATTTTCGCAGTGGATCGAGCACGAGCCAAAGGAGAAATGGGCATTGCTGTACGATGAAGGTGGAGCAAGGTACGGCATAATGACCATGAACCTTGCAGAGGTCTACAACTCGGTCATGCGTGGTGTGAGGCAACTCCCCCTTGTTGCCATCGTGGAGTTCATTCTACATAAAATACAGACGTACTTCCACGACAGGTGCATACAAAATGGCCCATCTATGGCCGATGCAAACCTTTGGTTCGGCACCAAAATGACAGAGTATCTTGAGGAGAAATGCAAGAAGGCAAGAGAGCACCGAGTCCGAGTGCAGGGCACAAGAGAGCGTAGATTTGAGATATTGTGTGCTGACAGGTCCAGGCGTGGCATATTCGCAAGAAAACCTATACAAGAGTGTGTCCTAAAGGAAGATGGGACATGCACGTGCTCCTGCCGGAAACCAAGCTTGTACCACAAGCCCTGTTCTCATGTCATTGCCGCTTGCGGGGAGTGCGGCATTGATGAACGCCAATATGTGTCTCCGTACTTTAAAAAGGAAGCAGTCATGCATACATGGAGTACCGAGATATTTGGTTTCGGCATCGTCGGCACTTTCACTGAAGACACAAGTCCAGTTTATTACATCCCTGACCCGACGAAGGCAAGGAACAAGGCAGGCCGACGTCGGACACGGAGGATACGCAATGATATGGACGAATCCGAGGCCGGCGTTAGCGCTCAACGTTGCAGTAGGTGTGGAGAGGAGGGACATACCTACAAGAAGTGCACGAAAGACGCCGAGGCCCTAAGTGCAGCGGAAGTTCCTATGGAAGGATCAGGCGCCGACGGAAGGCGTACCTGTTGTGGGTGTTCGGGTGGGTGATGTTCACCAACTCGCACGGCCACACAGTCGACAAGGGCTTGATCCCTTACGCGAGGGAGATAGCCGACGCCGAGGACGGTGCTGTTCCCCAATACAGTTGGGGATCGGCAGTCCTTGCCGCGACGTACAGGGGTCTGTGCGACGGCTGCAGGAAGACCGAGCCAGAAGCGGTCTTCACGGGTTGTCCACTTCTCCTACAGCTCTGGGCGGCAGAGCAGTTCGCGATCGGCCGCCCCGTTGTGGACCACAGTCCGTATGAGGAGAGCCTGTACGTGGGTGTCCCACCGGAGGACTATCCGACGATGGGGACGGTGTGGTGTCGTCGTGAGGTATGTTCGGTGTTAGAACCGTCTCGGTTTTTTATGTTACTTGGACTAACGAGAACTCTTTTCCTATTTGTAGCGTCGGTACGCTCACGTGCAGGTGCAGAAGTCGTACCCAGACTTCGTCATGGAGTTCGACAGGATCACGGACGACGACGTTGTCTGGGAGCCGTACAGCGCCGAGGCGAGGCACGCGCGTGCGCCGCACGGGCTGTCGTCCCTCTGCACCAGGGACCAGGCGTACTGGCTGACGATGACGCCGATGCTGTTCGACATTTCTGTCAAACCGCACTGCCCGCAGAGTGTGATGCGACAGTTCGGTATGCGACAGACCTTCGGCCATCAACAACGCAGGGGCGTACCGCAACACGTTCACAGGTATATGTGGAAATGAATATTCCGTATTGTTATGCATTGTGTCACCGGTTGTGCTCTGCAGGTTAAATTGGCGTGGCCAGGCCGCCGGTAGGCTGTGGAGACCCACCATCGTCGACTACATCAACGACTGGCTCATAGCCACGGAGGACGTCATCACGGAGCTGCACCCTTACACAGCCGCCAGGTACGAGCAGTACCTTTCCTGGTACCAGGCCCGTACCAGACTACGGGTGACGTACACTCCCGAGGCTCCACAGGCGCATGTCGTGGGGGTGCGAGACGCATACCCGACACACCGCGACCAAGACTAGTTCCACGCGGTGAGTCAATGGTTTTCATACTATTTTCAACGGTAGGTACCCCGCGCAACTAACCACGCATGTCCTGCTAAACAGGCGGACGATACTAGGCAGGTCCACACGGAGCTGGACCTACTGCGGCAGCGCCTACAGGCTGGCATCCCTCTCACGCAGCAGGCGCAGATGATCACGTTCGACCGGATGTGCAACACAATGCGCTCGGTCGTCCGTGCTCTGACTTGTCGCCGTTCCGATGTAGTCCCACCGATGCAGATACATATGCGAGGTCCCCATGGTGAAGGGACATCGGCAGGAGCGGCGGGTTCTGCAGGGGCCAGTACGTCGTGGGGAGCAGGTCCTTCTGGTACCGCCGGAGGATCGAGGTCGGCAGGCTTCACGATCGGGCGAGGATTGTCAGGTACGTCAGGATTGAACCTATTCTCCATAACTAACTGCACTTTTTATGCGGCTGACGCGAGCTTTTCTTTACCAGACCCACGCGACGGATCTCACCACCACCTGGGGGACACTGGGCGGGGATTTGCCCCGAGCACCTCTGCTTGGATCTCTACCGAGGACGACCTCGTTCCGGAGTAGGATGTGATCGGGTCGTCACAGCTCGGAGGTGCACCGCACACACAGCCGCACGACGCCGGTGCTTCCCCTGCTGCTCAGGCGATCCGAGCCACCCGTGGGGTACCGGCGGACCGCCTGACGTATTCGCGCGGGCACGTGCGAGTGCAACCTTGGAGGACGAGGAGGCGTATGACCTAGGGGCTATTGTTGTATTTATTTATTTAGAGGTCTCGCATTACTTGTTTAAATTTGTCATGTCCATATTCACCCCCTGTAGACTCGATCCCATCCTTCAGATACATTGTACTGCTAACAATGTAGTCTCCCTTGTTGTATTTCGTACTATGGGTGTCGCATTCATCATGCCGCAATGCGAACGGCTCGCATCTAGCTAATATCACTATGCTATTGTACGTGCACTGCGTTAAGTATCGACCAAGCGGATGACGAATAATAGAATATATCGTCTTCCAATGTCGAATTAAAAATCATTCAGTACGTACATTGCGCAAAAATTTGGGAAAAAAATTCATAGGCCCTAACATTCCGTTCGCCTGGGGTCCTAAGCCCCTCACGTAAAACGGACCGGCCTATTACCATGTCATTAATTAAGTTTTACCGAAAATAAACTTGAAAAAATGATCAGTACGATTTTACAAACCAATGCCCACCATCGTCGGATTATAAAAAAATCTTTAAAAAACATACCCTAAACCACGATTAAAACTAAATTTTGTGAAGCGTGTAGGTGAAAGACGGGGAGGAGTGGATTGCGAGTGCCGATCCAGACCTCGTAGTGGAATGCGAGTGGCGATCTGGAAATATCCTCAGTTTGACAAGTTCTTTTCACGACGTGAACAATCTATGATATTTGGTTTTTTTTAAACATCGACCCAATAAATGCAATGGCACAATAAATAGAATTTAAGAATTTAATTTTGACAAATAAATTTTCAAAAATTTTGGGGTTAAAAATTAGCATTCGGAGGATTCGGACCGTCCGATCGCAGTGCGGACGGTCCTATGCATTCGCCGCCCTGGGGGACGACAAGGCCACGTGGCCTCCCCGGGCTAACGGCGGCCGGCGCCGTTAGCCGCGTCTGACGGGGATGCCATTCGCCGCCCTAGGCCACGGCGGTTTTTAAATACCGCCGTGGCCCACGGCGGCAAGAGGGTAGTTCTGCAAAAAGTTCAAATCAAAAATTAGTTTTGTAAATTAAAAAAAAATTAAATTAGTAACAGTAAAAATTCAGGTTTGAGCTAGGGTTTTACTAGCAATCTGCGTTGGAGTCGGGGAGCGGAGCGCCGAGGAGGAGGATGCGAGCGCGAGGCGATTGATCCGATCTCTCCCTTCGAGATTGGATTGGCGAGGAGATCTCCAGGCCTCCTCCTCCGGCGCAATCCATGGTCGCCGCCGCTTCTGTCCTGTTATTTTCTCCCTTCCTGTTCTGCTAAAGGCGCCGCCTTTTCTTCGTCGCTGGCCACCCTGAGGTGCGTATTTGGGTTTTTTTTTTCCCTATCTTGTGTCACTGTTGTTCTTGCCCTTTGTGTGAGCTTTGTACTCAGCTCTGGTGATGATGTAGCGTATAGTTTCCTTACTACTCCAGGAATGAAATATATACCACTTTTCCAGGAAAATCTGTTGTGACATCGTTACATGTTTTGATTTTCGTGTGATTGGTTAGGTCTTGGGTGATCACAGATAGGAGTACAATTTTAGCTCAGAAAAGATAGTGTTGTGCTGTAGGCTTGTACTTCTAGTTTGTTTGTTCAGCAATCTCAGAATAGCAGGGTTGATTTTACTCCTGGTTATTTTTGTTCCACGATTTAGTAACAAAAGAAATGTGCTAAAGTAATTTAAATGCGCCTCGCGAACATACGCCCACTAAATTTCAACAGCTATACAGACTGTTCAAAACTTGGCCAGTATTTCCTTTTACATTGGCTTTTGTCAATGAAATTTATTTAACAGCTATTTGGATATATTATACTACCTTTTTATTTTATTTCATAATAACACTGTGAAATACCTTAACTCTCGATACCTCCAACGGACTGTAAAATACTCTTCTTAATGCCATCTAATAACCTTCATATGTTTCATCCTAACCACACAGCATTTGCAATGCCTCCAAGTCGTGCAGCTTTATTCCCAATGGAGGATCTTCCAGAGCCTCTGCTTGAAAACATTGTCAATAGGATTACCAGGACAAGTGATCGTAATTCTCTTTCCCTTGTGTCGAAGAAGCTCTACACTATCGACAAAGAACAAAGGGTTGCAATCGGTGTTGGCTGCAGTCTTGACCCAGCAACAGAAGCCTTGGAATCACTGTGCTCCCGGTTCCCCAACTTGAGGAAAGTAGAGATTAATTACTCTGGTTGGACATCTAGCCATGAGAAGCATCTGGATAACCAAGGACTCCTTGTGCTTTCATCTCACTGCTCTTTGCTCTCACTGCTCTTTGCTGACGGATCTCACCTTAAGCTTCTGCTCATACATTGACGACTCTGGTCTTGCTTACCTGACTTACTGCAAGAAGCTAAGGTCCCTCAGGCTGAACTCTGCACCAGAAATAAGTTCGAGTGGGCTTGTCTCTGTGGCAGTTGGTTGCAGGAGTCTTTCTGCTTTCCACCTTGTTGACTGCATGGGAGTGCGCAGTGTGGAGTGGCTGGAGTACCTCGGCAGGGATGGATCATTGGAAGAACTTGTGGTGAAGGGCTGTAAGGGAATCAGCCAGTATGACCTCCTAAAGTTTGGTTTGGGATGGATGAAGCTCCAAAAGTTTGAGTTTGAGATTAATGATAATTATTGGTTATCAGGGGCCACGGATCACTCCTATGAGCCGCACTATCCCTATATTTATGATATCTGCTGTGAGAATTTGAAGGATTTGAGGTTGGCACATATTATAACTCAGCCAGAAATAGGACTTCGTTGTATCCTGGGGGAGTGCAAATCATTGGAGAAACTTTCCCTGCACTATGTGATTGGTCTCGAGGAGAACGAGATGGTTCCACTATTCCAGCGTTGCAGCAATCTTAAAAGCATCTCACTTCAGCTTATGCCTCTGCGCTGTGCTGTTGATTGTAGGTTTAGGGCACCATTGACTGATGACAGCCTTAAGGCTCTAGCTCTCTATTGTCCTATGCTTCAGGCCGTGGAGCTTACATTTACCTTCTGCTCTAGCATGTGGCCATCAGAAATAGGCTTCACACAGAAGGGCATTGTAACGCTCATTCAGTCTTGCCCAGTTAGTGTTTTTGTGCTAAATGGTGCTTGCATTTTCAAAGACGAGGGGATGAAAGACCTCTCATCCGCACGATTCCTGGAGACACTCGAGCTTGTGCACTGCAAGAGACTAACTGATGCTGGGATGAGTTTCATTGTGCATGCCCCTCGCTTGATTAATCTGAGACTACGGAAATGTAAAAATGTGACTGATGATGGAATGGCTGAGCTTATAAGTTCACAGAAATTGGAGTCTCTGACCGTTGTAGGCTGCCATGGGATCTCCCAGGAAGGTGTACAGGGGGCTGCCAAATCAGTTCGCTACTCCGCAGAGATTGAAAGTTTCTACAGTCTAAAAGGGATGAAACTGTGCCGTCGTTAAAGTAATATTTGGTGGTTAATTTATGTCGCTATATATATCAGTATTTGTTACGAACCTATATAATTTCTGAAAGTAATTTTGAAGCAGTTGTACTTGTCATTTTCGTGTAGCCAATTTCAGTACTTCATGTGTTATGGATTCTTCGGATTATCTTTACATTGCTTCTCAGGAAGAGAAAAAAAAAACATGTATTTGCATGAATCCTGCTATCCTGGCACTTTCATGTATAACCATTTTTACAAAACACCGTTTAGGTCATACTATGTCCTATAATATTACTACTAAATTTAAATTTAAATTATAAAAATAGTAATATACCTCCGACCCATAATATTACTATTAAGTTTAAATTTAAATTATAAAGGTTATAATATTATGGAACAGAGTTACGGTCTGTTCGGTTCTACTTCTAGCTTCTGATTTATCTCTTGGTTTTTATTAGCACGCTTACTAAAATACAAAACGATGCTATTTTTGCAAAAAATTTCTATACAAAAGTATCTTAAAAAATCAAATAGATCTATTTTTTAAATTTTTAATACTTAATACTTAATTAACTACGTACTAATAATATTTCTCGTTTTTTTGTGTGGCTGCTCACCTGAACGCGCGCCACGTTAGTATCATCTACTAATCTCAAGCCGACCGTTTGGCCGGAATTATATTGGTCCAGATGGTCGTATAGTTCGACGACGCGTGGAGCAATGCAAGAAAGGGTGCGCTGCGATCGGATGCATAGCCACGCGCGTACTCAGGCCCTTCTGGATCTCTCGCGTACGCACGCCTAGGCCGAACACTCATGCACGCGAGCCCACTCAGTCTCGGCTAGCCACATTGGCCTATGGCAGTGCATGCAACGAGCAGGCCCGAGCCAGCGCATGTACAGGCATGCGCTCTCAGGCTGAACCGGCTGCATGCATATGCATGTGTTAAAAGTGTTATTGAACGGCTACTCGATAGATTACTCAGATCCACTTTCTTCTGTCTTATAGCAGATAAAACGTGAGAACATATAGAAGATCATATCCCTTCTCATACAATTATATTATAGAAAAAGATAATAAACATAAAAGATATAGATATAGAGGTGTTGGTCTCTCTTTATTAGTCAACGATCAATATGTATAATGAAGACACCCTAGTCCCTCTATTTATAGGTAGAGGAGGCTAGAGATAAGAACCATAAATTTATTTCTAACTAATTTAGATTAGTCCACAAGAAAGAATTTTATCTCCTAAAGAGATAAGGATTCGTAACACTCCCCCTTGGACCTATCTACGACCAACTCATGACTCGTCAAAACTCCTACAAACCCAATGGGAAAAAAATGCTAGAAGAAAAAGTACATGGTTGCCGCCATGCGTCACATACCATTAACTCGTTAAAAACCTTTGTGAGGATCACAAGCTCCACTCAACTAAGGAAAAAAGAGTACGACGTTGTAGACTCGCCGATCCACTGACTAGGCTGTGTTTAGGGGTTCCACAACCCCTGAACCCTTCAAATCTTTAAGTCTTCTCCTCCCAATTTCACGAACAAACTTTCGAAAAGTACAAGCTGGGAGAGACTTAGTGAACAAATCTACCAAGTTATCACACGACTTGAACTGTAGGATCTTCACTTCCCCTTGCTTCTAAAGCTCATGAGAATAGAAGAATTTTGAAGCAATATTGTCGAAGGATGAAACTCCGACGGCGGGAAGTCGGGAGACCCCCCTTTTGAGGTTCGGCCAGGGGAGTGGTTCTCAGGCGAATGCGGCGTCCGGTTGATCAAAGGATGGATCGATGCTCGGGAGCTAGGGGCCCGGGCTGAGAGATAGCGGGGTTCGGACCGTCCGTTCCGGGACCGGACCGTCCGAATCCCGACGACGGCACGAAAGAGAGACATGAGGCGTATACAGGTTCGGGTCGCTCGGAGGCGTAATACCCTACTCCTGTGTGTATACTATGTGGAGATGAATGTGGTATGACTATTACAAGGTGAGCTCAGCCCGATTGCCGGCGCTGAGGAAGAAGACCAATAGCGAGAGTGGCAACTAGAAAACGAGAGCCAGAGATCCCTCGGCGGTTGCTAATGCTGAAGCTTCCCCCTCTTCGTCGTCGGCTTGGATCCTCCTTTATAGAATTAGGGGAGTCCACAGTGCCGAGTAGCCTTGAGAGAGCTTTTCTCACTGTGTCTTGTCACACGCCCGTGGCCGCCTGCTGCGCCGCGCCGGGGGGGCGTCTAGTCGCCGCCTCGCCCGTCTGCTGGGCCGCGCGGGAGGCACGCCGGGTCGTCCGGTCGTCCTCTGCGGGCGGCTGGTCTGGTCGGTTCCTTGTCGGGCTGCCGCGGGCGACCGCGGCAGCGCTCCCTGTTGAGAGGTGAGAGCGCACGTCGTTGTGTCTTTGACTGCTGCACAGGCACGTGTCCATGGGGGGCCATCCGGAGGCGCCCACGCGTGGCGGAGCTGGCGACAGGGGCGACGTGCCCCGTCGCCTCGCCATTAATGCTGGTAATTGAGGAGCCGATCACCGGGAGGAGCCGATGCCGACCGGGGAGGCCGATCACCGGGAGACGCCGATCTTCTGGGGCGGAAGAAGTAAGTCCCGGGCCTGGGGAGCGGCGCCCGGGACCAGGAGAGTCTCTGTGATGCGCCGGGGTCCCGGGGAGATGGTTCCCGGGGCCGGGCGCCGGGGTCTGGGGAGACGGAGTCCCGGGACCGGGCGCCGAGGTCCGAGGAAATGGTTCCCCGGACCGGGGTCGTGTCCCGGGACCGGGGTAGCTGTTGACGCCGAAAATCGCCGGGTCCCGGTTCAGCGTCTGGGTGACACGCGAAGGCCTGGGAGATTTGCTTCACTCCAGTGCAGGTCCTAAAGTTTGAGGTTCGTAGGCGTGCCAGTCAATTTGACCCTGTAATTGACAAGGAGGAAAATGTTAGATCAATGAGCCAATCGGCTGGAAGCCGATTTAGACTCGTTTCATCAGCCGATTGCCGATGCACACTGCAGCACTTACACATCGGCTTAGGTCCGATGACGGCAAGAAAAATAACGTAATAATAAACAAATGCCATGCTAGCCGATCATCGAAGGGATATTCGAAAACCGGCTATGAGCTAGATAAAATAAACAAGTATAATGCATAAATAAATCAAATAGATCCTAGCTGATCATGATTTAGTGTTACTGGTGTTGTTATGAAGGTATGCCAGCACCCGGGCCCTTGCTCCCCAGATTTTCGTCCGCTATCCGGGCCCATATGATGGTCCTTACCCGGGGTCATGCCCGAGCCCTCACATGGAATCGTGCCCGGGAGCCTGCTTGTACTTGTGCTTGGATTGACAAAATAAACCCATCGGCTAGCCCTTAACCGATTGTGACAATAATACAGGCAAGAACATATAATAAAATATGCAATAAGTACAAATGATAAATAATTGGTATACTAGCCGATTGCTTAACAAAGCAAGTACAGGATAAAACAATGAATGAATGTAGTCGGCTTGAACAGGTAACTTATCGGCTAAGCACTCCGATAACACCATCGCACAACACCATCGGCTTATTAAGAGTAAAGCTATTATCGTCAGTCTAGTAGATCGGACCTAACCGTTGCAGCACAGACCGATAATGATAACAAAGCCTCAATGAGCCGATAGATATAATGCGATCGTGATGAAAATAACTTACCGACTATGCACTCCGATAAAACGCCTGCACACAACGCATCGGCCCAGCAGGATCGACTTATCACTAGCAGCTCAGTAGGTCGGACCTAACCGATGCAGCACGAACTGATGATAAATCACTCCTAGTAAGTCGATACAGTCTGTGCACACGTGATGTGATATACCTAATCAATCTATGAGATCAAACTGAACTGATGCAGCCATAGATAAAGTAAATATATCGTGGTAAGCCGACTACCATAAACCAACTAGAATATCGGACCAACCGAGGAAGTCCTAGCCGATTGGTAGTCGGTGTGACGAGACTTACCCTCTCGCAGGAGTTCGGACCTAACCGATGCAGCCCGGCTCGAGAAGCAGGATCCCGTCGAAGGGGTGGCGATGCGCCGAGTTTGTATTGATCGTTGTGATGATTACAAGGTCCCCGGGCATACGTATATATACCCCGAGTTACATGAGTCCTTATAGGACACGATATATGATTTCCTATCTATAACAGAAAACGCTAACGAGCCCTGACCGGACACGAGGTCAGGTTTCCTAAAAAGAGATAAACCTTTTCCTAATAACTATAGTAATTAACTGCCACGCGCGGTCTTCACGGCTCCTTCTCAGACTCGGTCTGCTTCTTGGATCAATTTCCATTATCCGACCGCAACCGTCCTCTTGACCGAATCTGATACAGGTCCTTACCAAATTTTGGCGTTAACACATGCCCCCCAATTTCGGAGTTCTTCTGTAGGATTCCGAAATTCTTCCAACTTCGGGCCTCTAGATTTCTTCTATACTGAGGCGGCCCAAGATAGCCCACTTGCCATAAATGTTTGAAACAGTGCCAACGGCCTCAATTCCCGCTCGGCTGTCATACCTTTATAAAACGCTTCGTCTTCTTGCCCTCTTTTTTATACTTTCACATCACCAGAGCACCACCGCTTCATCTTCCACATCTTCACCAAGCTCTAGCGAATCTAGACGAATTACTGCAACCTCTCTCTCCATCCGTCGACCCCTGCAACCTCTCCTATTTCCACGATGGCAACAGCATCTGTAATTCCTGAGGTAATCTTCTCACCCGGTTATTTTTCCCCAATCTGCAATCTGTACGAACCCGATTTGCCATGTTCTTCACCTGTTCTTCGTCGTGTTCTTGTCTACTGTAGCATCTCAGAGCCCAGATCCTGATTCCGGCCGCCGATTACCCCTGCTTTTTCTATCATGGCCCCATGGGCAGCGAAGACCCCACCGATTTCATCAGTGCCGAAACCCAACGCACTCCCTTCAAGAACTCGGCCATGTTGATCAGTGACTGGACCAACAGCTTCAGGTCCTGGCCGAGCAGATTGCCCGGATGGAGAGACTGGTACATCAGAGTATCGGCTGCAAAGAGGATCTATTGGGAAGAATCTCACATCGGCCACTGCATCAACCTCTCCTTGGCCGATATGGAAAGGAATGAATCTCTGCTCGCATCGGCCTCGTACTTCTGGTCTGATGCTCTCAATGCCTTTCTGTTTGGTCATGGGCCGATGACCCCTACTTTGCTGGATGTGACCATGCTCACCTGCCTGGACACGACAAGCTACATCAATCCCTTCAAACTCCGGTTCAAGCCTGCCCACCGGCTCCAAACAAAAAACATCGGCGGCTGGTCCAGGTATATATCTCTTCACAACAAAGGAACTGGACCGGTTGATGATCGGGAGCACGTCGCTTTTCTGAACTTGTGGTTGGAACGGTTCGTCTTTGGTGGCGCAACCCTCGGCCCGACGACCAATATGCAATGCCTAGCAGAATGTTTGGCCGATAGGAAACAAATTCCGTTAGGGCACTATCTCCTTGGCGCCACCTACCAGCTGCTTCATCAGGTGGCAATTAAGCTATCGGCCGGCCAGCCCGTCGGCCACATTGGGGGTCCTTGGTGGTTCGTACAGCTTTGGCTTAATGTTTACACCTCCAAGGCCATCCCAGAAACTTCCCTCCTCAAGCAATCCTTCCCAGCTGATTACCCAGAAGATCAAGACCCCATCTACCGCCGATGCATCTCTATGGGTGAGGCTGCATCGGCCATTTCTGGCGGCAAGATATCCCCTGCTGAAGTTAGCCAGTGGTTCAAGGGGTTTTATTATGGCTTTACCAGGGATGCTACTCTTTGGTTTGCTTACAATGACGCATCATCATTCGAGATGCCTTCCAACTTTGATCCACTCAAAGCTCTGAACGATGATCAATCTAAAGCCATATTCCTATCGGCCATCAGTCCTTGCCTGCTGCCAACTGGCTTTTCTCTGGGCCGAACTCAACCATCTTATGAGTTCTACCACCCATCAACCAGCTCCCGTCAACTCGGCCTTGGCCAGCTTCCGATCGGCCTGTTCTTCACCGACAAACTCCAGGCTCGGGGCACGGTCAGCAGCGCCCTGGAATATGATCGGCTGCGGTCTTTGACAGACTCCCTCCTGCTAGGCGCTGCCACCGAGGTGTACGTCTGCACTGCCAACACCAAGCCTTTTGTCCGATGGTGGTCGGAATGGAAAAAACATCTGTTCTGCTTAGCGCCCACTTGTTATTGCTCCCGTCTGGACGCCGACTATGTTGAATCTGACAACGAGGTAACTCTTGCAAGCTTCAAATATCATCTTCAATCGTCTCTGACCCTTGCTTTGCAGGCCGCCAGCGTCGAGCCCCCATCAACAAGCAACAGCGGTCGGCCGATTCTGTACCAACCCTCATCAGCCGCTCCGAACTTAGGACGCGACGCTCCATCTCCATCGGCTCTTCTCAAGGCGCCTCGGCCGATGGGACAAAAGCGGAAGAAGTTGGCGCATCGCCCCTCTTTGAAGAAGCAGAAGACCGATGCCGATGTCGCTGCTCCAACGCCACCTTCTCCTCAAGCAACATCGGCTCCCCCATCTCAGGTATGCGCCAAATCTTGTTATCGTTATTATCCACTCTCTCATTTATTTTACCAAATCCTTTTCAGCCTGGGTCATCGGCTCCAGAACCTCAACATTCTTCTGATATCCTTCCAAGTGCCGAACCGATAGCTTCTCCGGCTCCCCCTCTTTCAGCACCAAGTCCTCCAGCCATCAACGAGACTGCTTCTATTCCATCGGCTGACATCGGCCCCTCTGAAGAACAACCCACTCATCTCACCGAAGCCGATGTTACCCGATCTGCCGACGTCCTTCCTCAGGTAACCTTTGTCATGCTCATACTCTGCTTCTAATCTCTTATTGATCACCTTTCCGATACCAATTTCGCAGTCCTTGACCGACTTGTTCTCCTTCGACATTGGTCAATATCTGGAGGCAGAAGAAACTACAGCCACCAGTGCAGCCTCCAAACCGTCCTTTTCAGCCGATGTGCGCGAGTTTTTAACAAGCATCGTCAGTCGGCTGGAAAATCCAATTGATGTACTGGTAGAAGACTGCGGGCCAATCCGAGCAAGATTTGCAGACATCGAACACCACCTGCCCGAAGAGCTCGTTGATGCATTGACTCCCGCAGCATACCTGGAGTCTCATAGGTTTAAACTCATCAAGCTCAGACAGCGTATAGCCGATCGTGCTGACCAACAGAAGATAGCCCAAGATATCCAAACCGATCGACTATCAGCCCAGATAGACAAGAAGAAACTTGATGATATGGCAGCTGTCCCCCAAAAACTTCAATCCAAGCTAAATCAACTGAAGAAAAAGGAAGCCGATTTGCTGGGAGAACTTGAAAAAGTTCGCAAGGATCTCGAAGACACAAAATCCCAGCTCATCGGCCTGCCGCAAGCCATCCAAGATCAAGAAGCCAAAGTCGCAGCAGCAGTGCGCCAAGTCATCTATCGGCGCAAAAGCTTGAAAGTCATCCCAGGCTCTGATGAAGACGATATCCGGGCCATCAATGAAATTGATCAGATCCGTCTGCGCGCAATCGAAACTATCCGAAAGTTTTTGTAAGCCTTAAACCTTTATAACTGACGATTTTCCGGAACATGCCAATCACCCTTCTGCTGTCATGTAACCAGATCGGCTCTGCTACTCATCTCTTTTACTCCTGACAATTTTTTTTTTCCGCTTATTTTAATCTAAAGGCGATATCAATTGATATCGGCTGTCTTTAGGCGACGTATAAAAACATCGGCTTTCCGAATTGCTTAGAAATCGGCTGTACTTAACCGATTTAAGAGTTGATCCAAACGCTAGGGTAGTATTTCTTGAGATATTTCCCATTAAGTGCTTTAGCAAACTCCGTCCCGTCAAGATCTTCTAATATATATGCGTTACCAGGCACACAGCGATTAATCCGATAAGGCCCTTCCCAATTAGGCGACCATTTTCCGTACTTATTATCTCTGGACCCGATCGGCAAAATCAACTTCCACACAAGGTCCCCCTCGGCAAACGACTTATTCACCACCTTTTTGTTGTAATGCCGAGCTGCCTTAGCCTTATTCTCCTTGATTCTTTCCAGCGCTCTCAACCGATTCTGAGCTAAATCTTCAAGTTCATCTGCCATCAAGTTATAATAATCATCGGCCGTTAATTGATTCTGCAAAGAAAGTCTTCTAGAGCCGATGTTAGTTTCCCATGGTAAAACCGCCTCATGTCCATATACCAACTGATACGGCGTTACCCGAGTAGACCCGTGGCATGCCATCCGATAGGCCCATAGTGAATCGGCTAATGTAGAATGCCATCGCCGTGGCTGCTCATCAATTTTCCGCTTAATCAACTTGATCAAACTCTTGTTGGAAGCTTCTGCTTGCCCATTGGCTTGAGCATAATAAGGCGATGAATTTAATAACTTGATTCCCATACTGGCAGCAAACTGTTGAAACTCATCAGAAACAAAAATAGACCCCTGATCAGTAGTTATCGTCTGAGGAATCCCAAACCGATAAATGATATGCTCCTTGATAAATTCAACCGCTTCTTTGGACGTGACCTTCTTCAAAGGAATTGCCTCTACCCACTTGGTGAAATAATCTGTTGCTGCCAATATAAACTTATGTCCCTTACTTGATGGAGGAAAAATCTGGCCGATCATATCAATTCCCCATCCTCTGAACGGCCACGGTTTGATGATAGGATTCATAGCCGATGCCGGTGCCCGCTGTATATTTCCAAACTTCTGACAATCTTGACATCCTTTATAATACCTAAAGCAATCTTCCAGCATTGTCGGCCAAAAATACCCTACTCTTCTCAACAACCACTTCATCTTATGAGCCGATTGATGAGTCCCACAGATGCCTTCGTGCACTTCACACATAACCACTTTGGCTTCTTCCAAATCCAGGCATCTAAGCAAAACTCCCTCAAACGTCCGATAATACAACTCCTCATCAAGTAGCACATATTTAGTAGCTTTATACCGAATCTTCCTGGAAACAGACTGCGACGGGTTTCATAAATAATCAATTATCTCCTGTCTCCAGTCATCGGCCTTGTTCTGGACATTAATATCGGCTATCTCCACCTCAACCTGCCTATTCAGCCGATATCCTGAAGCAATCTGTGCAAGATCATTGGCTTCCAAATTCTGCTCCCTGGGAATATGGTTCATTGACACCATCTTGAAATCCTTCAACAGATCCACGCACTCTTCATAATACGACCTCAAAACATCATCCCTGCACTCATATTCTCCAGATAACTGTTTGATCACCAACAAAGAATCACCAATAATCTCTATAATATCGGCCCCGATCTCCTTTAATAGTTGAAGTCCTTTCAGCACCGCCTCGTATTCCGCCTGATTGTTAGTCCGATAAGGCTTAATTGTAAAAGCAAACTCAAAACTTGCCCCCCGAGGCGATACAATAACCAAACCGATACCAGATCCATGCCTGCAAACCGATCCATCAAAAAATAAGACCCACGGGATCGGCTCCACATAGTCCTCGTGAGACCCCCTGTGCTGAACAATAAAATCGGCCACTGCTTGTCCTTTGATTGCTTTAGCCGATTCGTACCTCAAGTCAAACTCTGTCAAGGCAAAAACCCACTTGCCAACTCGCCCTTTCAAGACTGGAGCCGACAACATATATTTGACCACATCGGCCTGGCAAACTACTGTACACTCAGCCGATAGGATGTAATGCCTCAACTTTGTACACGAGAAATATAAACACAAGCATAACTTTTCCACCGCTGGATATCTCGTCTCAGCATCCAAAAGTCTCCTACTTAGATAAAACACAACTCGCTCTTTGCCTTCAAATTCTTGGACCAAAACAGAACCGATGGACTTCTCATCGGCCGACAAGTATAATCTGAACGGCACTCCTTCCTGCGGCAGAATCAAAACAAGCGGGGAACTAAGATAATTCTTGATCTCGTCAAATGCCTTCTGCTGCGCTACCCCCCACACAAATTCTTGATCGGCTTTCAACTTCAATAACGGCGTGAAAGACTCGATTCTCCCTGATAAATTTGATATGAATCTCCTTACAAAATTGATCTTGCCGATCAACGATTGCAACTCTGTCTTATCACTTGGTGGTTCTGTAGTCTTAATGGCTCTGATACTTCGCTGACTAACTTCAATCCCTCGCTGATGATCTGGTTTGATGCGATTGAACATACGAAGGCCTGGGAGATCTGCTTAGCTCCAGTGCAGGTCCTAAAGTCTTGAGGTTCGCGGGCGTGCCAGTCAATTTGACCCAGCAATTGACAAGGAGATGAAGAAATTAGATTACTGATCCAATCGGCCAGCAAGCCGATACGGATTCCTTCCAGCCAATGCCGCTATGCTCGTGCCCGGGCCTCTGCCTGTACTCGCGCCCGGGTCTCGCTCGTAGTCGGATCCTTGCCCGTGTCCGAGTCTTTGCTCGTGCTCGCGTCCGACTGCCAGCAGCAACTGCACATCGACTATCGGCCGATACGGACTGATGTAGGCTCCTTGTAGCCGATGGCCGATGGCACCTGTGTATCGGCTAGGAAACCGATAACGCTATAAGCAGATAAATAAACTGTCAGTATAACATGTGCATCGGCTAGAAGCCGATGATAAAATAGATAAGCAGAATAGCAAGCTAGCCGACTGCCGAGGAAACACATGTGCATCGGCCAGAAAACCGATGGTAATATAGATGACAAACAGTAAAGATAATACAGTCGGCTTTATAAAAAGATAACCTATCGGCTAAGCACTCCGATAGAACGTCGCATACACACCGATCGGCTCGACAAGGATAAATCTATTATTATCGATCTAGTAGTTCAAACCTAACTGATGCAGCACAGATCGATAATAGTAAAGGAACCTCAACAAACCGATAGATCTAATGCAACTGTGATGAAAATAACTTACCGGCTATACATTCCGATAAGACGCTTGCACAAAGGCTATCAGCCTAACAGGAATAATTTATCGCTAGCAGTTTAGTAGGTCGGACCCAACCGATGCAGCACAAACTGATGATAAACTACCCCCGATAAACTGATAAAAACTATGCACGCGTGATGTGATATACCTGACCAGCCTATGAGGTCGGACCGAACCGATGCAGCCGTAGACAGATCCGATACACCGTGGTAAGCCGACTACCATAGACCGACTAGAATATCGGACCTAACCGAGAAAGTCCTAGCCGATTGGTAGTCGGGGTAACGAGACTTACCCTCTCGCAGGAGTTCGGACCTAACCGATGCAGCCCCGCTCGAGAAGCAAGAACCCGTTGGTAAAGGGTGGCGATGCGCCGAATTTGATTGATCGAGAGATAGATTACAAGGTCCCCGGGCATACGTATATATACCCCGAGTTACAAGAGTCCTTATAGGACACGTAACAAGACTTTCCTAACTAGAAAAGGAAAACTAACAGACCTGATCGGACAAGAGATCAGGTTTCCTAAAAGATAAAACTATCTAATAGATAAGATAATTAACTGCCATAGCGTGGTCTTCACGATTCCTTCCCGAATCCGGCTTCTTCTGGATTAGCTCCCAACGGCTGATATCACTTCTTTCCTTAACCAAGTCGACGCGAATCGTACCAAATTTTGGCGTTAACACATGCCCCCCAATTTCGGAGTTTGTTATCAAACTTCGAAATTCTTCTTCTGTTTGGGCCTCATCATTCCTTCCTGGCCTCCTGAAATCGGCTTTCATGAACCGATACCTTCTGTACTAGGTGTGCTAGGCTCTTGAAGTCTTCTGATGAAAATTTTTCCTTGATCGGAGCCACCAAACCTTGGAATGCTAACTCGGCCAGCTGTGCATCATCCAGACTTAAACTATAACATCGGCTTCTAACATCACGAAACCGCTGGATATATTCTGCGACTGATTCCTCCGGCTTCTGTATTACCGATGTTAAGTCTATCAAGCTCATCTCCTGACTCCCTATAAAGAAATACTTGTGGAATCGCTTTTCCAAATCGGCCCAACCTCGAACTGAGTTAGATGACAATGAAGAAAACCATGTAAAGGCCGATCCGGATAATGATAACGGGAAGAGTCTAACTCTCAAAGCTTCTACAGCCGATGCTTCTCCGCACTGCGCCAAGAATCGGCTGACATGCTCCACTGTAGACACATCATCTTGCCCTGAGAATTTGGAGAAGTCTGGCACTTTGTATCGGCGCGGCAACGGAACTCTATCAAACCAATCTGGATATGGATGCCGATACATAAACATTTCCTCCTTCGGTCTTAGACCGAATTGTTCTTTCATCACCTCTGTGATTCTTGCCGATAAATTGTCTTCTCTTGGATCTTCACCGTAATGACGCAGAGGTGGAGTTGGTAGCCGATTCTGATTCTGATATTCCCTCGGATAGTTGTACTCAGGAACAGCTTCTGGATAACTCTGTTGATGCCCCCCATAGTACGCAGTTTGATATCCTTGAGGAATCCCATCTTGTTGCCCCCCGGGTATTTGAATCGGCTCCACTGCCTTCTTGATCAAGCTCTGTAATGTGTTTACCAATATCCCAGATTGATCGGTCAACGCATAATGAACTGCTTCATTAAACATGTCTTGGATCGGCTTCTGTGAACTTGTAGGCGATATATGGCTCGATTCGTCAATAAGAACAGGCTTTGGAAACTGTAATTTTTGAATCGGCCCTTGATCTGTCATACCGAAGGATTGTAGACAAAGCTTCTGAAACTCCACGATGTTCTGCTCCACTTGTTGTCTTTGTTCTTCGGTCAAGTCTTCCAATGTGACTGGAATCATATTGTCTGTGCTGACCTCTTTTCCAGCCATGTTGAAGTTCTATGATGATCTGGTTTGATGCGATTGAACATACGAAGGCCTGGGAGATCTGCTTAGCTCCAGTGCAGGTCCTAAAGTCTTGAGGTTCGCGGGCGTGCCAGTCAATTTGACCCAGCAATTGACAAGGAGATGAAGAAATTAGATTACTGATCCAATCGGCCAGCAAGCCGATACGGATTCCTTCCAGCCAATGCCGCTATGCTCGTGCCCGGGCCTCTGCCTGTACTCGCGCCCGGGTCTCGCTCGTAGTCGGATCCTTGCCCGTGTCCGAGTCTTTGCTCGTGCTCGCGTCCGACTGCCAGCAGCAACTGCACATCGACTATCGGCCGATACGGACTGATGTAGGCTCCTTGTAGCCGATGGCCGATGGCACCTGTGTATCGGCTAGGAAACCGATAACGCTATAAGCAGATAAATAAACTGTCAGTATAACATGTGCATCGGCTAGAAGCCGATGATAAAATAGATAAGCAGAATAGCAAGCTAGCCGACTGCCGAGGAAACACATGTGCATCGGCCAGAAAACCGATGGTAATATAGATGACAAACAGTAAAGATAATACAGTCGGCTTTATAAAAAGATAACCTATCGGCTAAGCACTCCGATAGAACGTCGCATACACACCGATCGGCTCGACAAGGATAAATCTATTATTATCGATCTAGTAGTTCAAACCTAACTGATGCAGCACAGATCGATAATAGTAAAGGAACCTCAACAAACCGATAGATCTAATGCAACTGTGATGAAAATAACTTACCGGCTATACATTCCGATAAGACGCTTGCACAAAGGCTATCAGCCTAACAGAATAATTTATCGCTAGCAGTTTAGTAGGTCGGACCCAACCGATGCAGCACAAACTGATGATAAACTACCCCCGATAAACTGATAAAAAACTATGCACGCGTGATGTGATATACCTGACCAGCCTATGAGGTCGGACCGAACCGATGCAGCCGTAGACAGATCCGATACACCGTGGTAAGCCGACTACCATAGACCGACTAGAAATCGGACTAACCGAGAAAGTCCTAGCCGATTGGTAGTCGGGGTAACGAGACTTACCCTCTCGCAGGAGTTCGGACCTAACCGATGCAGCCCCGCTCGAGAAGCAAGAACCGTTGGTAAGGGTGGCGATGCGCCGAATTTGATTGATCGAGAGATAGATTACAAGGTCCCCGGGCATACGTATATATACCCCGAGTTACAAGAGTCCTTATAGGACACGTAACAAGACTTTCCTAACTAGAAAAGGAAAACTAACAGACCTGATCGGACAAGAGATCAGGTTTCCTAAAAGATAAAACTATCTAATAGATAAGATAATTAACTGCCATAGCGTGGTCTTCACGATTCCTTCCCGAATCCGGCTTCTTCTGGATTAGCTCCCAACGGCTGATATCACTTCTTTCCTTAACCAAGTCCGACGCGAATCGTACCAAATTTTGGCGTTAACACATGCCCCCCAATTTGGAGTTTGTTATCAAACTTCGAAATTCTTCTTCTGTTTGGGCCTCATCATTCCTTCCTGGCCTCCTGAAATCGGCTTTCATGAACCGATACCTTCTGTACTAGGTGTGCTAGGCTCTTGAAGTCTTCTGATGAAAATTTTTCCTTGATCGGAGCCACCAAACCTTGGAATGCTAACTCGGCCAGCTGTGCATCATCCAGACTTAAACTATAACATCGGCTTCTAACATCACGAAACCGCTGGATATATTCTGCGACTGATTCCTCCGGCTTCTGTATTACCGATGTTAAGTCTATCAAGCTCATCTCCTGACTCCCTATAAAGAAATACTTGTGGAATCGCTTTTCCAAATCGGCCCAACTCTCGAACTGAGTTAGATGACAATGAAGAAAACCATGTAAGGCCGATCCGGATAATGATAACGGGAAGAGTCTAACTCTCAAGCTTCTACAGCCGATGCTTCTCCGCACTGCGCCAAGAATCGGCTGACATGCTCCACTGTAGACACATCATCTTGCCCTGAGAATTTGGAGAAAGTCTGGCACTTTGTATCGGCGCGGCAACGGAACTCTATCAAACCAATCTGGATATGGATGCCGATACATAAACATTTCCTCCTTCGGTCTTAGACCGAATTGTTCTTTCATCACCTCTGTGATTCTTGCGATAAATTGTCTTCTCTTGGATCTTCACCGTAATGACGCAGAGGTGGAGTTGGTAGCCGATTCTGATTCTGATATTCCTCGGATAGTTGTACTCAGGAACAGCTTCTGGATAACTCTGTTGATGCCCCCCATAGTACGCAGTTTGATATCTTGAGGAATCCCATCTTGTTGCCCCCGGGTATTTGAATCGGCTCCACTGCCTTCTTGATCAAGCTCTGTAATGTGTTTACCAATATCCCAGATTGATCGGTCAACGCATAATGAACTGCTTCATTAAACATGTCTTGGATCGGCTTCTGTGAACTTGTAGGCGATATATGGCTCGATTCGTCAATAAGAACAGGCTTTGGAAACTGTAATTTTTGAATCGGCCCTTGATCTGTCATACCGAAGGATTGTAGACAAAAGCTTCTGAAACTCCACGATGTTCTGCTCCACTTGTTGTCTTTGTTCTTCGGTCAAGTCTTCCAATGTGACTGGAATCATATTGTCTGTGCTGACCTCTTTTCCAGCCATGTTGAAGTTCTATGATGATCTGGTTTGATGCGATTGAACATACGAAGGCCTGGGAGATTGCTTAGCTCCAGTGCAGGTCCTAAAGTCTTGAGGTTCGCGGGCGTGCCAGTCAATTTGACCCAGCAATTGACAAGGAGATGAAGAAATTAGATTACTGATCCAATCGGCCAGCAAGCCGATACGGATTCCTTCCAGCCAATGCCGCTATGCTCGTGCCCGGGCCTCTGCCTGTACTCGCGCCCGGGTCTCGCTCGTAGTCGGATCCTTGCCGTGTCCGAGTCTTTGCTCGTGCTCGCGTCCGACTGCAGCAGCAACTGCACATCGACTATCGGCCGATACGGACTGATGTAGGCTCCTTGTAGCCGATGGCCGATGGCACCTGTGTATCGGCTAGGAAACGATAACGCTATAAGCAGATAAATAAACTGTCAGTATAACATGTGCATCGGCTAGAAGCCGATGATAAAATAGATAAGCAGAATAGCAAGCTAGCCGACTGCCGAGGAAACACATGTGCATCGGCCAGAAAACCGATGGTAATATAGATGACAAACAGTAAAGATAATACAGTCGGCTTTATAAAAAGATAACCTATCGGCTAAGCACTCCGATAGAACGTCGCATACACACCGATCGGCTCGACAAGGATAAATCTATTATTATCGATCTAGTAGTTCAAACCTAACTGATGCAGCACAGATCGATAATAGTAAAGGAACTCAACAAACCGATAGATCTAATGCAACTGTGATGAAAATAACTTACCGGCTATACATTCCGATAAGAACGCTTGCACAAAGGCTATCAGCCTAACAGGAATAATTTATCGCTAGCAGTTTAGTAGGTCGGACCCAACCGATGCAGCACAAACTGATGATAAACTACCCCCGATAAACTGATAAAACTATGCACGCGTGATGTGATATACTGACCAGCCTATGAGGTCGGACGAACCGATGTAGCCGTAGACAGATCGATACACGTGGTAAGCCGACTACCATAGACGACTAGAATATCGGACCTAACCGAGAAAGTCCTAGCCGATTGGTAGTCGGGGTAACGAGACTTACCCTCTCGCAGGAGTTCGGACCTAACCGATGCAGCCCCGCTCGAGAAGCAAGAACCCGTTGGTAAGGGTGGCGATGCGCCGAATTTGATTGATCGAGAGATAGATTACAAGGTCCCGGGCATAACGTATATATATACCCGAGTTACAAGAGTCCTTATAGGACACGTAACAAGACTTTCCTAACTAGAAAAGGAAAACTAACAGACCTGATCGGACAAGAGATCAGGTTTCCTAAAAGATAAAACTATCTAATAGATAAGATAATTAACTGCCATAGCGTGGTCTTCACGATTCCTTCCCGAATCCGGCTTCTTCTGGATTAGCTCCCAACGGCTGATATCACTTCTTTCCTTAACCAAGTCCGACGCGAATCGTACCAAATTTTGGCGTTAACAGCGTGGTGCACAGCCTCGTTGACCATCTCCTGTAAAGGCTTGATTGGTGGACTCTCAGGTTGTGTGCGGCTCGATTCTCCCACCAGTACTGGTTTTGGAAACTGAGACTTCTGAATCGGCCCTTGTCTTGTCATACTGAAGGATTCTAAACACAGCTTCTGGAAATTTGTCATGGTCTGTTCAACTTGCTGTTTCTGTTCTTCAGTTAGATCGTCCATGGTGACCGGAATTACGTTGTCCGTCTTGACTTCTTTTCCAGCCATGTTGAAATCTTGACTGAAACAATGTTTGTTGGAATTCTGGCTTAAAACTTCGTGTCCCACCGGGCGTGCCAAAAGCGTGTTGACGCCGAAAATCGCCGGGTCCCGGTTCAGCGTCTGGGTGACACGCGAAGGCCTGGGAGATTTGCTTCACTCCAGTGCAGGTCCTAAAGTTTGAGGTTCGTAGGCGTGCCAGTCAATTTGACCCTGTAATTGACAAGGAGGAAAATGTTAGATCAATGAGCCAATCGGCTGGAAGCCGATTTAGACTCGTTTCATCAGCCGATTGCCGATGCACACTGCAACACTTACACATCGGCTTAGGTCCGATGACGGCAAGAAAAATAACGTAATAATAAACAAATGCCATGCTAGCCGATCATCGAAGGGATATTCGAAAACCGGCTATGAGCTAGATAAAATAAACAAGTATAATGCATAATAAATCAAATAGATCCTAGCTGATCATGATTTAGTGTTACTGGTGTTGTTATGAAGGTATGCCAGCACCCGGGCCCTTGCTCCCCAGATTTTCGTCCGCTATCCGGGCCCATATGATGGTCCTTACCCGGGGTCATGCCCGAGCCCTCACATGGAATCGTGCCCGGGAGCCTGCTTGTACTTGTGCTTGGATTGACAAAATAAACCCATCGGCTAGCCCTTAACCGATTGTGACAATAATACAGGCAAGAACATATAATAAAATATGCAATAAGTACAAATGATAAATAATTGGTATACTAGCCGATTGCTTAACAAAGCAAGTACAGGATAAAACAATGAATGAATGTAGTCGGCTTGAACAGGTAACTTATCGGCTAAGCACTCCGATAACACCATCGCACAACACCATCGGCTTATTAAGAGTAAAGCTATTATCGTCAGTCTAGTAGATCGGACCTAACCGTTGCAGCACAGACCGATAATGATAACAAAGCCTCAATGAGCCGATAGATATAATGCGATCGTGATGAAAATAACTTACTGGCTATGCACTCCGATAAAACGCCTGCACACAACGCATCGGCCCAGCAGGATCGACTTATCACTAGCAGCTCAGTAGGTCGGACCTAACCGATGCAGCACGAATGATGATAATCACTCCTAGTAAGTCGATACAGTCTGTGCACACGTGATGTGATATACCTAATCAATCTATGAGATCAAACTGAACTGATGCAGCCATAGATAAAGTAAATATATCGTGGTAAGCCGACTACCATAAACCAACTAGAATATCGGACCTAACCGAGGAAGTCCTAGCCGATTGGTAGTCGGTGTGACGAGACTTACCCTCTCGCAGGAGTTCGGACCTAACCGATGCAGCCCGGCTCGAGAAGCAGGATCCCGTCGAAGGGGTGGCGATGCGCCGAGTTTGTATTGATCGTTGTGATGATTAAAGGTCCCCGGGCATACGTATATATACCCCGAGTTACATGAGTCCTTATAGGACACGATATATGATTTCCTATCTATAACAGAAAACGCTAACGAGCCCTGACCGGACACGAGGTCAGGTTTCCTAAAAAGAGATAAACCTTTTCCTAATAACTATAGTAATTAACTGCCACGCGCGGTCTTCACGGCTCCTTCTCAGACTCGGTCTGCTTCTTGGATCAATTTCCATTATCCGACCGCAACCGTCCTCTTGACCGAATCTGATACAGGTCCTTACCAAATTTTGGCGTTAACAGTAGCCGACGTGGCCGAAGACCCACGCGTCCCCGGCGACTCTGGGGACCAGTCGTTTCGCCGATAAATATGCTTCATCATATTGTTTTTGATATAGCCTAGATGCATCTATGTGACACATGCTGTATTATTCTCATAGATAATGGTGGGGTATCAGGGATACTCAAACCACATGATCGCTCAATATGGTGAGCTATCTTTCTAAGCCATGCACACTCTCGTGTGGCTTCATATAGTTCAATGATCTCTGAGTGGTTTGTAGACGTCGCTACTAAAGTTTGTTTACTAGACCGCCACGAAAAGGCTATACCACCACAAAAAAACACAAAACTAATTTGAGAACGGGTATTATGGGGATCAAACAGATATCCTGCATCTGCATAGCTCACCATGGTTAAGTCTTGTTGCCTTGGAAAGAAGAGGCCGAGATCTTGCGTACCCTAGAGGTATCTAAGTACTGTCTTAACGCCAACCCAATGTCTCCTATTAGGAGACGCACTGTATCTTACTAGCAGATTTACCACGAACACAATATCAGGCCTGGTGCAGTTTGCAAGGTACATCAATACTCCTATGGCGCTTAAGTATGGGATTTCCGGTCCCAACACTTTCTCAAAAGGAAGTCACTCAGCCGGTTGTACCATATACGACCAGACTGTTTTAACCCATACAGCAATCTCTCCAATTTCACACTATACATGTTGCGATTTGCTTTGTCTGGGACTTTCAACCCTTCAGAGACACGCATGTAAATCTCTGAATCCAATAATCCGTAAAGATATGCGGTCACCACATCCATCAGCTACATGTTCAATTCCATTCCAGCTGCCATAGACATCAAGTATTAGAACGTTATGTCACTTATTATAGGAAAATAGGTTTCATCGTAATTGATACCGGGTCTCTGCGTGAACCCTTGTGTTACAAGCCTCGCTTTGTATCTCACCACTTCATTGTTTTCGTTCGGTCCGGACGAAAACCCACTTGTACCCAACAGGGTGCACAGTGGGGCGTCAGGCTTACTAGCCCAAAGACGCGTCTTTTAGCAAGCGAGCGTAATTCTGTTTCTATCGCTTCTTTCTATTTGACCCAATTCGAGCGCTTACGGCACTCTGTCATGGACTTAGGTTCATGATCATGATCTATTATGTTAGCGATTTTAGAAACGAAATTTATGTCGATATGTGTAGTCTTCCGGTCATACAATTCTCCTGAAACAACATAGTTTCTAGCAATTTCCTCATTTATTTTCTCATCCTGGTTTCCCAAAATAGGAGAGGGTTCCGATTCGCCAGTAGAACTAGGTGCGCTGCGTTAGTCCATTAGGGCTCTACCCTTCTGGCGTCCGTCCCCTAGATGAGTCTCCTTAGAGACTACTGAATGGGAGTGTGACGCAGGCCACTCCGTATTCAGCTCTTGCGGACGTCTCCGCTTAGCCTGAGCCGAACCATCTGGGTTTCTCCCCCTCTTCCTAGGCTTAGGGGCTAGAGTAGAGTCTCCCTCCATAGGTATCTCCACTCTCTTCGGTGTATTTGTTGCAGAGATATGCGGCTTCGACACTCCTCTTAGATCAGTGAAAGCGTCCGGCAGATCATTAGCTAAGTTTTGAAGGTGTATGATACGTTGAACTTTCTGTTCAATGTCTGGCGAACGCGGGTCAAGAGTATAGATAGTACTCGAGTTCCATTCTATTTTACGGCTTTCCTTAGAGTCGAGGTACCTTCCTTCCCCTAATGTCGAAAAATGCTCTTCATTGAAGATGCTATCAGCGTACCGAGCTGTAAATAGATCCTCAGTTTTGGGCTCCAAATAGTAGATTATAGATAGAGACTCATAATCCACATAGACCCCCACCTTATGTGGTCCCATAGTTGTACGCTGGAGTGGTGAGATTGACACATACACAGCACAGCCGAACTTACGCAAATGGGAAACCACCGGTTCTTGACCACGCACCAGTTGATGGGGGTAAAGCAGAGTGATATGCAGACGGTCTATACTAGATTCGCCTTGCAGCGTGCAATACTGCATGACCCCAACATGTAGTGGTCAAATTGCTACCATGTAGTAATGGTTTGACAATTAACTTGATCCTTTTATCAATGACTCAGCAAGGCCGTTTTGAGTGTGAACATGAGGAACAGAATGCTCTACATTAATGCCTAAGGCCATACAATAGTCATTAAATGTCTTTGATGTGAATTCACCCATATTATCCATCCGAATCGTTTTGATTCAATTTCTCGGGGAACTCCGCACGCAAATGGATAATCTGCACGATAAATCTGGCAAAAGCGTGGTTCCTCGTAGACAGCGAGCATACGTGGCTCCACCTTGTAGAGGTGTCAATCAATACCATGAAATATCTGAATGGCCCAGACCAAGGGTATATGGGTCCACAGATATCTCTTTGGATTCTATCCAAGAACCATAGGGGTTCGACTCTTAACTTATCAAAGAATGGTCGAATGATCAGTTTTTCCGTTGTATAAGTGGGACACACAAACTTCTTAGAGAAGTTTTTAGTGTTTATGCCATGACCTAGCAAGCTAGTGACTATTTTTTACATCATAGTCAATCCAGGATGACCTAATCTCTCATGCCAGATCTTAAAAGACTCTGGGTTCTTATAGATTGTCTGCATCGCAATATATTCGTTTGGTGTTTTATTTTAGTATAGTACAGTCCATCGGAGCTCCCTATCATCTTCTCAACCACTGTGGTCTCATCGTCCTTAGATAATGTCATGAAGAGAAATTCATCTCCTCCTTCACATGTTATGGTGAGGTGGTAGTTGTAACGTCGAATATCCTTAAAAATAAGGAATGTGCGTTCAGCACTTGGGTATAGGAACGTTTCTTCAATGAAAATCCTTATACCCCAAGGGAGGACGGCAGTGGCTCGCCCTGAGCCAACTATGCGACCATTACCCCCAACAATGGTGAGAATACTCTCATCTCGCTTACGCAATGTTGTGAAGTACTTAGTCTTCCGTAGTATCGAGTGTGTTGCCGTGCTGTCAACTAAGCATGTCTCGGGCTCTATTAAATCGTACTACGCTTGTTCTATATGAGAGATTAATTCAGTTCATTAACAATGAAGTGAAAAGTAAGAACATAGAACAAGACAAGGCTAATATAACTCAACAGGAAAACTTTATTAATGTAAAGGACCATCCTAAACACACTGACCAGGATGCATAGTATCTTTATTACATAAATGACTCATTGTTCTACTAAAAAGAAAAGATTACATTGACCAAAATGATAACCTAGAATTAAGACTCATAATTGATAACTTGGGAACTACTGCATGTCTTCATGTATGTCCTCCTGGTCATCACCCAAGAGGTCGTCGCCCTCCATGTCGAACTCACCGAGGTCTCCATAGTCATCCCTAAGGTCGGCATCAGCATCTGCAACAGCTTCAGGATTAACATCCATGACAGCACCATCAGCAGCAGCAATAGTAGTAGACTCCTTAAGAACTACAGTAGGTTCTTTAGGAGTAGGCTTCTCACCAGTCGTTGGCATCTAAACAAAGTGAGATTCTGGACCCTGCCTCTTTTTCTAGCCCTAGTACATCTCAACGAGATGAGGTTCTATAGTGCAATTGTGTGCCCAATGCTTCGTTGAGCTGCATTTGGAACAACCCTCAATGCCTTGCTGAGATCCTCCAATAGCACCAGCATTGGCCTTGCGCCCCTTGCGGCTACGGGGTTTCTTGCCCCGGTTGGCGGCCTTCTTGAACCTCGCCCCATTTGGCAGTGTGTGATTCCCGGGTCCCTTCCCCTTGGAAGAACCCTATCCAGAACTTTAACCCTTCTGATAGACAACGTGAGCCTCTGGAATAGGCTGCGAACCAACAGGATGAGTGTCACACCCTGACTTTAGCCACACAAAATTATACCTGAGAAAAATACCCAAGAAAATAAATTTAAAAAGGCTAGAGGAATTAATTAAAGGTGTAAAATGCAAGATAATAAATTATCGTGGCCGGGAATATTTTTCTTGTATTCTCTGTGCCAAAATACATTAACTGGATTTTTAGTGGAATTTTCAGAGCACAAGAACTATTTTTAATAAATCAAAAACGCTTATCGGAATTTAAATCGTCCGGGAAAATCTTTTTCCTTTTTCCTCTCTCTTTTTCTTCTGTTGGGCCGGCGGCCCGCTCCTGTGCCGGCCTCCCTCCCCGCGCGCCCGCACCGCGCCCGCGCTCGCCCCGCACCCTCGCTCGTGCCCTCGCCCGCGCGCTCCCGCTGACAGGCCGGGCCCGCCTGTCAGCATCGTCTTCCTCCTCCGTCCAAATCGGGCGGAGGGGAAAATCCCCGAAGCCGTCCAATCCGGCGCCGCCTCCCGCCTCCTCCCGCGCCCGCACTCGGTTCAAACGGGCGCGGACCGAGTCCGCCCCACCTCCCCGAGTTCCCCGGCGTCCACGCCCCCTCACTCCCACAAATTGCATGCACGATCTCCACGCCGCCTCTCTCTCTCCCGTGCACGATTGGAGCCGTTCGCCTCGATCTCTCCCGGCCGACTGCATAAGCCCCTCCGCCCTCTCCTCCATTTTTCCCCCCAACACCCGAGTTTCCCAGTGCTCTAGAACCCCCTCACCACCCCGCACCCGAGCTCCCCGTTTTTCGCCGACTCGGCCACGCTTACCGCCGTTCCGGATGCCGCCAGGCCATACCGCCACTGCCATCACCTCCGCCGTGCCACACCGCACCTCGGCCGCCACTCCGTGGAAGCCAAAGCCCGCCGGACCGCCCCGCCCACGTGCACGGTGAGTATCGGTCCTTCGCCTCCTCTCCGGCCGGTGATTCCCGCCGCGCCGCGTCTCCATTCTTCGCCCTAACTCCTCTTTCGTCCTCCTCATCCTCCAGGACACCTCGGCAACCGCCTCTCGCCCGTTCCCTGCCGTCGGAGCTCCGCGCTGACGTCGTCCAGGCCGCCGCCGCTTTTTTGTCACCACCGTCGTCTTCGCGCCGTCGCGAGCCACCGGTGAGAACCCCCTCTATTTTCCCGTTCCATTCTGCCCCTCCGTGTGGTCGCCGCCGCACCGGTGGTCGCCGCTGGCGACATTGGGTTGCGTGCGTGCCGCCGCCTCCCCGCATCGGGACGGCGGTTCGGTCGCCGCTCCCCAGGGTCGTCCGATCTGCCGGGTGGCAGATCGGGGCCGCCCGCTTGCTCGCCCGCGTGGTTACCCGCGGTGGCGCCATGTGGTGCGCCCGCTCTCGGCCGCGGTGGACTTAGTCCACCGTGCGCCCGCCTCTGTGCGCCGCTGGCCAGTGGGGCCCGCTGGTCGGCGCCGCCTCTCCCTCCGGTGATGTCTTTAATTCGGTTTAATGCGCAATAAATCGCCTGTTAATTATATTTACACTGAAAATAACAGTAAAACTTCAATAAATCGTAACTAATTCATATGAACTCCGATTAAGTCCATTCAAATTTTATTAAATCCAAAAAATACCAAGAATCCATTAAAAATACTTTCAGCCCATGTTTGATTTCCCCATGTACTGTTTTTAATTGTTTATGCATTGTTTGTTGTAGAATCCGACGCCGATAATTCTCCCGCGTATTTCGAGATCGTAGCAGAGTACCTTGAGCCGGAGCAAGGCAAGTCGCACTGTTACTTTGATCACTTTGTACCTATTTTTCGCTAAATTGCTTTGTTTACTCAAATAAACTGCATTATTTTAATATTTTATGTGGGTGGTTATTACCTATGCAATGTTAGGACTTAGCCATAGTTTTGAAACCTGAACCCTTGTCACCTAGGTAATAATGTGATTAGATTACAGTTCTTAGGATGCTTAGCCATGCTTAGCAACCTAGCTCACATGGGAATTAAATATTATTTCTTTTATATGATTCGACTCCATGTCGCAAAAGTGAAACTTTGGATAGGCTGATGTTAAATTATTAAAACTTGACCTAAATGGTGGCTGTGGGTGTATGGTTTTGCTTGTCACACCCATGGCAATTAAGGACCGGTTCGTGGGAACCACTTGAGCAACTTCCCGTACTTTCCACAAGCCAGCGTGGGCAACGGCTGGGCTTGAAGCGTTTCTTCTCCCTCTCCTAGGCACCGAAGAAGAGGGTGAGCGGGATGGAGTTGGGTCAGCCCGGGGTAGGGTTGATCGGCTACCAGATTCACCGTGGTGCAGGGGGGTAGCCTGGCCAATATGGCGTGCCCTGTCGGCAGGTGCAACCTCAGCATGGTGTGGATGGTTAGGGAGGGGTTTCGTGAACGGTCCTATCACAGCCTCTCACGGGACATCGTGGTGATGTACTGGCACACGGGAACGTGTATGGGGCTGTGTCTTGTGGGTACAGTTGTACACCTCTGATCAGAGTAAATCTATTCGAATAGCTGCGCCTGCGGTTATGGGCACATTGGCCAAGACTCACCGTGATTAGTCTCATCCTTGATAATTAATCCAGTTTTATCAAATTGGTGTTGTGGAAGGTGTTGAGTCCGGTCGACGTGATTGAGTTGACTGGGGGTGACCGGTTAGCGTGGTGTAACGCTAGTCGGTGGAGACTGGTGAGTGTGGTGTAACTCTCATCAGTGACGCCTGGTGGTCGTGGTGTAACTTCCATCAGCGCGGCCTGGTCAACGTGGTGTAGCGTTGATCGGGAAAAGCTGGTCAACGTGGTGTAACGTTGTTCAGTGGTGACTGGTTAACGTGGTGTAATGTTAATTAGTGGAGTCCGGTTAACGTGGTGTAACGGTAACCGGAGGAGTCTGGTGAACGTGGTGTAGCGTTCATCAGTGAAGACTGGTCAACGTGGTGTAACGTTGATCAGTTTAAGGGATGGTTGGGCCTGGTTCACGTGGGTAACGTGAATCAGTGGAGAACTAATATTGTTAAATTAATCAACGTTTTACTTTTTGCAAACTACTACTGTTTGCAACTGCTTTTACGCAAATCAAACCCTATCCCATCTTTGTACCCTGCGCATATGCATAATTGTGGGTGTGATTTGTTGAGTACTGTGGGTGGTACTCAGCCTTGCTCCAATTTTCCCCCTAGTGTTGGAGAACGCGTCAGACGAAGATCATTCTGAGGAATAGGCTGGCTCTGCCGTTAAGTTGCTTGTGGGAATGGACGCTGCCGATGGACTCGCTATTTGTAGACTATCTTTACCTTTTTCCGCTGCATTTTTGTAATATAATTTTACTCTGTTTGTAAGACTCTCTGTATGGCAACTTGGATTTGTGTACCCTGGCTTTCCTAGGCAGAGATTTATTACACATTAATGTTCAGAATTTCGGTGCGAATTTTTGAGCGTTACAACGAGCGTTGTAGTTGGCTATCGGAAGTTTGTTGTAGACTTCAGCATTCAACAACGACTGGATAAACTTTGAGTACTTGACATACTTAGCCTTGCGGTACTGCTCTTGCATCATCGAGTTTTTGGGATGGAAAGTGTCAAGAGTCTTCTCAATTATATCCGCGTCTGTCACCACCTGATTACAGAAGCGAAGACGACTGACGATGCGGTGCACGGCACTGTTATAGCTCTCCACGGTCTTGAAATCATAGAACCGAAGTTGAGTCCAGTCTGCTCTAGCCTTCGGGAGAATGGTAGTTTTCTCGGCGGTGTAGCGTTTAAGGCCTCCCACAACGTGAGAGGTTCACATAGTTCAAGGTATTCAGTCTTGAGATCCTCATGAATGTGCTTCCTGATGAATGCAAGTGCCCTTACCTGCTGCACTACCGGAAGCGGAGATACACCAGCCCCTTGTCGACAGATGGCCTCAGATAGCTCCATTGCGAAAAGGTGGATTTCACAGTCTATGCCCAGGTCTGGTAGTTTGCCCCATTAACAGGGAGAACGGGGAACTCTCTCTTCTTGAAATCTACGTCAGACATAGCCTGTTGTTATGCAAAAAACCAACGTCGGGTTAATTTGCATGAAAACAAAGTCACGGAACAATGCAACATAGTCGTATGTAATTACTGGTATTTTTTCGAAATTTATCTTGCATTTACCTATTTTCAATTATTTTTATTGACCTTATGGCATTAAATTAATAATTTTATGCCCACAGAAAAAAATCATGCATGCAACAAAAAAATAAACCCAAATAATGCTTTCAAGGGAGCGGTCACTAGACTAGGTGATTACACATTTTTATGGAAGCATATTAACCTAGAATCATATCTAGATTATATAGTTGGAGATGCATCAAATTTAAAAGCAAATAAATGCTTAAAACACCATCACATGGTTATTAACGAGTCCTGGGACTTACATCCAAGAAACCAACTAAAGAAAGGTCTACACAGCAAGTTTACAACCACTAAACACAAATTGATGTAATTTCTAGTAAATTAAGGGTTCAAACTGTAAATATTACATAACAGTAAACGGTCGGTGTAAAAATCAACCTTTTTAGGGACTTAAACGCAAATTGTCAATAAAACCAAATTTAATCGAGCTGAAAACGCCGCCAGGCCATGATCTTATTGGGCCGCGCGCGCAGAACATAGTCCAAATGCCAAATGGGCTGAATTCTGAATTCAAGGCCCATATATGGTTTCGGATTTATTATTTTTATTAATTTGTGTGTGGGCTGGTCGGTGCTGTTGTACCAAAAGGGGGAAATAGGGTTTCTCTAATCCCCACCGGCACCCGCGGCAGCGCCCATCGCCTAGCGCGCCGGTTGAACGAGCACGGCGGCGGTGATAGAGGACGCCGACTGTCGGTGGCAGTGGAGATAGAGGTGGCGCACGGAGATGAAGCCGGCTGGCGACCCATCGACTGCCTGGTGGCAAGACGGCGGCAGCGGCTTCGCTCCCATGCGGTGATTGGTGCGGCGGTTACTCAGCGTTGTGTGGCGGAGCTCCGCCACGACCCACACATCCTCAAAACGGCGGCGAGGCAGAGCTCAACGTCAACAACCGAAGCTCCAGCGACGGCGATCGATTCGTATCCAACCACGGCTTCCCGGTGGATCCCAATCCAAGGTCGACGACCGTTTGTCCCATTGACCTCCCATCACGGCTTCAAGGCGCGTCGGTGAGAAATTGACGGCGGCGGCTACCCATCCTTGGTATCAGGTCCTTCAACGGCGGCGTCACGGAGGTATTCCGGCCAAAGCGTCCCGGCGGAGTTTCGATCCTTTGGCGGCGGCTGCCCTGCCTCGGTATCGAAAAACCAACGGCGGCGACAACGTGGGTTTAGGGCTTCCTCCGATGATGGTGGTCTCTCGCAGCGGCACCGGCAGCAAGGGCCGGTGGCGCTTCCAACAGCGACGGCGAGCGGTTGCCACGCGCATAGATCAACCTAGCAACGCGGGCGATTCCACGGCGGCGGCTCCTAGTGTGGCATCCATCGGAGAGAGAGAGAACAGAGAGATGCGGGAGGAATGCGAGGAAGACGACTGGTTCGGCTGGGCCGAACCAGGTTTGCTTCCAGAACGGGAAAAACCGATCAATTACAATTTATTACACATGGTTTTACTCCAGTTTTCTCCTGTTATCAACAGATGTAATTATAGAGTAAAAGCAGGAAATAAATCTACTCCTAATAACAGATCTACTACAAAACATGCATCTAAGAAAAACCAAAGAACAAGCATCCACCAGCCTAAAATCAATCTACAAATTGATAAGCAACCAATTTTGTTATCGTAGATTGATTGGCGCGAGAGGATTTAACATCAGCCAAGCCGGTAGAGCTGTTGATAATGTGTTGTAGAACTGCCACGTCGACAGATTGCCAAGATCTGCTCCCTTCCCTCCCGTAGCAGATGAGGCGTCGAGAAGATGTAGAAAACTGTATCCCTTCACACATAATCACACTATAGAAAAAGATAATGAACACAGGAGACACAAATATAGGGGTGTTGCTCTCTCTTTATTAATAACGATCAATCTGTACAATGAAGGCACCCCTGTCCCTCTATTTATAGGTAGAGGAGGCTAGACATAAGAATCATAAATTTATCTCTAACTAATTTGGATTGGTCTACAAGAAAGAATTTTATCTTCTAAAGAGATAAGGATTCGTAACATTAAGTACATCACAAAATCTTCAAGAGAAATCTAAGCATAGAAGGTGTAGTGTTGAACTTTTATTAGTTTTTAGTTATTAATGATATATTATTAAATAAACTAATGATTAGAATTTATTATCGATATCCTTTTAAAATCAAATACTCACTAAGTCGTAAAACGAAAATCAAATGTTTTTTAAAATAAAAAAGTAAGTAATAAAATTAAATGTATAAAAAAGAGTAGGAAGTATAAACAAATACATATACAAAAACTGAAAAAAAAAATTTCTGCTAACTCTACAAATTTTACTATTCCAAAAAAGTTGGTGAGAAGTGTTCCCATAAATACCATACGTGACAATGTTAAAATTCAAAAAAGGAAACTTACCCTTGCATGTTAAATGTGAAACAATTAGTAGCAACTAAACATAACAAAATATATTTTCTTCTAGTTTTATAAATTCTAATACTTGTATTCGATACCTTTAAATTTACGAACTTAAGGCGGAATACTCGTAGATTAACCGGTCGCTTTTCTAATAGCATGATAGTTTGTTAGCCTATATTACTATCATACTTTGATTTTCTCTCTTGGGACTCTACAAATATAAAACTAACAAAAACATTAAAATATACTTTAAAATGTACAATGTTTATAGGAATTTTATGAGTATTAAAAATTGTTCTAAAAATCCAATGTTTGAAATAAGACCTACATAAAATACTCAAATACTCCATGAAAAAAGGGACCGCATATTGATCAAACATTTAAAAAAAATGAATCCATCAATCGATTACAGTAACATGTATTTATGACTGAGTTACACAAATTTATAACTAAAGTTATGCGTGATTGATAAGTTAGATACAATTGCATATATTTATGACTAAGTTGCATAAATTTATAACTAAAGTTACGCATGATCGATAATGATAACTACAACAAGTTGAAAGTATAATTATAACAAGTCAAAAGTACAATTTAGAACTTGTTTCCCCCGTCCCAAATCTCAAAGTTCCATCCAATGGCCAATGTTATTATTTGACAAAATAAAAAAATTAAACATTTGATCAATAGCAAATCTAGGGGCGGACCTACCCATTAGGCAGGGTGGGTCGGCCGCCTAGTTACGGTCCATGTCATCCCATACCCTCGACCCCCTCGTAGTATTGATCCTTCCACACTAGCTATCACCCATCAGAACATAAGCAGTCCATTAATGTGCGAAATAAAATAAAGACCTGATATTATGCTATATTAAGAATGTGATTTTTAGAGAACTTGATTTTGATAAAGTTAAATAGAGGTTTTAAGTCATGGGTGATCAAAGAATAGATTTGCCTAAGCTTTTTAGAGGATCTAGACATGATTTTTATTAGTGGTACTTCTTCTCATATAGTAACCAAATTTTAAAGACCATTGATTAGCTAACTATTACTCATGTTTAGGAGTAGAAAAGGAGCTCATTTAGTTGGTTTGGTGGCTCGATTCAAAATTGCTCTAGCTGATTTAGTTTTTCTTTTTTTTCTCATATACTAGTCATGTTGATTACTTAATTTTGAGGGAAAGTTGTCTTCACCTTAGCTCGGATCGGTTCGTTAACTCGTTAATGAAAATAGCTCATATGATAGAAAAAATAAAATAATTTATAAAAAATTTGAAAGAAAGCTTGATAAAGAGTTGATCGAGCTTTTTTTTCACCCCTACACATGTTTTATAAATTGACTTATTTTTGTAAATCGATAGATTTACCATTATCTTTTGATGTGTCATGAAGTATATATATGATGTAAAGAGTATTGCTTCATTTTCTAATGAGAGGTACTATTTTGAATGTTCTTTTGTGCCTTAATAATTATACTCTATTTTTTATATAATTACAATATAAATATAATATATTACGTTTGGTTGTTTTATCGAGCATCTTCGCCGTGTCTTTATACTATGGCTGCGTCCACCACTGAGCAAATCTGATGAAAAAATATGCACGAGCAAATTACCGAGCGCGCTGATTTCCTAGTTTTACATGAACGCCCTTATTAGAACAGATTATTTTGCAGGAATGCCTTTATTCGCGTCCTTATGGCTGGTTCTGGAAAGGGGAAATATCACGCCGCAGTGGTGTTCACTAGACACCATGCGAGATGCGAGTTGCGAGGCGAGGGTTTTAACACTCGATCTTCTTCTCCGTGGTAGTAGAGGACGGTGCTTCTCCGCCCCTACGCCGCCGAAAATCTTCGGTCGCTGCCGTTTTCTTTGCTGCTGTCCGCCTTCCGGTCGCGCTGAAGAAACGAGAAAGACGTCTCCTTTTCTTAGGATTTTCTTCTCAGGAAACCCCAACTTGAGGTTCTTGATTTCTGTGAGGTATGATTGAGGTCTTGTTTTTACTTGTGCTCCCAATCCTTTCCCCTGTTTTGATCTGAGGTGGAGCGCGAGAATAGTGAAATCTAGGTGGCTAAAGTAGGCCGGATTATTTGAGGGATTTCTTTGGTTCATAGAGCGAATAGTTCTCATTTTGTTAGTCCAACTCCCCAAGGGGTCACTAGCCGCTTCATTAACTGCTTTCTGAAGTTCTGATAAATACGGCATTCAGCATATAAATGTTACATTCTGGACCCAATGTACTTCTTATTGGTTAGTTTGTAGGTCTGCAGTATCACATAGTTAGGGTGATTGTTTGATCTCATGTTGCAATTCTTCGGTTGCTAAGCGAACTAGACTAGTAGAGATAAAGGTGGCACTGCCTTAGGTACCGTTTATTGTGAAGATGATGAATAGAAAATTGTCAGGAGTCACTGCACCTCGTTATATACGTGATTTTTGATCATCTTAATGGTAAAGTGCTATCAAATATGTTCAGATTCAGCAGATGAATTCTATCTTCTGGACTTGCACTGCTCATTTGCTGGCCAGAGGCTTCCTTTTTATTGTCTATTTCAGTAATTCAGATGATCAGACTGTTAGTCTAATTTTATATTCTTTATCTGCTTAGTGGTTTATAAATGCATAGGGAGGTTCCTTCATTTAAAGTTGTTTACTAAGTTATATTTGCCTCTTAGTTGAACTGGCAACACTCCTGCCATCTTGTTAATATGATTACTTCCATCTGACTTATCTCACATATTTCATTCTGATTACTTCTATTCCAGCTCAGAGTGGCAGCTGAACATTGATATTGCTTAAGTAAAGCAACTGCATTATCCAATGGACAACCTGTCAGAGCCGCTACTCGCAGAGATCATCAAGAGGATTACCAAGATGACCGATCGCAACTCACTTTCCCTTGTGTCGAAGCAGCTCTACACTATCGAGGCAGAGCAAAGGGATGCTATCCATGTTGGTCGTGGCCTTCACCCGGCAACAGAAGCTTTGGCATCACTATGCTCCCGGTTCCCCAACTTGTGGAAAGTAGTGATTGATTACTCTGGTTGGATATCTATCCACGGGAAGCAGTTGGACAACCAAGGGCTCCTTGTGCTTTCATCTCACTGCTCCTCACTGACAGATCTCACATTAAGCTTCTGCTCATACATCGATGATTCTGGCCTTGGCTATCTGGATTATTGCAAGAAACTAAGGTCCCTCAGGCTGAACTTTGCACCAGCAATAAGTTCAATTGGGCTTCTCTCAGTGGCAGTTGGTTGCAAGAGTCTTTGTACCTTCCACCTTGTTGACTGCATGAAAGTAGGAAGTGTGGAATGGCTGGAGTACCTTGGCAGGGCTGGATCATTGGAAGAACTTGTGGTAAAAGATTGTAAGGGAATCAGCCAGTATGACCTCCTTAAGTTTGGTCCAGGATTCATGAAACTGCAAAGGTTTGAGTATGAGATCAATGGAAATTACTGGTCATCGGCTGCCCGTGATCCCGCCTATGTTGCTCACTACCCATACAAGTATGATATCTGCTGTGAAAATATGAAGGAACTGAGGTTGGCGCATATTGTAACTGAGCCAGAAATAGGACTCCGTTTTCTCTTGGGGAAGTGCAGAGCATTGGAGAAACTTTGGCTGGAGTATGTCATTGGTCTAACTGACAACGATGTGATTGCACTATTCCAGAACTGCAGCAACCTTAGAAGTGTCTCATTGAGGCTCATTCCTCTATTCTGTGATACTATTTATTTTAGGACAGCATTGACTGATAACAGCCTTAAGGCTCTGGCTCTCAACTGCCCTATGCTTGAGGTTCTTGAACTCACCTTTACATTTTGTTCAGAGGACTATCCGTCAGAAATAGGCTTCTCACAGGAGGGTATTGTAAACCTCATTCAGTCTTGTCCAATCCGCGTTCTCATGCTTAATGGTGCCAACAATTTTGACGATGAGGGAATGAAGGGCCTGTCATCCTCAAAATTCCTGGAGACACTTGAGCTTGTGGATTGTGTGTTTATAGGGGATGTTGGGATGCGTTTCATCGTGCGCACCCCGAGCTTGCGTAATCTAACACTCCGGAAGTGTGTGTGTGTGACTGACAATGGAGTGTCCGAGTTGGCACATGCACAGAATTTAGAGTCCCTGACCGTTATAGACTGCCGTCGGATCTCTCTGAAAGCTGCGCAGGGGGTTGCCAGATCAGTTTACTACTCAGCGGAGTCTGAAAAACATGACAGTCTGAAAGGAATGAAGATGACAAGGTCTTCGAAGTGATGTTTGGTTGTCAACGTTTCTTGCTACTACCCCCGTCCCACAAAGACATTATTTTTGTCCTTTTTATTTGTCTCACAAAGATTTTATCTTTGAAGAAATCTTTATATTAAAGTTTGCTAAAGTAGGTGATAGATATATTAGAGTTTGTGAAAGTAGGGAACAAATACATTAGAATTTATTAAAGTATGGATAATTGTATTAGAGTTTGGTAAAATGAAGGGGATTGTAGTTTTTTAGTTTTGTATCGGTATGTATGAGATGGGGGAAAATGAAGTCTTTTTAGATGGAGGTAATATATGCTAGCCTATGTTAATTTTTGTTTAGCTTCTATAGGTCAAGCCTCTTCAAATTATCTTAGCGTTGCTTCTCAAGACAGAAAAACAGGGTGGTATTTGCATGAAACTAGTGATTCTGGCACTACCAATTATAACTATGTAATATTTCTAAGTAATTATGAGGACTGATCTACCTGTTATTTTGTTATGGTCAGTTAAGATACTTCATATGGCATGTCTTCGGATTATCTTTGCATCCCTTCTCGCGAGAAAAGAAAATGTTTTTGCTGAGACGTGCAACTCTGTCACGTAAAAGGATAGGAAGCTGGCCAGTATAAAGTCATAAAGTTTAGTGTTAAGGTGACTTTCTCCGTTTTAAATTACTTGTCGTTTTAGATTTATACTAAGTCAAACATTTTAAATTTTGACCATTAATTTTTAAAAATCCATAAAGTTTAACAACATATGGATTATATATTATAAAAGTATTTCTCATGATGAATATATGATGTTGAACTATATAAATTTCTAAAAATTAATAGTCAAAGTTAGAAATATTTGATTTAAAAAAATCTAAAACGATAAATAATTTAAAACAGAGTAAGTACTGAGCAGTATGTCCCCCCTATTTTGTCTTTGGTCTATAAGACGATCAAGGAATCTAAGCTGATAGAATATCTACTTGATGGTAAATTAAAAATTATTGTTATAAATATAATAAATAGTATAAAGTAAGTGGTCTAAGCAATACCGTATGTCGAAGGATGAAACTCCGACGGCGGGAAGTCGGGAGACCCTCCTTTTGAGGTTCGGCCAGGGGAGCTGTTCTCAGGCGAATGCGGCGTTCGGTGGAAGAGTCGATAGGTGGATGTCACACAAGGGACAGGAGGAGTTAGACAGGTTCGGGCCGCACGGAGGCGTAATACCCTACTCCTGTATGTTTGGCTATGTGGATAATGAATATGATCACAAGATGAACTCTGGGTGCTTAGGAGCTAGCCCTACCTCCGGAAAGAGGGACAAAGCGAGCTAGAGAAGGCGAACAGTAGCGAGCTAGAGTCAGAGATCGAGAGAGCGTGTGTTTCTCCATCGGCATGGATCCTCCTTTTATCGCGTAAGGGGAGTCCACAGCGCCGAGCCACGTGAGAGAGCTAGGTATGATTTGTTGGAGGGACACAGCCACCTGCTGAGGCACGTCCGGTCGTCGCCTGCTCGGCTGCTGCGGGCGGCTGGAGCTGGTCTGCTGTCGCCGCGCCGGAGTCTGTGCTGCACGTCTGGTCGGCACCTCGCTCCGCTGCCGGCGGCTGTGCAGAGCACATCTGGTCGTCTTGCCGCTCGGCTGCCGCGGGCGGCTGTGGCAGAGCATGTCTGGTGGTCTTGCCCCTCGGCTGCTGCGGGCGACCAGATTATGGAGATGTGACAGCGTACGGCTCCGCTCTCTGTTGGGAGACAGGCGGGAGGCGCCCCGTCGTCTCGCCATTAATGCGGGTAGTTGGGGAGCAGGTGCGCTCCCAGGGAACGCGCCCCGGGACCGTGCGTGTGGGTCCCGGGGCCGGGGAATGTCCCCGGAACACGGGCCCGAGGAAGACGCACCAGGGCGAGGCGCACCCGGGCACAGGGTGGCGCACCCGAGGAAGGCGCACCCGGGCAAGCGCGCCTGGGCGCGGGGTGGTGCACCCGGGCGAGGCGCACCCGGGGAAGGCGCTCCCGGGCCCGGGAAAGACGCACCCGGGCACGGGTGGCGCACCCGGGCCCGGACAACGCTCGGGCCCCAGGCACTTAGCGGTAGAGCCGGCCGTAGCCGGCCGCCAGTTATGCAGAATGTGGGCCCCGGAGTAGCTGACGTGGTAGAAGACCCATGCGACCCCGGGATCCGTGGGACCCCCAGTCCCGTTTCGCCGACACCGTAAAAGAAGTTTTTTTAAAAAATAATCATATTCTTATAAGCACGGAGTAAATAATCTGGTGAATAAGCAGGGGAATCGCCTCTCTGTGTCATAAACTGAGGCCCAAAAACCGACGGACCAACAGAAATGGGCCGCAGTAAGCGCATTTTAATACCCAATCCGGTTGTTCGGCTGGAAAAAAAAATCCTAATCCCGTTACGGCCGCCCAACCAATATGGGCCGCACGTAAGTCGAAATCCCGTTTCGGCCCAACCGGAATGGGCCGCACGTACGTCAAAATTATACCGCACGTAATTCATAATCCCGTTCTTGGGCCACAGAAAATCGAAAACCCGTAGAGGCCCAACTAATATGGGCCTCTTGGCCCAAAAAAGCCCAAACCGTCCCAGGAACTCCGCTGTCACGATCCCCTTCCTATGTGGACAATTTTTTTATATTTTTTTAAAAATATTTTAAAAAATATACTTCAGTTTTCAAAATTTATAAATTTATACCCCTAACCCCTTCTCGGAGGGTGTTTTTGCGATGACATGATAGATGGCTATCGGACGGCCATCGGGCCGTTTGCCATTCACCCTCTAGGAGGGCAGCAAAGAGGCCCCCCGTAAAAGAGGCGGTGCTGGGAGCCGCTATTTTGCAGGCAGCGCTCTTGCCGCCCTCCTAGAGGACAGTTTTTTTAAGGCCAGGAGGCCGCCTGCGTGCAGGCGACCGCCTGGCCGTTGGAGTAGGGTGTCGCCTACAAAAGGGCTAAAAAATACCCTCCACTAGGGCGATTTTTTTGTGACTCGGTATAAAACCATTTTAAAAAATACCAGGAAAAAAAGAAGAGAGAGCTGAGAGGGGAGGCAAAGGAAAGCGGCGAAGCCTTGCTGATTTGTGGACTCATCTGCAGGTAAAATCTTATGTACCTTTGCAATTTTCATTCGTATTCATGAAGTGATGTAGTATATGTAGTATTGTACTAGTTACGTGTAGCGTATGGTATGAAAATAAATTGTTACATTCGTAGATCTGTAGCTTTTTAGGTCAACCTATTAAACGTTGTAATTTTTTCAGAGACCGTGGTTATAAAAAGTCGATTATACGGTATTAGATCTAATTAGCATGTTGGTATTTAGTTTAACTCTATTTTTTCATCAACAAAGATGTCAAATAAGGTGGTATTTTAGATATTTCATGGGCGAGAGAATGTTAGGTATAGTCCACAGGGTGTAGATCTATCGAAGTGCAGTTCAACGGCTAAGAGTATTGATAGGCCGGCTGAGAGAAGTTTCGGATCATTGTATAACTGGTTAATACGATGCTTCTGAGTCAACCCCCAAATCAACGCAATAACCGTGTATGTTGTAATGAGTCGTGCAGCTGAAGGTTTTTTTTAAACTTATGCCGGTGGATTGCACTACCACTTGGAGATGGTACGTAGAGAATGCATTCCATTGCAAAGATGATGAGGGTCCAAGTGTGACGGGAGGTGATGCCGAAACAACGGAGGAAAACAAAGGAGAGCACGAAGAAGATAGGCAGCCAACAGGTGCGGCAGATGAGGGAGAGATAATTGACACCATTATTGAGGAAATGGATAGCGAAGAAGCTGATAATGAGCATGCAGAGGATGATGAATCGTCCGATGAAGAGAATATAATGCCTACAGAATGAACCAACGAGGACTTCTCCAGACTTGTTATCTCCGAGCGGCACCATGTGCCATGGGAGTATAAGGAGAACGAAGTCATCCAAGGGCTAAGTAGGCATACATAGAGGATTTGAAAGAGGCAGTGAAAAAATGGCCGGTGTCACTTCAGAGGGAGTTCTGGGTTGTGAAGTCAAGTAAATCGGTGTATGAAGTGAAGTGCATGAAGGATGGGTGTTTATAGCGGGTGCACATATATAAGAGTAAATTGAAGGATTATTGGCAAGTGTTGATCGTGACCGAGAATTTTTATTACTTACAAGGGTCGAGAAATACCATAGAAACATGACATCTGCTTTTGTTGCAACAGAGATTTATTCTCACATTGTAACCAACCTGGGGTACGAACCAATGTTAATTGTTAGGCATATTGAGGAGAAATTTAAGTACACAATTAGCTATGCGAAGGCATGGAGGGTGAAATAGAAGGTTTTGAAGATAAGATTTGACACATTTGAAGCATCGTATGATAATTTACCTCATCTTTTAGCCTGTATTCTTCAGAGGAATCCGAAGACCTACTACGACCTGAAAGCTTTCCCATCAATTGACCATCGTAACCAAAGTGTGTTGCAACGGATATTCTTTGCATTAGATGCTTGCATTCAGGCATTTGTGCATTGGCATCCTATACTCTGCATTGATGGAACATTCTTGACTGAAAAGTACAGAGGGCATTTATTGACAGCAATTGGAGTTGATGGTTACTATGCACGTCCACATGCGTAGTAGGACATGAGCACGGCCCCCGGGGCTACTACAGGAGGTCCTTCAGGTTAGATGAACAGTGCAAGGTTTTCTTTTGTCTTGCAAAATTCTAGTTTGCAATGATCAATAATGTTTTCCATAGTGTTCCATTCTACACCACTAGGGATGTTTGTTACCACTGGCTCTTTCACGCAGGGCGCACACGGCAACGATTGGGCACGTGATCCTTTCGAGGGCGAAGACTTAGAGGACACGGAGATCCAGGAGGTACTAGGTTCCTCACAGCTCAAATGAGCTCCACCACCGCAAACACAGGAGCCGCCTGCTGCCACACCCATGCACGCGAGCCATGCTAGCCATGCCATACCACTAGACCGGCTCACCTACTCCCAGAACCACATGCGAGCGCAGGGTAAGAAGACGAAAAGGGCTAGAGGTTACGGCCAGGACCCGTAGTACGTTGTACCAGTAGTAGTTAGCATGTTGTATATATGTTCTATCTTTTGTACACCATGCTGTATTCATTCTATGGTTATTGCGAAAATTCTTTACTTCGTTCACAACCGTTGGTGCAACGATGTACTCCTCAGGGCTTATGTTTTCGACAAAACCGATCGAAAACTGTGAATTTTCGAGTTTTGTCTTTACGACCAAAGTAGATTCCGAGTGACGAAAACCGATCGAAAAAACTAACAATTACAATCACGACCGTTCATGATTTTTTATTAGTTCAACTACCAAATGCCTGTTAAATTGGTCAAACTGTCATGTCAATGCTATAGATCGAAATCCATTACTCCATTGAGAATTTGAATCCAAAACTGTTCAATTTTACTCTGAGATTTGGCCGAAATTTGATGAAAATAAGATCGTGAACGGTCGCACCGGACGAGGGGTGGCCTTGCGGGTGGTGGCTTTTTGCAGGCAGCCCCCAGGCTTGGCAAAAACACTCTCCTAGCTGAACCCACGGAGCCGCCTCTATTGCAGACGGCCCCCTGGCCACGTAAAAATCGTACTCTCGGAGAACGGCAAGGGGGACGCCTACAAAATGGCGGCCTCTCGGTGCTGCCTCTTTTGTAGTGTCACACCCTAAATTTAGCCACACTGAATTATACTTGAGAAAATGCCCAACAAAATAAATTTAAAAGGCCAGAGGAATTAATTAAATGTGTAAAAATGCAAAATAATAAATTATTATGGCAGGGAATATTTTTCTTATGTTCCTCTTGCCAAAATATATTAACAAGATTTTTATCTGAATTTTCAGAGCACAGGAACTATTTTTAATAAATCAAAAACGATTATCGGAATTAATTTTGCTCTGGAAATTATTTCCCATTTTCCATTCCTTCGGTTTTTCTTTTTCTCGTTTTTTTCCCTCTCGCTGGGCCACCGGCCCAGCACTGTGCCGGCCTCCGCGCGCGCGGCCACGCGCGCCTGCCTCCCATGGCCCCATCTGTCGGCCGCTCCGCTCTCGCTCGCTCTCTCTGCGCTGTGGGCCCTGCTCGTCAGCTTCGCCCGCCACGCTCGTTCGCCCCTCCCCGTTGACAGGCCAGGCCCGCCTGTCAGCCCTTTCTTCCTCCTCCGTCCGAATCGGGCGGAGGGGAAAAAATCCCCTCCGCCATTCGATCGGCGCCGCCTCCCGCCTTCGCGCGCGCCCGTGCCTAGTTCATACGAGGGAAGACCCCGTCGCCGCCGCCCTCAATCCAGAGCACGATTGAGCCGTTACTGCCTCGATCTCGCTCATCCGCGTGCATAAAAGCTTCCTCGCCTCTACCTCCGTCTTTTCCCCAACATATGGAGCCTCCCCGTGGCCTCAAACACCACCACCACCGCGCACCCGAGCTTTTGCCACCTTTCACCAACTCCGGCCGTCGCTCGCCGCCGTTCCAGACACCGCCAAGCCGCACCGCCATCGTCTCCGTCGTGCCGAGGAGTCCGTCGGCTGCCACTTCGTGGAAGCTGAAGCTCGCCGAAACGCTTCGTCCTCATGCACGGTGAGCTCTGGCCCTTTGTCACCTCTCCGGCCAGCCAATTCCGCCACGCCGCGCCTCCTTTCTCCGTCCTAACCTGTTTCCTGTCTTCACTATCTTCCAGAACATCTCGGCCGCTGCTTCTAGCTCATCCGCCACCGTCGGAGCTCTGTTGCCGACACCGTCCCGAAGCTGCCGCCGCTTCCGCCTCATCGCCGCCATCCTTGCATCGTTGCTCGTCGCTGCGAGCCACCGGTGAGACCCCTTGCCGTTTCCCCGTTCCTCTCCGCTCTCCGCGTGCTTGCCGCCGCGCCGTGTGGTCGCCGCCGGCGACCATTGGGTCGCGTGCGCGCCGCCGCCTCCCGCTCGGGACGGCCGGCGTGAGGCCGGCGCATCCCCAGGACTGTCCGATCTGCCGGGCAAATTGGGGCCGCTCGTCTGGCACCCGTGTGGTCGCTCGCATGGCCGCTGTGTTAGCGCCACGTGTGCGCCACGTGGCGCACTCGTTTCCGGCTCAGTGGACCGAGTCCACCGTGCACCACCCTCCTATGCGCCGCTGACCAGTGGGGCCCGCCTGTCGGCGCCGGCTTCCCGGTCCAGTGACGCAATAAATCGATTAATTGCGCAATAAATTATTTAGTAATTAGTTTTACATTGGAAATAATAGTAAAACTTCAATAATTCATAACTAATTCATACAAACTCCGATTAAGCCCATTCAAATTGCATTAAATCCAAAAAAAATGCCAAGAACTCATTAAAAATACTTTCGGCCCATGTTTGATTGCCCAATGTACTGTTTTTAATTGTTTGTGCATTGTTTGTTATAGAATCCGACGCTGTCGATTCTCCGGTGTATTACGAGGTCGTAGCCGAGTTCATCTAGCCAGAGCAAGGCAAGTCGCACTATAACCTTCATCATTTTGTACCTGTTTTTCGGTAAATTACTTTGTTTACTTAAATAAACTGCATTATTTCAATATTTCATGCGGATGGATTATAACCTATATAATGATAGGACTGTATCTTAGTTTTGAAACCTGAATCCTTGTCACCTGGGTAATAATATGATTAGATTACTATTTTTAGGATGCTTAGCCATGCTTAGCAACATAGCTCACCTGGGAATTAAATATTATCTTTTTATTTGATTCGACTCAATGTCGGAAAAATGGAACTTTCGATAGGCTAATGTTAAATTACTAAAATTGGATCTAAATGGTGGGCTGTGGGTGTATGGTTATGCTTGTCGCACCCATGGTAATTGAAGACCGGTTCGCGGGAACCACTTGGGCAATTACTCGTACTGTCCACAAGCCAGCATGGGCAACGGCTAGGCTTGTAGCGTTTCTTCTCCCTCTCCTAGGCACCGGAGATGAGGGTGGGTGTGATGGAGTTGGGTCGGCCCGGGGTAGGGTTGATCGGCTTCCAGATTCACCATGGCGCAAGGGGGGTAGCCTAGCCAATATGGTGTGCCCTGTCGGCAGGTGCAATCTCAGCGTGGTGTGGATGGTTAGGGAGAGGTTGCGTGAACGGTCCTGTCACAGCTTCTCATGGGGTATCGTGGTGATGCACCGGCACACGGGAACGTGTGTGGGGCTGTGTCTTGTGGGAAAAGTTGTACATCTCTGATCAGAGTTAAATCTATTCGAATAGCCGCACCCGGGGTTATGGGCACGTTAGTCAAGACTCACTGTGATTAGTCTCACCTTTAGATAATTAATCTGGCTTTATGAAAATGGTATGGTTCGGGTGGAAGGTGTGGAGTCCGGTCAACGTGGTGTAACGTTGATCACTGGTGGCCGGTTAATGTGGTGTAACGTTAATCGGTGGAGACTGGTGAGCGTGGTGTAACGCTCATCAGTGATGCCTGGTGGACGTGGTGTAGCGTTCATCAGTGTGGCCTGGTCAACGTGGTGTAACGTTGATCAATAGAGACTGGTTAACGTGGTGTAATGTTAATCAGTGAAGTCCGATTAACATGGTGTAACTTTAACTGGAGGAGTCTGGTGAACGTGGTGTAGCGTTCATCAGTGGAGTCTGGTTAACGTGGTGTAACGTTAACCAGTAAGGGATGGTTGGGCCTGGTTAACGTGGAGTAACGTTAATCGGTGGAGAATTAATATTATTAAATTAATCAACCTTTTTACTGTTTGTGAACTACTACTGTTTGCAACTGCTCTCATGCAAATCAAACTCTAGCCTACCTTTGCTTCTCGTGCATATGCATAATTATGGGTGTGATTTGTTGACTACTGTGGATGGTACTCAGCCTTGCTCCTTTTTCCCCCTCTCAGTGTTGGAGAACGCGTCCGACGAGGATCGTCCTGAGGAATTGGCTCCACCGTCAAGGTGCTTGTGGGATGGAAGCTGCTGCTGGGTCCGTTGTTTATAGACTTTATTTTCCCGTTTTCCGCTGCATTTATGTAATATAATTTTACTTTGTTTGTAAGACACTCTCTGGTTTTTCTGGACAGGGATTTAATATATATGAATGTTCAGAACTTCGGTGGTGAATTTCAGGTCGTTACATGTAGGCAGCCGCCCAGCACCGCCTCATTTGCAGGCGGCACTCTTGCCGCTCTCTAAAATGGTAGACGGCCGCCAACGACCGTTCGACGGTGGCCGCCGACGACCGTCTGCCATGTCATCTAAAACACTCTTTAGGATGGTGTTTTTTAGGCGTTGGGTATAGATTTGTAAATTTTTATAACTAAAATATACTTTTGTAAACAAAATTTTAAAAAATATAAAAATAAAAAATTCCTCTGTCGACTTGCCTACACTGGTGGCCATACGCGACGGGGGTTTTAGCCATCGATCTCCTCCTTCTCCGCGGTGCGCTTTCCTCCTCCTCCTCCTCCTCCGCCGAGATCGCCGGTCGCCGCCGTTTCCTTTGTGCTCTCTGCCTTGTGCCTTCCATCTGGGTTGAAGAAAGGCGCCTCCTTTTCTTGGATTCCCAACTTGGGGGGGTGGGGAGGGGTGTGTGTGGGGGTTTGTGTTCTTGGTTTCTCTGAGGTATGATGTTCCCTACCTTTCTTCCCCCTTCTTGATTGAGAGCAGGGAGGGCCTAGGTGCACTACTTTACTTGATTCTTTTCCTTCTGTTAATGCCAGATTTTTCGGAATGGATGAGATATGAAGTCGAAATGGCGAAATGCATGCTGGAGCGAGTAGTTTAGATTTGTTCTTGCAGCTTACGTAGGAATTACTATACTAGACCCTACTACTTGCTGCGATTATTCGTTTAATTATTTAAGAGCTTTCTATGACATGTTCAGTTCACCTTATGAATGTGATCTTGTAAGACTTGTGTTACTTATAATTCATCTGTTTGTTGGTTCTTTCTTCCAATGGTCTAGGAAATAGTTTTGTTTATCAACTGATACTACTTGTTCAGGAGTGTCCACTGTCCATACATTGCAGAGTGCTGTTCTAGGTTTTCTTTTGTTGTTATTTTTTCCCTTCCATTTCTTGGCCAATAGGGTGCTAGAGTAATTAATGTACATTCAGAAGATGGAGCACACTTAATTTATCAGATGTAAAAAGGGACAAAAAAAAATCCATGCCACTGTTACTCTCATCATATGATCTTCATATGTTTCGTGCTGATTTTTTCATTTCCTTCCAGCGCGTGCATTGCCTGCTGAATCTTGTGATTGCTCAAGTCGTGCAGCATATTACTAAATGGAGGATCTCCCAAAGCCACTGGTTGAAGATATCATCGACAGGGTTACTAGGCAAGTGATCGTAATTCTCTTTCGCTCGTGTCAAAGCAGATCTACGGCATCGAGGCGGAGCAAAGGGATGTTATCCATGTTGGTTGTGGCCTGCACCCGGCAACAGAAGCCTTAGCACCACTGTTTTACCGGTTCCCCTAATTTGTGGAAAGTGGAGATAGATTATTCTGGTTGGACGTCCAGCCATGGGAAGCAGTTGGACAATCATGGCCTCCTTGTGCTTTCAACTCGCTGCTCTTTGCTGACAGATCTCACCTTAACCTTATGCTCATACATTGACGACTCTGGTCTTGCTTACCTGGCTTATTGCAAGAAGTTAAGGTCCCTTAGGCTGAACATTTCAGTGCTTCACCGGCAATAAGTTCTTGTGGGAGTATCTCAGTGGCAGTTGGTTGCAATACTTTCCGTGTTGTGAACCACACAAAACTATGCTGTGCGGAGTGGCTGGAGTACCTTGGCAGGGCTGAACCATTGGAAGAACTTGTGGTAAAGAATTGCTGGTGGATCAGCCCATATGACCTCCTTAATTTTGGTTCAAGATGGATGAAGCTCCAAAAGTATGAGTTTGAGATTAGTAGAAATTGCTGGTTATGGCCATCCATATTGCATCCCTCTTCTTGGCTTACTGCCCGTATACATATGATATCTGCTGTGAGAACTTGAAGGAATTGAGGTTGGCACATATTGCAGATGAGAAAGAAACAGGACTCTGTTTTCTCCTGCGGAAGTGCAAAGTATTGGGGAAACTTTGGCTGGAGTATGTTATTGGTCTAACTGACAGCGACATGATTGCATTATTCCAGAATTGCAGAAACCTTAGAACCATCTCACTAAAATGTGTTCCTAAGTTTCTCCCCATTAGGGAAGTATTGACTGATGAGATCCTTCGGGCTCTGGTTCTCTTCTGCCCAATGCTTCACGTTCTTGAGCTGACCCATCAGGAATAAGATTTCACAGGAGGGTATTGTGATGCTTGTTAAGTCTTGCCCAATTCGTGTCCTTATGCTAAATGGTGTCGATATCTTTGATGATGAGGGGATGGAGGCTATCTCATCCTCACAATTCCTGGAGACGCTTGAGCTCACGGATATTTCATATATAAAGGATGCTGGGATGTGTTCCATTGCGCGTGCCCTGAGTTTTCATAAATTTATACTTCGACACTGTGGAGGTGTGATTGACAAAGGAGTGGCCAAGCTGGTACATGCACAGAAGTTAAGAGTCTCTGACCATTGTAGGCTGTCGGCAGGTCTCTCTGAAGTTTGCACTGGGGGCTGCAAGATCAGTTTGAGAGCTATGAGAGTCTAGAAGGAATTTAGATGTGGTCTAAAAAGTAATCTATGCCTACTACTACCTTTTCTGTTGCAATTTAGGAGCGAGTTTGTGGAACTATGATAGAATGAGGGTACATTTTGTAGGACATATACCTGCCACTTTCTTAGTGATCAATTTCGACGTTTTTATTGGACTCTCGTGGGAATGCATTTCGTATGAAATCTTTCTGCATCCTCCGTACCTCTCCCTTGGTAGAGTAGCTGTCTGCTTGGATTTGTGAAGGATTAGCAGGTTGGAGGCTGAATAAATACCGTTTTACCAATTGCCCAACAATCAGAACCTTCAGTCTCAAAGCATCATTGCTGCATATATAGTACCTGTTGTTGGATTCTACTGTTTGTGCTTTTGTTTCCTGGAATGCAATCAAGCTCAGAATTCTTTAGTTTTCACGGAACACTGTGCTTCCAAGTGAAGCCCTAACTACGTGTTCAACTCAAGCCTACGCTGCTCAGTATGTGAGCTGGTGAATTCCGCCATGGCTACGAACTGCAGAGAAACAATACTTGTGATGGACCCATGGGAATATAAATATTACAATTGCATGGAACATATGGTAATGGCCACTGTGCATCACATGTCAAAACATCACGCCCAAAACGGATACTTTGAGTTTCCATTGTCTCAAAGTCATTAAACATACAATGTCTACATCTTAGATCATAATTATTCTAGTATAATTTACTTTCTAGCGTCCGAAAATTTTAGTTACGGTGCCATGATATTTGCACCTTGTTTTCCATATGAATAACACATAATAGGCAATTAGCTCTTGCGCTTGCAAAAATAATAAGTTAGTATGCCTCAAGCACATGACATAGCAAGAAGCATATCAATTATCCTAGTGATGCAGTGAACTAAAAAAAAGAAAAGAAAAAAAAACCGATGATGTAGTGAGCTAAAATGTTACTCCTACTCCAGGACCATCCACAGAAGCAGCACCTGCTTCTGGTGCAATATTGGAGTTGGCAAAGCGTTCATAAGTATCCACGTCAGCCCCCTAAAATAGTTCAAACGAGCATAAGCAAAGCGACAGCTTGTGAGGACTCAAGAAATTGCAAATAAATCTGTGACTCTAACCAAATTTGATGACGTTGGAGCATAATCAAGATGAAATTTGGCAGGAAAAGAAATATAAAAACTCAAACCCCAGCTGAATCGTCCCAACTCCCAGCAAACAACAACAGCGCCCAATTCACGTGAATTGCGGAACAGGTGTGGATGTGTCAGGGAAGCAGCTATTGGGGAAGGAAGGATTGGTCAAGTCGTGCGATATGACGCGAGCGACCTCCATGTTGCGGGCTTGCGGCAGCGAGGATGGTAGCGCTGGATCAAGGGGCCTGCCCGACGGCCCATGAAAGGTCGAACCAGAGTTAGTTTAGAATTTTTTTTATTTTTATATTTATTTAATAAAATATTTACAAAACTATATTTTCATTTCAAAAATTTACAAAAATATACTCCCGCCGCCCTCTGGGAGGGCGATATTGATATCTAATATCGCCCTCCCAGAGGGCGATATGATGACGTGGCTGACGGCCGTTGGCCGGCGGCCCACGGCCGTCCGCCATTTTGTAGGCGGCCCCCCCGGTCACCCAAAAACCGTCCTCTGAGAGGGCGGCAAAGGGGCCGCCTGTAAAAATCCGGCCGGAGGGCCGGCCATTTTACAGGCGGCCCCCTTGCCGCCCTCTGGGAGGGCGGTTTTTGGGCAGCCAGAGGGCCACCTGCAAAATAGCCACTTTATTATTTTTTTTTCTGATATTTTTTTCTCAACTAGAAACTCGAAAATAGCAAAACCTCGTGAAGGTGCAACTCAAACCGATGTAAGATGTGGCCTGTAGAAAATTGTGAGCGTGCTTTAAAAAGCGTGCTGAAACTTCGGACCTTGAAAACTCAATCTTCCCGGCCGAATTTCGCAAAAATTTTTCGGACAAACCCGACAAGTTTGGAGAGAAGCAGATGTAAAATTTTTTATAGATGTCCGCAAAGTACTTATTTGCCCAATTCCGAGACCATATGCAAAAGTTATGATTGTTTTAAGGTACGTAGCGCGTGTTACAACAATTTGTACAGTCCGGACCGTCCGAACCGGACTATATACTGTGAAACGGCAAATTGTACAGTCCGGACCGTCCGAATCCTGTCCGGACGGTCCGGACTATATACTGTGAAAAGGCAATTTGTACAGTCCGGACCGTCCAAATCCTGTCCGAACGGTTCGGACTATATACTGTGAAACGGCTATGTTGCAAGCGGCCCCCCGGCCACACAAAAACCGCTCTCTGAGAGGGCGGTTTTTGTGTGGCCGGAGGACCGTCTGCAAAATGGCTGACGGCCGTGGGCCGCCACGTCATCATATCGCCCTCTGGGAGTATATTTTTGTAAATTTTTTAAATGAAAATATAGTTTTGTAAATATTTTATTAAATAAATATAAAAATAAAAAAAATTCGTTAGTTTACGTCCATGCAACCGAGTGTGCTCGGCCCACATATGCATGCGGACAATCGAACGGATAGGCGGACAGACTCATTCGAGAATTTTTACTGTTACTAATTTAATTTTTTTTAATTTACAAAACTAATTTTCGATTTGGATCATTTGCAAATCTACCCTCTTGCCGCCCTGGGCCACGGCGGTATTTAAAAACCGCCGTGGCCCAGGGCGGCGAATGGCATCCCCGTCACCCGGGGCTAACGGCCCCGGCCGCCGTTAGCCCCGGGGAGGCCACGTGGATTCGCCGCCCTGGGGGACGGCGGCGAATGCTCGGCGAATGCAATTTTGCATTCGGCCCCCTGGGAGCATTCGCCGCCGTCCCCCAGGGCGGCAAATGCACTGGACCGTCCGCAGGGCGATCGGACGGTCCGAATCCTGTTACCAAATTTGAAAATTTTGTTGCTAATTTTTAACCCCAAAATTGTTGAAAATTTATTTGTCAAAATTAAATTCTTAAATTCTATTTATTGTGCCATTGCATTTATTGGGTCGATGTTTAAAAAAAACCAAATATCATATATTGTTCACGTCGTGAAAAGAACTTGTCAAACTGAGGGTATTCCCGGATCGCCACTCGCATTCCACTCCTCGTATGTCTGGATTGGCACTCGCAATCCACTCCTCCTCTTCTTTCGCCTACACGCTTAACAAAATTTAGTTTTAATCGTGATTTAGGGTATGTTTTTGAAAGTTTTTTTTTATAATCCGACGATGGTGGGCGTTGGTTTATAAAATCGTGCTGATCATTTTTTCAAGTTTATTTTTGGTAAAACTTAATTAATGACATGGTAATAGGCCGGTCCGTTTTAATGACATGATATTAGGTAGATGCGAGCCATTCGCATTGCGGCATGATGAATGCGACACCCATAGTACGAAATACAACAAGCGAGACTACATTGTTAGCAGTATAATGTATCTGAAGAATGGGATCGAGTCTATAGGAGGTGAATATGGACATGACAAATTTAAACAAGTAATGCGAGACCTATAAATAAATAAATACAACAATAGCCCCTAGGTCATACGCCTCCTCGTCCTCCTAGGCTGCGCTCGCACGTGCCCGCGCGAGTACGTCAGGCGGTCCGCCGGTACCCCACGGGTGGCTCGGACCGCCTGAGCAGCAGGGGAAGCACCGGCGTCGTGCGGCTATATGTGCGGTGCACCTCCGAGCTGTGACGACCCGATCACGTCCTGCTCCGGAAGGAGGTCGTCCTCGGTAGAGATCCAAGCAGAGGTGCTCGGGGCAGATCCCCGCCTAGTGTCCCCCAGGTGGAGGTGAGATCCGCTGCGTGGGTCTGGTAAAGAAAATCTCGCGTTAGCCGCATAAAAAGTGCAATTAGTTATGTAGAATAGGTTCAATCCTGACGTACCTGACAATCCTCGTCCGATCGTGGAGGCTGCCGACCTCGATCCTCCGGCGGTACCAGAAGGCCCTGCTCCCCACGACGTACTGGCCCCTGCAGAACCCGCCGCTCCTGCCGATGTCCCTTCACCATGGGGACCTCGCATATGTATCTGCATCGGTGGGACTGCATCGGAACGGCGACAACTCAGAGCACGGACGACCGAGCGCATCGTGCTACACATCCGGTCGAACGTGATCGTCTGCTCCTGCTGCGTGAGAGGGATGCCAGCCTGTAGGCGCTGCCGCAGTAGGTCCAGCTCCGTGTGGACCTGCCTAGCATCGTCCGCCTGTTCAGGAGGACATGCGTGGTTAGTTGCGCGTGGTACCTACCGTTGAAAATAGTATGAAAACCATTGACTCACCGCGCGGAAGTAGTCCTGGTCGCGGTGCGTCGGGTATGCGTCTCGCACCCCCGCGATGTGCGCCTGTGGAGCCTTGGGAGTGTACGTCACCCGTAGTCTGGTACGGGCCTGGTACCAGGAAAGGTACTGCTCGTACCTGGCAGCTGTGTAGGGGTGTAGCTCCATGATGACGTCCTCCGTGGCTATGAGCCAGTCGTTGATGTAGTCGACGACGGTGGGTCTCCACAGCCTACCAGCGGCCTGGCCACGCCGATTTAACCTGCAGAGCACAACCGGCGACACAATGCATAACAATACGGAATATTCATTTCCACATATACCTGTGAACGTGTTGCGGTACGCCCCTGCGTTGTTGATGGCCGAAGGTCTGTCGCATACCGAACTGCCGCATCACACTCTGCGGGCAGTGCGGCTCGACAGAAATGTCGAACAGCATCGGCGTCATCGTCAGCCAGTACGCCTGGTCCCTGGTGCAGAGGGACGACAGCCCACGCGGCGCACGCGTGTGCCTCGCCTCGGCGCTGTACGGCTCCCAGACAACGTCGTCGTCCGTGATCCTATCAGTGGTGCCTTCCCCAGTTGGCCGCCTTCCATCGGCGCCTGATCCTTCCATAGGAACTTCCGCTGCACTTGGGGCCTCGGCGTCTTTCGTGCACTTCTTGTAGGTATGTCCCTCCTCTCCACACCTACTGCAACGTTGAGCGCTAACGCCGGCCTCGGATTCGTCCATATCATTGCGTATCCTCCGTGTCCGACGTCGGCCTGCCTTGTTCCTTGCCTTCGTCGGGTCAGGGATGTAATACACTGGACTTGTGTCTTCAGTGAAAGTGCCAACAATGCCGAAACCAAAGATCTCGGTACTCCATGTATGCATGATTGCTTTCTTTTTGAAGTACGGAGACACATATTGGCGTTCATCAATGCCGCACTCCCCGCAAGCGGCAATGACATGAGAACAGGGCTTGTGGTACAAGCTTGGTTTCCGGCAGGAGCACGTGCATGTCCCATCTTCCTTTAGGACACACTCTTGTATAGGCTTCCTTGCGAATATGCCACGCCTGGACCTGTCGGCACACAATATCTCAAATCTACGCTCTCGTGTGCCCTGCACTCGGACTCGGTGCTCTCTTGCCTTCTTGCATTTCTCCTCAAGGTACTCTGTCATTTTGGTACCGAACCAAAGGTTTCCATCGGCCATAGATGGGCCATTCTGTCTGCACCTGTCGTGGAAGTACGTCTGTGTTTTATGTAGGATGAACTCCACGATGGCAACAAGGGGGAGTTGCCTCACACCACGTATGACCCAGTTGTAGACCTCTGCAAGGCTCGTGGTCATTATGCCGTACCTTGCTCCACCTTCATCGTACAGCAATGCCCATTTCTCCTTCGGCTCGTGCTCGATCCACTGCGAAAATCTGCTAACCGAGGAACCGGGCCTCCTTCTGAATGTACCGTCATCGGTGGGAAGTACATCTAGAGCTTCAGGGCCGTCAACACCTCTAGCTGGGGGTCTTGCAGAACTCTCGCGTCTATATTTGGCTGTCAGCTCATCAAGTCTCCTCCACAGCTCATTGAACTTCTTCTGTTGATTCTGGGCGCACAAACGTTTGAATATGGCCATCAGCTCCTTGTTTCTGAACTGCTTATAAAAGTTTGCGCCCATGTGACGCATGCACCATCTGCTCTTCACATCTTCCCACACCGGAGGGTATCCCTTGTCTGCGCAGCCGTTTCGCAGCTCCTGAATTGCACGCAGCATCCCTGGATGACGGTCATGTATGAGACATACATCTGGCCTCATCCTCACCACCCTTTCCTTAACCAGCTTCAGAAACCAGTACCAACTCTCTGTGTTCTCGCCCTCGACGAAGGCAAAGGCCACTGGCAACACTTGGTTGTTCCCGTCTACTCCGATTGCCGTCAACATTTGCCCTCTGTATTTTCCAGTTAGGAACGTGCCGTCGATGCAGAGAATGGGCCTGCAATGAAGAAATGCAAACATGCACGCCTGCAGAGAGAGGAAGGCCCGCTGAAGGACGCTCTGCCCAGGACTTGCTAACGATGGGAAACTTTTGATTTCGGAGTAGCTGCCAGGATTCCTCACACAGATGGTTTGCAGTAGACGAGGCAAATTATTGTACGAAGCTTCAAAACTACCGAATCTCATTTCAATTATCTTCTGTTTGGCCCTCCATGCCTTGGCATATGTAATGGTGTACTTGTACTTCTCCTCGATGCGGCTGATAATTGACTTGGGCTCGAACCGGAGGTTCTCCACAACAGCATAATACAGCTCTGAAGCGATGAATACAGATGATATGTTCTTGTGGTACTTCTGAACACCCGAAAGATGGCAGTTGTGCTCCGTCACGATTGACACGGACCAACAGTCGTCATATTTCTTCCTGGATGCGTACATCCTCCATGGACATCCATCGCTTGAACTTTCACATTTCACTTCGTACACCGATCTTGTGGACTTTGATACCCAGAACTCCCTCCCAAGTGACACGCCCCATCTTCACAGCCTCTGTCAACTGTGCTTTTTCGGCGTATCTAGCGCCTTGCACCACTTCATTCTGCCGATACTCCCATGCCACGATGTGCCCCTCTGAGACAACGAGTCCGGAGAAGTCCTCGTTGTCCCATTCTGCCGGGTGTACATCGTCCTCCGAAGAATCATCATCCTCCATATGCTCAGGTTCTGAGTCTTCAATTTCCATCTCCTGTACTAGACCTGGGTGTCTCTCCCCTTCATCTGCAAACCCCCCCGGTCCCATGTCTTCTTGGCCTCCTTCCTCTCCGGCACCCTCGTCTTCTGCCTCATTTTGCTCCCCTGTTTCATCGGGCCCTTCCGCTGTACTCGGACCAGCCTGATCAATGCTGACCACGTCACGCACTACCACTAGGATGCTCGGTGCCCATCCTCGCTGCAGTGCACTCTCCACAAAAAATACCCAGCTGGCCGTTGAATCTATTGGCATCAATTCCCACCAAAAACCTTCCACAGCCCAGCTAACCAGTGCGTACACCGTAATTGCATTTACTTGAGGATCTACTCCGAATCCCCTCATTAACCAATTGTAAACTCCAGGAAAACTTCTCTCAGCTGGAGCTATAATTCCCTTTTGTGCTACGTTGAACTCCGATAAATCTACCCCATATTGTCCTTGTCTGACATTTCCTTCACCGTGATATATCGCGAATACAACTCTATTTGCCATTTCTGTTCACAAAAAAGATTTTATTAATCTGTACTAATCAATATTCGTTCCATAAAAAGGCTAAACGTATGAGTCAAACCATTACCGTTTCTATATTTTACAAACTGACCCAGCGGCGCTAATAAAGTTATACGCTAGGTTTATCTAACGTGTCAAAATGACGTATACCAACGATGGCCATAGCGGAGCATATTTATTTTTAAAATATCTACAATTTACTACCTCTCCGCTATGTTCTTCTAGTACGGCCAAATAAATTTAACACTAACAATGGTTATGTCAAACCGCTAATGTTTTCATACTATATCGGATATTACACTACAAGTCTACTACTAATTAACATTTGTCTAAAAAATTGACTACATAACAGAGGGAGATAAAAAAATACCTGGATTCGGCTAAAAAATCTGTGAGGGCTTCGCCGCTGTACTTCTCCTCCTTTCCCTCAGCTCTATTGGACGAACGCTGGAGGCGGAAGGGAGAAATGACGCGCGGCGACTGCAGGAAGGGATTTTATAGGGGTGGGCAAAAAACCGCCGTCCCCCAGGGCGGCGAATGGCTATAACCCGCCCTGGGGGACGGCGGCGAATGGCCGAATGCAAAATTGCATTCGCCGCCGTCCCCCAGGGCGGCGAATCCACGTGGCCCCCCCGGGGCTAACGGCGGCCGGGGCCGTTAGCCCCGGGTGACGGGGATGCCATTCGCCGCCCTGGGCCACGGCGGTTTTAAATACCGCCGTGGCCCAGGGCGGCAAGAGGGTAGATTTGCAAATGATCCAAATCGAAAATTAGTTTTGTAAATTAAAAAAAAATTAAATTAGTAACAGTAAAAATTCCTCATTCGATCACGATCGATGCGTGGACGCAGCCTCGAATAGCGAAAGGAAACGACGGACAAAATTGAAACATTTCCGGTTGTTTGGGTAGATGAAGAGGGAATTATATATATATATATATATATATATATATATAACCGTAGAGACTAGAGATATATTAATTTAAACTAATATTTTTTTCTCGAATCAAATAGATAATCAATTGATTTTCCTAGTTCTCCTATATAGTGAGCATTGAAAACTTACATTGTAAGATTTGAAAATTATAGTATAAATATATGTAATTTAAAGTGTAACATATGGAGTTTATAATATAAGATTTGACTTTTTTTCCTTGAAAAATGTGGCACTATAAATATAACTAGCTTCGATAAATATTAGTTACGCATGTATGTGGACTATCACTGAAAATAATATAATTTAATCATTTCTCTATTTGATTCAAAACGAGAGGTTTGTCAGCTAAACCTGCCCCGAGGACGACTTTTTCCCTAAAAAATGTGGCACCATAAATATAACTAATCCCGATAAATACCGGTTAGCCATGTAAGCAGACTACCATTGAAAATAATCTAATTAAATTATTTCTTTATTTGATTCAAACTGAGATGTTTGTCAGCTAAACATACTAAGAGGACTTCAAGAGAAGGTATGAAAAAGAGGAGGTTAGTCACCAACAACATACACAAGGAGAAATTGTTCACAGACATTGTATTATATACTCCCATTTATCAATAATTTATTAATATTATTAAAATTTCATAATTTTTAACATAAATTTGTTCTTTAACGCCATGTAGCATAAAACTAAAAATTTGTCCTTGTATTCTTTCGTTGTTCCATATTCTTGTTGTTTCTCATTCTTCTCTATTTTTGATAATGATATTCTTAACTCCAGCCACTAACACTTACACCTGAATAATGGCAGCTATCTCGTGTTGCCACGCTCTGTAATATATATTACTCCCACTGATAAAAAAATATTTGATGTTTTAAAATTTGGACTATCAATAATTTCTCAAATGCTTAGTTTAAAAACAAAAGAAATAGTATAAGTAGATTTGCCTCACAAAATACTATTATAATATCATAAACTTATTAGATTTTATAAAGTTATCCAATATAGAATTGATGGTCGAAATTTTAAAAGTTTGACCAAGTCTTTTCTTAAAGGTAAAATATTTATGATCAGGGGGAGTATTTATGATTTTTACATAAGTTAGTAGTAATTATGCATTGAAGTTACTTAACTAGTTTTTAAAATTTGAGAGATATTTTTTCCTAAACATAATCAGAATCCTCTAACTCTCTAAGGCTATAATATATGTAGATAATATTTAATGATACAAATAGTCATATGAATGGCTATACTTTTTATGGATACATTGAAGAGTGATATTTGTTATAAATCTGATGATCATAATGCACTATAAATATTGTTCAAGTGAGTCGTTACTTTCACTATCTACAAATGCATATATCTTATATTGTGTTATATAGCTTAAAACTCATATTATGGTATAAGTAATTATTTTTTTATATATAATAAATAATTATATATAAATTTGAGTATATAGATTGCATAACCTATTTCTTTATATATATATAATATAAATAACAATAAAAAAGATGTGTTGTTAATTTTTATGTCTATTTAAAAATAATGCAATAACATTAAATAAAAAACCTTAAAAAGTTTTAAAATATTGTACAATGATGACATATTCTATTATTTTATAAACTATCTAGTTTATAAAACCACCAATTATAAAATTATGGGTCCTTGTTAGTCACCAGCGGTTTGACTATATGCTGATAATCAGCTGACTGATTTCACATTTCTAAAAAATAAATATAAAATTTAATTTTGACACCCTCATGAGAGTTTAATTCATCCTTAATAACAGTTCAAAATATTTTGATTCCTAATTAATACAAATATATAAAAGGGGAGCGCGAGACGGCTTGACTGGGGGCTGCATGCATGCATAGCATTAAGCAGGAATGACTATAATGATGTACCCTGTCCTATCCAAGCTGTTTAATTAAATGTTAGCTAATACTACAATACTATACTCTTAATTCTTACCTATATGATATTCTTCTTTCTCTCAATACGGCTCCTCAAATCAAATTAATGCCGATATGGATCCTCTCTTCGTGAACACGGGCAGCAGAACTTTATATATAGGGGTATCAAGCACTTAAATAACATTATAAACATAATCATTAATGGTTCATTTGAAAAGTGGACGGCACATTTCTTTATTATAGAATACACTCTCCTCAATAAGTATGGCAGTTTACCTTGTGTATATTGGATAATGAATGACAATAGTAAAGTGATTCTATGTGTTCTGCCCGGTCTTAAGAACTTGCTTGTAAAACACATTACTTCACTCGGTCTTTAAGAACTTGCTTGTAAAACACATAACTTCACTTATGAGACTTGCGCAATAGTTTTTTTAGTAAAGGATTTCCTTCTTTGGTTTCGTTTCTGTTCTATTCTTTCCCACGCTTAAGCCAGTTAGAGAAGTTTTACCAGTTTAATAAACTACAAAAGTTCCTTTTTAGAAACAGTTCAGGTGGAGCTGTACAGTCACTACTTTTAACCTATGTATGAATAATTGAGTCAGTTGATGAATATAGATGTGAATTTGATGAAGTTATGATTTTCTTCCATTGGAATTCAAGGCATGATAAAGAGCAAAATCATAAGCATCAACATGCATGTAATAGATGAAGTTAGGTATGATTGTTTGATTGCACTCGTTTGTAGGTTCTTTATTTTCCCTTTGTGGTGCAAATTGTTTGATTGCACTCTTTGTAGGTTCTTCTCTATTTTGTGTTCTCTATTTTCCTTTTGCACTGTTGGTTTGCTTTGAGCTTTTGAAATGTTTATGAAACTATGACAAATTATATATTTTGTACTATTGGTTGCTTTGCATTTTCGTAGGGTTTAAAAGGAAGTAATAAAGTAGTATGTCTAATTAAATAGTTATTAAACTTTGAGTATGTTTATGTGATATATATGCAGAAAAATACAATAAATTATAGGTGTCTTTATATGATTACTGTGACATTTAATGTAGGATGTGTATGGCACGTGCACAGTTAGTCTTCTGTAAATACAGAACTCTCTTTTTGAGATGGAATGCACAATTAGTTGCATAAGCGCACAAGGGAAACATATTCAACAAAACAAACACACTGACAAGTTATTAGTAAATTAAAGCCTTTTCATTTCACAATATACTCATCGATACAACAGACAAAAGGTCAATCTGTACAGGTGGACAGGAGAAAGGTGATGAAATAACGCCGCTTTCCCTTTCATGTACTCATATTAAGTGTCGTGCACACGCCACTTGATGTATACAATGGCATCTTGCTTATCCCATTCGGTGTACTAGTTACCGGCTGCCACTTGAGAACTACTATAACGTAGAATTGCTTGCCCCCACAAAAAATGCATTGGCATTTGGCAAACCCCTAAACAATAAGGGCACATCAGCAACATCTCACACGCAAATAATGGGCAAGGAGAATTGATGGTTTGTGAATCGTGAAGACACACCTAAAATTGAATATCAGGCATGGGCATACTTGCACTTAAGGTTTGTATTTGTGGGGTTCTCTGTTGGCAAGAGAATGAATCTTCGATGGCGGTCATAAACAGATAATCACACAGAAACATGCTGCTACAAGATGTTTTTAACGCGTGGATATCTATCAGACCACCGCCTGTAACCTGCAAACCAGTACCACAAATAGTGAAGTTAGATAATACTAATATCTTAGTTCACACTGATAGCACAGCAAATGAGAGCTCTCCTTTTTTTTCAGTTTATGTTTAGATGAGTGTATTTGCCTGATAGTATGATTTGCTTTTGGTTGGATTGTTCCCTATCATCGTCAGGAATGTCCTGCAGCAGAATATACAAAACCATCGTTATACCCCCCACATTCAACAGAGCTGGCAAGCGGTTGCATTGTAGAGAATAATTCCATAAAAAAACATGTTCCCATCAGTTACCTGATGCAAACTTCTGGCAATGAGCTGCGACAGCCCCTCAAGTGTCTTGGAATCAAAATCAGAGCAGCTCAATAAAAACTCTTCTGTTGTTATGTCCAACACCAACGTGCATAAGCAAGAGGCTGTCATGGTAACTGATGAATCATTGGCGGTTCCTATAATCAATAACAATAGTGATAGCTATTGATCAGCACATGCCATTAACATCAACTATTGCCATAGATTAGCATGTAATCTGTTTATCGACACCAAAGATATCATACTATACGAGAATGGCATTTAAAAAAATGCAATAAGTCCAGAACTAAGCATGGGGAACATGCACTCATTATTCTCCCAACAAGCACCTAGGATTCTAGGAAGAACACTGCATATATGATGCAGATATCTATACCAATTGATTCATAGAAATATGGAGCACAACATACCAGACCATGCAACAAGTGCTTGCAGAAGGCGGACAAAACAAGAATCCATTTGGATATGGGCATTTTTCATCTACAAAAGTACCATAAAGCCATTAACGCTTCTCATGGTAACCAAACTAGTCTGTTTCAAACAACAAAGCCACTTACATTTAACAAAAAGTTTATGATGGTATCACATGCTAAAAACATGCTACCAGCGTCAATCATCATTCCATCCTGTTCGGTCATTTTAATAAGGCAGTCTATAACCTGTAAAACAACATAGCAAGATTGGTCCACAAGCTTAGGAAAACGACAGGCTCATATACTATGCAAATATCTCTTCTAGTAGTTGACAAAATTAAGCGATACAATCGATTCATTTCCAGCAGTAAAACCTTTGTCAAAACTGATTGGAACCTACAGGCAGCTAGAGTATTTATGCCATGGCATTCTACATTAGAGCCTTGCTGGAGCTTAATACAAAATAAGCTTACTTACCGTTTTATAGCCTCCAAATGATGCCAAAGTTCTACATCCATCAGCCTCCATTGTTATTTGGGATAGCATCGGAAGCATAAAACAAATAGAATGGAATGGGCTGCATGCAAGAATGGAACTTTATATCAATATATTACATTACAGAAGTAGATCACTACACCTGCTGAGCACAAAATAGAGAGCAAGCAACCTTGATTCATCTTGACCTTCAACAGAGAAGATATATTCCAGCAGATGTCTAATCTTCTCCTTGCAGGCATATGGCGCCTCTGCCAGATAACTGTAATAGATATTTTCAGACTACAGATAACAAATATTCTACAGTAGCTTGTTCTAGAAACTTCACTTTTAAAGATCCATTTGGGTTAACAGCATATGTAAAAGATGTGCATAAAAGAAATATGGAGTGGCTAAATTGCAAATGAATTTGTTTCACGGTATCAAAACTCAATTAGCTCATCATGTGAAGTAAATTCTTCATCATATGAGAAGTACACACAAGGTTGAGTATTTATAAAAGCGACAGCTAAAGGGCCATTATAATACTAACCGTGTTCGATTATTATCTCTAAGGAGAAATTCCTAACAAAATAAAATGCAGAGGTAGATCAATATGGTCTGACAATAATAAGAAGAGAAGCACACCTTCCTACTATTCTCGCAGCTGCCAAAAGCTCATCACCTTTCCTTTGCCCATGATCCTGTAATTCTTCTTCATGTAAGATATCTTACGATACTAATTATCATAACTGGCTGATCATATATGTACCTTTGCATCCTGCAGAAAGTCTAGAACTAAACTGACTGTCTCATTTAATCCTGTAATTGCTTTCATGATGGTGCTCTCACAGATAGTCTGACATGATGCATCTGCATACAGTGTCGATTTATTTTCTTTAAAATATTTGTTATAAATAGCCCTGCTATTAAGTCAATGGTTAATAGCCTAAATTGAAGGATAGGCGAAATGGACAAAAAGGTAGCAAATAGAGAAGAGGAAATATCAATATATTACAGCAAAAGTGTTGGTTTTAGCCTAGAAATTCAAGGTTCAGACATTACCATCCAAAACTGTCAATGCCCGTACAGTTAAGAAGGTCAGGCAATTCCGGAGAGAACATTATCACAGAACATATCATCAGAATTAAATAAAAGAAGATATGGGGCTTAGCTTAAATGATGAAAGATATGGAACATACAAGTATATAACCACGTTGCTATTGAAGTTGCTCAAACTATCTAATTTATCATGCTTGGATCCAACAGTATCTGGCCCACTGTTTTTTCACTTTCAGCAGATGACTTCCCTAGCTTATAGGTCGTTATGCATGCTGCATTGCCATGTGGTAACACATGCATATCTGCATGCTCACTAAGTGCTAACGCATAGAAACACAGAATGCCATTTAATAAAGTCAGGGTACATATATGAACGGTAGCATCAGAAGACTGCATCAATAACTACAATACATCACCTATGAGCTAGAGATTTGCAAACCAAAAAAGAGCCAATAATATGGTAGACATACCTTCCCCACTACTGGCATTTGATATCGTTTTTATTATTCTTTCTATTAGCGAAAATAATATAGCCAGGTTTCTCTCTTTCTGACTGATCGCATCATCTCTCTGCGAATTTTTTGAAGACTCATACTTCAAATAAGCGAGCTCATTTAGAAGGACAGAAACTTCAATTCTTGCAGATTCTAGGACAAGCAATACAAATCTGCACAAATAACAAATTGTTATACAGATAAGAATGTACATAAAACAGCATACATGTGATAATGTCAAACTTACTTGTCAACAGGCATCATATTCCGGTCATCAGGGACTTTATAATCTTCTGACAACCAATTCTCACCTAGTATAGACATCATGCACTCCGCCAAAAGAAGAGCTTGCAACTTTTCGGAAGATACTGATCAGTGCAAAAAAATCAGTGTCATGGACCATATCACAAGGGAAAGGAAATACTAACACTAGTAAAGTGCCATTCTTCTATCCTCTGCAATTTCCTTTCAGAGTATGATCATAACTCCCTCAAATTAGCATATACTAAAGTTCTTTTGCTCGAAGAGATCTACATAAACTATCTCGCAAGTTTGAAAATATTAAGCTATTAACACAAGGAAAAGAAGGGTACTCTCCTGTAATAAAGGTAGTCAGCTGAAACTAAAGAAACATTTTTAAGAAAAGAGAAAGATCTAACAATATCTCAAGTTATAGATTAGTATTGCATAGGGACATAATAGCTTGCAAAGCAGCGCATTCGGCACTTTCATCCTTGATGAATGCAGCAGATTCTTAAAGCAATGGTGTAGACCACGAATTATAACTTCACAGTAGATTAGCAACAAATAGTGCATAAAAATGAAAAACATACCAACACGGTTTTGGAGAACGGCTGTGATCCCAACTCGAATTTGAGATTTCCAAATCGTGGATGGCACTGATCTCAAAGCATCATGAAGTGGCTTGGTATTCGAACAACAAAAATGAAAGGAGGGAATTAACAAAAGCCATTAGAAATAAATCTTCAAATATCATGCATAACAAAACACAATCATACTTCAGATGAAACAGAAAGGGAGGAGGTAATTCTTACAGATTCCTTTTGGGACAGAAGGGCCGTAAGCATGTGCAGTGATTCAAATTTAACTGTGGAATGAAGAACAGCAAAAAGCCTAGCAAGTGAAGTCACCTGAATTGAAATGAAATTGCAGGTCAAACCATCGGGTTAGGGCTGCTGGCACGTGAAGCATAGGAAGATTCAGGCAAAAGATTTCAATATGTCATCCATACCATGCTTGTCATGCCTTGCAGTTTCTCGACAGCCATATTTTCTAGTCTGAGTTTATGAACAAGTAGCTGCACTAGATGAATGGCAAGCTCTAAGCACCTTGAACCTACGAGCAAATACAATCAAACTGTATAAAGTTCCAACCCAACTCAGAAAATACAATATATTATTCAAAACTACTACCTAAAAGCACACACCAATCAACTTCAGGAACAAAAGTTAGTTTTTGCCTGTTCATGGACTAATTCATGTAACCACAGTGTGACTACCAAGTGCCAACTAGGTTACATATTCAATAAATTCTTAAAAAGTAAAAGCAACCAACCATCCAAGTGCACAAATTTGAAATGTGAGGACTGGAGCCTGAATCTATTCCCGTTGCTCAAAGGAAACTGGCAAGGAAAAACTAATACCATCTGGAAAGTTTGAGATTTGATGGAAGAGCATGTCCATCACTCCAGGCTCACAAAACTTATACGCCCCACCTTCTGAAGCTATTGCAATGAGAGACAGGAGTTCAATACATTCTTCAGTAATTGTTGGATCAGACCTGCACATGATTTGGGTAGAGCCATAAGCAAATGTGTTTTGCAAAGCGAGCATCCAACTAAAATACAGATTCGGAGGACTGCTCAAGCACACTCAGTTGGCTAGCATGGCACTTGCAGTCTTGCACAATCACAAAATATTTCAATCATGCTCTGCTTCAATTGCACTAGTTTTACCTAGTCTGATACTAGCCTGAGTATCGGAGCATGGCAGAGAGCGAATTCACTTACGATTTGGAGACGACTTCAGCAATGAGGGGCACAGTGGAGACGACCCCCTCGTCGGCCGCAACCTCCGGGAAGCGAGCAAGCCCGGAGAGCACCGTCACCGAGAGACGCAGGTACGCCTCCCTGTCCTCCTCCTTCCCACCCTCCACTTTCCCCAGCCCTGCATCAACAAAGCAAAACCCAGTGACCAAGAGGGACGTCCAACTGGAAACACGAATACCACTATCGCCTCCCCCGAGGCGCGAGTTCTCCGCCAGCGCTTACCAGTGTTGAGGAGGCGGCAGAGGAACCTGGGCCCGACGGCGCGGTAAACCTCAACGACGGCGGCGGCGTCGCTGGCGCGGCAGACGTTGGCGGCTACGAGAAGGCCCGCCAGCTTCTGCTCGTCGCGCTCGCCGCGAAGGAGGCGGAGGCAGTCCTCGAGCGCTGGGCCGGTGGTCGGCACCGCCGCCAAAGCAGCGGCAGGGGCCAGTGAGGAATCCTGCAGGAATTGAGCCCAGAAGCGAAGTGAGAACGTGAGGCGATTGACGCGAGGAAACGGGAGGTTAGGGTTTGGAGCCGGAGGAGGCAGGTGAGCACCATGGATGCGAGCACCGAACGGAGCAGCGATGTGCGCGAGTGAGGAGAGCGCCGCCGCCGCCGCCGCCGCGTCGGGAGCCGAGGAGACGGGAAGGGAGGAACAGTGAACCACTGGTCTACTGGAAGTCTCCGAAGAGTTCGAATGGAAGGCGGCGTGGAGGAGGAGGAGGTTTTCGCGAGGGTCTTCTTGTCATTGTGCAGCGTTTGACTCGTTGACTTCCGGCCCATATAATATGGGCCGCAAGTACCCCGCGTTGCCCGTCCGCCCTACCGAATATGGGCCACACATACCACGCATTACAGTTCCGGCCCATCTAATATGGGCCGACCCCCTATTCCCCTTCCGGCCCAAATTAGATGGGCCGTACTTACTCCGCCTCGTAAGTGAAAAGTCCATTTGGAGCCTAGTCAACGTAAAGCAAAAGCCGAGAATGCGCTGTACTTTTTTTTGAGGCCTAAAGAAAGAAATATTGGGCCCAAATACATGCTGATGCAGGTTTTTGTGAGGGGACTATTTAAAAATCTCGCAACAGATTTTTTTAAAAAAAATTTAAATATAAATATAGTATAATTATAATATAATTATATTTTACCTATATTATAATTATATTATAAGTTCTGTATAACTTCTATGTAATTTAATAAGTATTAAAAACACATTAAAAACGCATGTAACTTCTACTATCTCTAGATTTTAAATAAATAATATGATTGATTTTTGTGTTATGAACGTTTTAATTATTCGTCTTATTTAAAAAAAAGGTGTAAATATATAAAAATATGAAGTCATGTTTAAGTTTCTCTAATAATAAACCAAGTCACAACAAAATAAATTATATTTACTTAAATTTTTAAATAAGACAAATGGTCAAACGTCGTATCAAAAGTCAACAGTGTCATTTATTTAAAACCGGAGAGAGTATATAATTTATACATAAGTTACATAGAAATTATATATAAGCTATAATATAATTATAGCATAATCATAATGCAATTACACTATAATTATACTATAATTACATTTAAAAGATTTTTACCCAAAAATCTCTCAAGATTTTTAGCAATTTCGTTTTGTGAGGGTCCACTTGTCATACGCAGGTGTTTGACATGTTGACCTCCCCCTGATGAACCAATAAAATACTTTGGCCTGTCCTCTCAAAAAAATTTGGCTTCCACTTTGCTTTTTTGTAGCCTGTATGGCTTACAAATTTATCGGATATAGTATTACGCAATTTATCTGCTCTTTGCTATATATCTGTTCCAAATAGACCTTCGATTATCCCACGAAAAAATAGACCTTCGATTATCCCACGAAAAAATATGCTCATTCATTCGGCTTGTACGAGCAACAGAAGACGAAGAAGGGGGGGAAAACAAGCGGAAGGATCAGGATCAGTGAGTACACACGTCACCGGACACAGATCAAGAGCTCGACGACGGGAAGCATCATGGCGCGGCCAGTTGTACGCGCGCCTAGCCGCCTAGTGGTACGGCGGCGGTGGGGGATGGGCTTGAACATGGTCGTCGTGCGATTGGGGTTGGGAGAGGGAGGCTTCTTCACCGGCGCCCTCTGCCCCAAACGCCTCGCCCTCGCGCGCCGCCACCCCTCGTCCTCACAACGGCCATGCGGCGCCCAGCTCCGGCCACCGCTGATGACTGACGCGTCGTCTGCATCGGCATCCAGCAGCATCAGCACAGTAATCGGAACATCGGATCAGATCCATCAGGAAAAAAACACCTCCGCTGGCAAGGCCAGAGCAGATGCTGGAGCAAACACGGGGCACGAGAGCAGAGGACGCGGCGGACGTCGTCGTAATACCTTGAACGAAGAGGAGGCGACGGACCACGATGCGCTGAGGCCGCGGGGGGAGCAAGCAGGCCGGTCGAGAGGACGAGGAGGAGAGCGGCGACCAGCAACCAACCGGCGGCTGTCCTTGGATACATCGAGATGATGTGGTAGATCACACTGCACACACTCGAGAGGCAAGCAAGGAGCTAGTGAGTGAGAGCTAACAATGCCAAGCTAGCCTGTCCATTTATGCACCGTTTCCACCTAAGGGTTAGGATTTTCTAAATTTAAAATAATTCATATTTAATTAATCATACGTTAATAATTTATTTTATTTTATATAATTTTTTTTCTCTGCTCCATCTTAACTATCCCTTGTGTACTTTGACCTCGATGCCAGTTGCATGTTTGTCCCCATTCGCCTTCCAAGTCGCTGCATTAACGCGACCAAAACCAACAAGTAGACCGGCGTGCAGACCGGTGCCCATTGGCTATTACTCCCCATTTCCGACCACTGCATTCGCACGTTATACTACATCCGGTCCAGATACGGCAACTTTTAGCTACGTATTTAGATAAAGTAATTAAAAGCTATTATTATCTTCGTTCCCTAAAATAATTATTTTTAGAATTTAAAATTTATCCTAAAATAATTATCACTCTAGAATACTATTTATCACATCAATCAACTCCTATTTAAATTCTCTCTATTCTACCCTCGATCACTCTCCCACTCTCTACTATACTCTCTTCATCTCAAAATAATACTTCCTCCATCCTAAAATATAACACTCTCTAGCTATGTATCTAGATATACTCTTCCCAGATAGATAGCTAAAAATTATTATATTTTGGGATAAAGGTAGTAAAACTTTATACTGGATGTAACACATCATAGTACTACGAATCTAGGCAGGTGTTCAGATTCGTAGTACTAGAATGTGTATTAGGCTTTATTATTTTGAGATAGAGAAAATACATCATTAATAAGGGGCATTATAATCTTTTTTCTTAAATCTTAAATTTATACTAAATCACATAACTCCAGAACGATAAACTATTTTAGAACGGAGAAGTAATGTATATTTAGGATAGAGTTAGTATTAGTTGCTTCTAACGTTTAATAATAATGTTATTGACTTTAACATAACGTTTGGCTATCTGTCATATTCAAAAAATTTAAATAAGTATAATTTGTTATGACTTAGTTTATCATTAAGAAAATTTAAGCACGACTTATATTTTTATATATTTACACTAACTTTTTTATAAATAATGTTATACACAGCCACATAAAACTTTTTTAATTTTTTAAGATAAGACAAATAATCCAACGTCGTGATAAAAATTAACGACAGTAACTTACTAAAAAACGGAGCTAGTACTTAGCTGCATGCTTTGGGATGCGAGGTCAGTCAGGTGAGGCCTTTTTGTTAGCCCTGTCGGATGCGAGCTGAGGCCTCTCAACCCGCATGGGACATGGACCGCACAGCTCGTGTTATCCCGCTCGGCCCAACTATTCTCCGCATTTCACGTCTCTACGGACGCACGCAGCTCTGCTGGGCTGCAACTGCTCGTCAGATCGGGCGACAGCAGGCGAATTTTTTCAATTTTATCATATTTATTTAATAAAATATTATACAAACTAATTTCATTATCAAAATTTAACAAAATAGAATAACTCACTCTAAACTACTCATAGAGGAGCGGTATTTTAATTAACAAAACTAACTATTCCAAGACGCGAATCCAGACATTTCGCAAGCGGCCCACCCACCCGGCCCCTCCCAAAAAACGCAGCGCCTCAAAATCGTTCAGAGGACGGCACTAATCCCAAACGCAAGGGAGGCCGGATTTTTGCAGGCGGCCCCCTGCCGTTCTCCTAAATGAAATGGGTGGTTTTTTAGCTCCCGGGTATAAAACCCTCTCCTAGAACTCCAAATTGTCATAAAATTCACTAAAATCGTAAAAAAAAAGAAGAGAGAGTTTGAGAGCGAGCTGAACGAAAGCAGCGAAACTCTGTCATTTGCTGATTCGTCTAAGCAGGTAAAATCTTATTGTTTCTTATAATACTTTCTATTTAATGTGGAAGAATAACAGATATAATATTTACTAGCTACGTTGTCGAGGGATGAACCTCGACGGGGGAAGTCAAGCGGAGACCCCTTCACTGAGATTCGGCCCAAAAAACCAGGGGAGTAGTTCTACAGGTGAAGCGCGCACAATAAGCGTCAGGTGTAGAAGAAAGATAGGCAGAAGAAGACACAGAAGAGGCAGAGTCGGATCAGCAGCGTAACGATGGATCGGCGCTAGAAAAGAAGGGCCGGGCTGAGAGATCAAAGATAGTTCGGACCGTCCGATTCGGGATTTGGACCGTCGAACGTTGGAAAAGCTAGTGTTAAAAAAGCAAAATTTGGTAAGGACATGTATCAGATTCGGTCAGCAGGAAACGGTTAGCAGTCGATAATAGAAAAATTAGATCCAAGAAGCAGACCGACCGTCTGAGAAGGAGCGTGAAGACCACATGCGCGTCTAAAAGGCCAGTTAATTACTATAGGAATTAATTTAGAGAAAAGGTTTATCTCTTTTTAGGAAACCTGACCTCGTGTCCGGTCAGGCCTCGTTAGCGTTTTCTGTTATACACCGATAGGAAATCATATATCGTGTCTCTATAAGGACTCATGTAACTCGCACTAACCACAAAAAAACCAAACAAACAAAAAAAGTATATATAAAAAAACATATGCCCGGGGACTTGTAATCATCACAACGATTCAAATACAAACTCGGTCGGCACTCGCACAAAAAAAGAACAACAAACCCCAAAAAAACAAACCAGACCCACCTTCGACGGGATCTGCTTCTCGAGCGGGCTGCATCGGTTAGGTCCGAACTCCTGCGAGAGGGTAAGTCTCCGTCACAAGAATTGATTCCGACTACCATCGGCTAGGACTTCCTTGGTTAGGTCGATATTCTAGTTGGTTTATGGTAGTCGGCTTACAACGATTATATTTACTTTATCTATGGCTGCATCAGTTCAGTTTGATCTCATAGATTGATTAGGTATATCAATCACGTGTGCACAGACTGTATCGACTTACTAGGAGCGATTTATCATCAGTTCGTGCTGCATCGGTTAGGTCCGACCTACTGAGCTGCTAGTGATAAGCGATCCTGCTGGGACCGATGCGTTGTGTGGCAGGCGTTTTATCGGAGTGCATAGCCGGTAAGTTTATTTCATCACGATCGCATTATATCTATCGGCTCATGAGGCATTGCTTATCATATCGGTCTGTGCTGCAACGGTTAGGTCGATCTACTAGACTGACGATATAGCTTTACTCTTAAATAGCCGATGGCGTTGTGCGATGGTGTTATCGGAGTGCTTAGCCGATAAGTTACCTGTTAAAGCGACATACATTCATTCATTGTTTTATCCTGTACTCGCTTTGTTAAGCAATCGGCTAGTTTATACCAATTATTTATCATTTGCGTTATTGCATATTTTATTATATGTTCTTGCCTGTATTATTGTCATATCGGTTAAGGGCTAGCCGATGGGTTTATTCTGTCGATCCAAGCAAAGTACAAGCAGGTTCCGGCACGACCCCAGGTAAGGGCCCGGGCATGACCCGGTAAGGACTAGTATATGGGCCCCCGGATAGTGGACCAAAAATCTTGGGAGCAAGGGCCCGGGTGCTGGCATACCTTCATAACAACACCAGTAACACTAATCATGATCAGCTAGGATCTATTTGATTTATTTATGCATTATACTTGTTTATTTTATCTAGCTCATAGCGGTTTTCGAATATCTCTTTCGATGAAATCGGTCTAGCATGGCATTTGTTTATTATTACATTATTGTTCTTGCGTCATCGGACCTAAGCCGATGTGTAAGTGCTACAGTGTGCATCGGCCATGTCGGCTGATGAAGCGAGTCTATATCGGCTTTCCAGCCGATTGGCTCATTGATCTACATTTTCCTCCTTGTCAATTACAGGGTCAAATTGACTGGCACGCCTACGAACCTCAAACTTTAGGACTGCGCTGGAGGTGAAGCAAATCTCCAGGCCTTCGCGTGTCACCCAGACGCCGAACCGGGACCCGGCGATTTTTGGCGTCAACAGCTAGAAAGAGGGCCCGGGCTGAGAGAGAGAGGTTCGGACCGTCCAACCGCGGATCGGACCGTCCGAACCGTGACACCCGCGCGTAAGAGGGACAGGAGACGTTTTAGACAGGTTTGGGCCGCTCGGAAGCGTAATACCCTACGTCCTGTGTGTGGTTTGCTATCTGTGGTGGATGAACGTGGAATTGTGGTTACAAGGTGGAGCCCCCGGGGAGCTCGGAAGCTAGCCCGGGAACTTGAGGCTCAGAGAGAGAGAGAGCTTAACCCGGAGGTGCTTCGGCTGCTCTAGCAGCGGCCGGACGCGAGGAAGAAGAAGGAGGCCTCTGTCTTGTCTAAGGCTGGAGCTAGCTAGGACTTAACCTCTGCCTTCCCCTCCTGAGTGTGGCTTGGTCCTCCTTTTATAGAGCAGGGGATTCCGCAGTGCCGGCATACTAGCGAGAGAGGTTTCCTGGTGATTCTTCTCTGGTCCTCCTTGCCGCCTGCGACGCCCACGCCGGAGTTGGAGGACGTCAGTCGCTCCCGTCCGCCTGCGATGCCTGGCGCGGAGTTGGTACTGCTCGTCTGGTCACACTTCAGTCAGCACTCGGTCAGCACGTCGCCCAGTGAGCGGATGGAGCATGGAGATGGACGGCGGTGCCTGCCTCCGCTGCCGGGGCGTGGACATCCGGAGCCTTCTTAGTCAAAAGCGCTCTGCCTGTATAGTGAGAGGATGGAGCGGAGAGATGTGACGGCGCATGCCTCTGCCGCCTGGTCGTGGTAAAAAGGGGCCTGCACAGTCAAAAGTCTTCTGACTGCACGGTCGGATGTCCACGGGGGGCCATCGGGAGGCGCGCACACGTGGCAGAGTAGTTGGCAAGTTGGTCCGCAAAGTCCTTCCAGTGAATCGGCATCGGCAGTCTGTAGTCGGCCCCGGGCCCGGGCATCGGCATGATGACGCCCCGGAAGCGAGGCCTGAGGCCGATGGAGATGGCGTCCCAGGGCCGATGGGGCACCACCCGGACTTAGCCGTCTCCTCTATAGAATGTGGGCCCGGAGGATCGCCGACGTGGCCGGGAATCCACGCGTCCCCACCGCATGTGGGACCCCCAGTCCCATTTCGACGACATACGTGTATAGTACTATATGAAAATAAGTTGTTACTCGTAGATCTGTAGGTTTTTAGTAAATCTATTAGATGACTTAATTTTTGTAAAGATGGGAGTTATAAAATTTGGAATACACGGTTTTAGATGTGAGGAGAATATTGGTATGTAGTTTAACTGCATTTTTTCATCAACAGTAATATCAAATAAGGTGATATTTCAGTTATTTCACGGGCAAGGAAATGTTAGATATGGTTCAGAATGGGTAGATCTATCAGAGTTTAGTTCAACAGCTAAGGGGATTGATAGGCCTGCTAAGAGAAGTTTTGGGTCAGTGTACAACTGACTGATGCGAAGGTTTCGACTGGACCCCGAGCTCAACGCAATAACCTTATATGTAGTAGTCAGTCGTGCAGCTGAAGGTTTTTTGGAACTGATACCGGTGGATTGCACTGCCACTTGGAGATGGTATGTGAAGAATGCATTCCACCATGGTTAGCCATTGAGCATACTTGTGTCGGTGTATGAGAAAGATAACACCGCTGGTGCAATGCCCGTACAAGATGATGAGGGTCCAAGTACGGCGGAAGGTGATAGCGAAATAAATGGAAGAAAATGAAGGAGGGAATAAAGAAGATAGATAGCCAACAGGTGTGGCAGATGAGGGAGAACTAATCAATACCATCGTCGAAGAAATGGATAGGGAAGATTCTGAAAACGAGCAAGCAGAGCATGATGACTCGTCTGATGAGAACACCGTGATGCTTGCAGAATGGAGCAACGAGGACTTCTCTGGGCTTGCTATCTCCGAGCGACATCATGTGCCATGAGAGTATAAGGAGAATGAGGTCATTCAGGGGGCTAAGTATGCATATGTAGAGAATTTAAAGGAGGCAGTAAAACAATGTGCCGTGTCACTTCAAAGGGAGTTCTCGATCGTGAAGTCAAACAAATCGGTGTATGAAGTGAAATGCATGAAGAATGGGTGTCTATGGCGGGTGCACACATTCAAGGGTAAATGGAAAGATTATTGGCAAGTTTCAATCGTGACTGAGCATTCATGTTATTTACCCGGTTGTTGAAAAAATATCACAGAAACATGATATTTGCATTTGTTGCAACAGAGATGTACTCCCATATTGTCAACAATCTGGGGTACGAACCAAGGTCAATTGTTAGACATATTGAAGAAAAATTCAAATACACAATTAGCTATGCTAAGGTTTGGAGGGCAAAACAGAAGCTTGTAGAGATAAGATTTGGCACATTTGAAGTACCCTATGATAATTTGCCTCGTTTGTTAGGCTGTATTCTTCAGAAGAATCCGGAGACGTGCTACGACCTAAAAGCCTTTCCATCAATTCACCATGGTAATAAAAATGTGTTGCAACGAGTATTCTTTGCATTAGGTGCTTGCATTCAGTCATTTGTCCATTGCCGTCCCATCCTCTGCAACGTTAGAACATTTCTGACCGGAAAGTACAGAGAGCAGATCTTAACAGCAATTGGAGTTGATGGGAACAACTAAGTTCTACTAGTGGCTTTTGCTTTTGTTGAGAGTGAGAACACTGATAGCTGGTATTGGTTTCTAGAAAATGTTAAGTCTGTAGTTGTACGGATGAGATCAGACGTATGCCTTATACATGACCGTCACGCCGGCTTGCTGCGTGCAATTGAGGAATTGAGATATGAATGTGTTGAAAAGGGATACCCACCAAGGTGGTCTGATATCCAAAGCAGATGGTGCATACGTCATATGGGTGCTAATTTCTATAGACAATTTAAGAATAAGCACCTTATGAATCTTTTCAAGAGGCTTTGCGCCCAGAGTCAGGAGAAGAAATTCAATGAGCTTTGGAGGAAGTTAGATTAGCTGACCTCTAAACTAACAGATGAGCAGTCCAGGAGGGCTACCATTGGAGGGGATGAGGCTCCACAAGCTCTTGGACCTCTATCAAGTGACGGACCTCATATGAGAAAAAGGTCTGTATTCTCAGTTAGAAAATTTTCAAAGTGGATTGAGAATGAGCCAAAGGAGAAATGGGTATTGTTGTATGACAAAGATGGTTCTCGATTTGGCTTAATGACCATAAATTTGGCAGAGATTTATAACTGTGTGATGCGTGGTGTTCGAGGGCTCCCACTTGTTGGCATAGTTAAATTTATCTTGCATGGCATATACAAGTACTTCAGAGATCGGTTCCCAGCAGCTGGGCCCTCAATGACGAATAATAATCTTTTCTTTGGCACACTACTGATGAAATATCTGCAAGATAAAAGTAAAAAGGCCTGAAGATATCGTGCTCTACCTCAAGGCACATAAGAACACAGATTTAAAATATTGTGTGTCCACAAGGGCATGCACAGAATCTACCGCAAAAGAGTTATGCAGGAGTGTGTGCTGAAGGAAAATGGGACCTGCAAGTGCTCGTGCCGAAAACCTACTCTACTCCACAAGCCATATTCTCACGTTATTGCTGCGAGCGGTGAGTGCGAGATAGAAGCACATTATTTTGTCTCACCTTATTTCAGGAAAGAAGCAATCTATAATACCTGAGCGAGAGTTATATTCGTTTCGGTTATTTGCGGCAATACATTACTACGGACATCCTCAAGCTATGTATATTCCTATCCAACACAATTGAGGATAAAAGCAGTCTCCGTAAGAGCAGAAACTTATCGTAATGACATGGAGGAGTCAGAAGGCCGTAAAACATAAATGTTATTCAAAGTGTGACCAAACATGTCATACATATAAGAAATGTCCAAAAGATGCAACCTGCGCTCCAAGACCGGCGAGAAGCTACGACCGTTGGAATCTCACCGCTGAATGCAGTCGTACCTACGGGTGAACAGACATTAACTTCAAGACGACCCCGTCCTAGGCAGTTCCGAACATTGGTGGTGCTGCGGTTGGTAGTGTAAGGCTATACTTGTTCTTTGTTTAATAGAATGATATGTACCGTACTGTTGTTTTTATTGTCATTAACATGCTATAAACTTTAACAATAATTTACGCTAAATCGTGATATTGCATGCAGGATATAGCGACCAATACACGCGGAGCACTGCACTCGACCAAGGTCTCGACTATCCACCGGTCACATTACCTGTCAGTCGTCGAGGTGCCCAGCTAAGCCACCTGTCCGTCCACGGGCCCTTCACGCTCACCTCCTGGCGGATAGACCCTCCGTCCAAGTGAGAGTCAAGGAGCCTACCGCGTACCAATATGATATCCACATTCATTATGTCGCATATCTATGTTTCCCCAATATTGAATTACAATGCTATATTCGGCAGTTATGTAGCTTCTATCTTTTCGCATGAATGTAGCAGTTGAGCCGCACCCGAGACAAGAGAGACCTCGACCAAAAGATGGGCGTTGACCGGCTCTATGCTCCTCTGCAAGAACTGGTGCATCGCTGGAGCACTGGAGACCCACACGTATCCACCTACCTTGCAAAAGCCCGAGATGACTCCCACACTCCAGGACGATGTCGTACCTGCATAGGACTCCCTCGCACGGTGACGCAGTCGGATTCCGATTGACGGGAGCGCATGGTGGGCGCAGACATCCACTCGCCTCCAGTTCCGAACGCCACGTAGCAAGCGTCGACCTCGAAACTATAGAAGGCCGGAGATTTGCTACCGCCTATTACACCACCGAGCGGCCCCTCGCAGGCGTGGCTGCTACAATTCATCGTAAGTCGCGGAATTCCTCTGATTCACAATCAGTCGGACCTCATAAACACACAGTGCTCGAACTGGTACTTATAACCCTCTTCCTTTACAGCCGATAAGTAAACAGATGACGCCAGACGACATACACGGTCCCGAACGGAAGCATTGGAGGCGTACCTGTTGTGGCTTTCGGATCGGGGTGGACGATTTCACCAGCACTCAACGGGCACGCGCGTGGACAGACTGAAATCCACTATGCTCGTGCGGATCGCACAGACAGCGAGGATGGACTAGCCCGTACCGCAGATGGCAGTGCGACGGATCTAGTTGTGCTAGCCAACGACCGTCACCGTGCTCGTTGTGACGCGTGCCAAAGACCGATCCAGGTGCATGTATCGCGATTACCCTCTAACCTTCTGCAGCTCATGGGCGGCCGAGCGGTTCGCGATAGCGAAACGGTCCGCATGATTACAGCACTCATTCCTTACAAGGAGCAGCCCTGAGAAGCTATCTGTACGGGCAGATGCCCAGCAGACCGATCCGACATGATGCAGGGACCGTACTGGTATCGCCGTGAGGTACAAAATATGAAATTCTATGTTTAGCACTTATGCGCAAACACTGGCGTGTAATCTTTTCCTATTTTGCAGCGTCGTTACCCCCATAAGCAGGTTAGGAGGGCCTACTCTGAATTCATTATGGAGTTCGACTGCCTGCTGCCCAACGACGTCGTCTGGGAGCCGTATAGTCCGCAGGCCATCGCAGCCCGTGCACCACTCGGACTCTCTACTCTTTGCACGCGCGACCAGGCGTTCTGGATGACAACAGTGCCGTTAGTGTTCGACATCTTTGTCGAGCCCCACTGTCCGCAGCGCGTGATGCGACAGTTCGGCCTACGTCAGCACTCCTCTTTGCTCGTGGAGATCGTTGTGCCGGGCAATGTGCACCGGTTAGTACAACTGTGATCTTTGTTTAGTACTACAACTATTTAATGTAGTCTAATGCACTCTCTGCAAATAGATATAATCGTAGGGGACAGACAGTCGGCGCTCAGTGGTATCCTCGACTGTAGAAATACGTGGAGGACTGGTTGTTGGCGACGGAGGAGGTCATCGACGAGATATAACCACACACTGAGGAGACCTACCTAGCATACATCACGTGGTACTAGCCCCGTACCCGCACACGCGTAACGTTCACCCTAGATGATCCACAGCCATACGTCGCCGCTACGACGGACACGTATCCTAGACATCGTGACCAGAACTACTTCCGCGCGGTAAGTCATATTATCTTTGCACTTTGTTATTCCCTTTGTACGTGTCCACGGTTCTAACACATGTTCATGTCACATTTGAAATAGGCCGACGCAGTGCGACAGATTCAGGCTGATGTGAACGCGGCGTTCGGACAGTGGGATCGTACTGACTGCAAACGAGCAGAGGACGACTTTCGGGAGGATTCGTCAGACGATGCACACAGTGATTCGTACGCTCACTTGTCGTGCGGCCGACGCGGTACCTTCCGTAGTTGTGCAGCAGCAATAGCCATGGCCAGCAGGAACAGGAGCAGGAGTGCGCCCGCAGGGTTTTAGTCAGCCATCTGGCCCCTCCAGAGGTAAATTCGACTAACTATCGGTTTATAACATGTTTTCTTCTACGACATGCACCATTGTACATCAATATGCTTTCCTGCAGCTTTCGCTACACTGTACCTACATCCCTCTGGAGCTAGCACGTCGACGCATGGAGTGTACCATACACGACCACACGCGCAACTGGGCATGAGAAGTGCCCCCCGGGCCACCACAGGAGGTCCTTCAGGTTATATCAAAGTTTACTTTTGCCTTGCAAAATTTTGGTTTGCGATTATCAATAATTTGGTGTACATGGTTCCACTCTACAGCGCCGGGGATGTTTGCTGGCGCTGGCTCCTCCACGCAGGGCGCACGCGGTAGCGGTTGGGCACCGGATCCTTTCGAGGGGGACGACTTGGAGGATGAGGGCGAGGAGATCCAAGAGATACTAGCTGCCTCGTAGCTCAAAGGAGCTCCGCCACCACAGACACAGGACCCACCAGTTGCCACACCCGTGCAGACGACCCGCGTTGGTCGTGCCGTACCACCAGATCGGCTGACGTACTCCCAGGGCCAGGTGCAAGCGCAGGGTAGGAAGACGAAGAGAGCTAGAGATTACGATAAGGGCCCGTAGTACGTTGTATCAGTAATAGTTTGCCTATTGTATATCATGTTTTATTAATTCTACGTATACTGAAGAAACCCCTTTACTTCGTTTAAGCTCGTCGATCAAACGATGTACTCCTCACGATCTATGTTTGTGACGAAACTGATCAAAAACATGAATTTTCGAGTTTCAACTTCATGGTGAAAGTACGTTCCAAGCGGTGACAACCGAACACACGTTAATTGCTTACGAACATAATGAAATTATCCATCCAAAGAGTACAAACGGCACATCAAACGTTTCTAGTTTTCGTTATTACATGCCTTAGAGAATTTTAAACAGATATCCAACTAGAGATGCAACTACTGTATGCAGCGTGGGTATTTCCCCTTCCTCGCCGCCTCCGGCCCAGCTTCCTTTGCACGCAGTGCCCTCTCCCGCTTCCTCTCCCTCTCTGCCTCACGGGCTTCCTTCTCCTGCCGCTCCTTCTCCTCCTTCCTCTTCTGCTCAGCCTCCCACTCTTCTTGCGCCGCCCAACGACGTTGGGTGCGCTCCCTGTTCCAATCTTTTAAACTGAGAAGAAACTCGGCGTCCTTTGGACGGATCTCCGTATCTATCCACTGAACAAAGTCGCATAGAGGCGGAGGAGGCTTCGGTGGCTTGACATATACAAATTTGTTAGCTCAAAGGTTCAAATATTTCGTACTACAAAATAATTCGTATTACCTCCACTGGTTTCTTCTCCTTCGCCTTCCCCTTCTTCCCTTGTGGTTTCGGCTTCTCCGAGGAGTAGGCGTAATTTGCACACATCCAATACCTTTATCGGTATGTGTAATCCTTCTTACTTATTGCAACTTTATAATTATCTCCACATCAACACATCGGCGGAGGCTCATCAATCAGAGGTTGTAGATGACTGGACATACCGGATACATCCATAGCAACCTATATTATAACCAAATAAACGCAAGTTATAACTCACTGGGCCAAAAATTATCTTATACAACTACATACCATCTCTCATGCGTTTCTCAAACTAGTGCTACTCATCTAGTAAAAAAAACCTAACTTCTCTTATGCGCTCTATTAATGTCCTTAGCCGTTATGCTCAACTACAATAAATCTACATCCTGTGAAACAAACCTAACATTTATTTATCTATGAAAAAACTGGTATAATACTACACATACTATATTATTTGATGAATACAAATATAAATTGCAAAGAGACATCAAATATTACCTGCAGACGAATCCGTAAACCGGCAGGGATTTGGCGCTTTCGTTCTCCTTCACTCTCAGCTCTCTCTTTTTTCTGCGATTTCAGTGAATTTTATGATATTTTTAGAGTTTGGGAGGGAGTTTTATATCCGGGGAGCTAAAAACCGCTCTTCCAGAGGGCGGCAGGGGACTGCCTACAAAAATCCGGCCGAGGGGCCGACCATGTTGCAAGCGCGGCCGGGACGCCTGCAAAATGGCCGACCCCCCCACCGGATTTTTGCAGGTGCCCCCCTGCTACCCTTTGAGAGGGCAGTTTTTGAGAGACCGGGGGCCGCCTGCAAAATGGCTGACGGCCGTTAGCCACGTCATCAGATCGCTCTCTGAAAGGGCGATTTCATAAAAAACGCCCTCCCAGAGTGCGTTGGGAGTTATATTTTGAAAATTTTGAAATGAAATATATAGTTTTATAAATATTTTATAAAATAAATATAAAAATAAAAAAATTCACACAAGGCCGGTCGCCGTGGCGCCACCGCGGCGCGAGGCTCGCCGCGCTCTCGTTGACCGGTCGCCATCCTGTGTGCGCTGTGCGTGACGCTCGTCGACCGGCGTGGCGACCGTAGCGTGGACGGGTGAAGGCGCCGTCGGCCACGGCACGCTCGACTGCTTGCAGTTCCGTCGTTTGTTTTTCAGTTTATAAGTTGTTGTTAAAATTTAAATTTTAAGATTTAATTTTAGGGTTTTTATTGTACTTTATTTTTTGGTATTTTTTAAATAGCTAACAACATATATAAACAAATTTTATCTATAAATTATTTTTTATTATTGATAAGCGCTATGGCTTAATCAGCCATAGGCGAAATGACGGCACAATCGACCTAGGGAATAATTTCATCATCTTCCTTACCAGTAATCAAAGATATCTAATTAATTTGTGACATATCGTAGATTACAAGAGCATATAATATTAGCACTGATTTGGAATATCAACCATAATATTAACCATGAATATCACGCTGTTTTGGAATGCTGACTTTAACACTGACTTATTCTGCTTATTCATTAGTCTGTACACTATCAGTTCTCCTTTTTTTGTTTTACAAGCAGCGATCCCTTTTCCAGTGATCCATCGGCATCAGGAGGAAGGAGCTGGCATGAGTCGCCACATGACGCTCTGAATTGCTGAACCGGTAAAGCCAAAGCCAAGCCAAGATTAGGCAGTCGTTGCTTGCTAGTTATCCCGCACGCAACGTTGCAAAACGTAGAAAACTGAACATTATGCAAGTATGTACCTACCCTGCATTAGGTACTAAGAAAAACCAAGAAAAAAATCAGGGGCAGAACGAGTCATTAATTTGCTCCTTGATTCACGGGTGCAAGATGTCTAGTATACTAGGAGTACTAATCTATCACTGGAATTGCCGTGCGAATTTACAAATCAATGCTATTTAACATGAAAAAAAAATTATTTTTTACGACAGGAGATACGAAGAAATCTTGTATTGGACAATGATTTGTTGTTGATTTGTTCCCACTTCAACTTAAAACTTTGCCGGATTGTTTGCCTGCATAGAACATTACACACTGTTCAAAAGCCGGACTGCTGAGTGTCTGTCTGTCTGTCTGCGAAAATTGATGGATGCTACCGGACATTCGGCATGAAGATAGTTCCAACACGGTGATGGATCAAGCGTACCGGCCCATGCATACCAATAACCTTGAAACTTTTTTAATATAAATTTTAGGAAAACGCCTATTAATTAAACGTTTTAAAAAAACCTATCAATTGGTTATAATTGCATATATATATATAAATAAGTTGTATAAATTTATAACTAAAGTTGCACGTGATCGATAAGTTAGATGCAGCTGCACATATTTATGATTGAGTTGGATAAATTTATAACTAAAGTTGCACGTGATCAATAATAGCAACTACAACAAGTTGAAAGTGTAGCTACAACACGTTAAAAGTATAACTTGGAACTCATTTTTCTTGTCTCGAATCTCAAAATTCCATCGAACAGCCAGCGTTGATGTTTGATAGAATCCAAAAAATTAAACTTTTAATCAATAGCAAATCTAAAATTTTAATATTAAGTAACCAATGGGACCAGGTTGGTTATCCGTCAATTTTAATTTTTTGGAGCTGTTCCGCCATTGTCGGTGTCTTTTCACTAAGAAAACTCTGGCAAACTGGACGTTTTGGACATATTAAAAGTGTTCCGTAAGTATGTTTTGGTACTTGGCAGAGACTTTATGGACAAAAAATGGAGAGAATAGTTTCAGTTAGTTGCAATGTATCTTTTATGGTTGATACCTTATTTATATGTTTTTGGATGCCTTGTTTCTGCTCGTCTCCGAAAACGACCTGAAAACTCAACCTTGTGAGTTCTGGGTTAATTGCATGAAGCAAACAGTAGTTTTTTTTTTTTAAGAATCCATTTCCATTGTCAGGAGGACATAACCATTTGTCATCACCGAATTGTGCAGAGTAGAACATAATACTGTTCTCATGCAAGCAACTGATCACCAATTACCTAAACTGACAACTATAAAACTACAATAGGCCCCCACTGTTGCAGTGCTAAATATCTAATGCCAGGCTGCATGTAGCTTTGTTAATCGTTCGTCATGGTTACATGGATGTACCTTTTCTTTCGTTATTGTCTGAAACTCTGAATCCTCCTAATTCAGCAGTACTTTCTGTCTAAAGTAAAGAAATGATATGAAGCAGTTTATTTTTTTTTAAAATAATGGATAGAAATTCGACCTAGAGGATGATAGAACTTTTAAATCATAAGGAGCAGCCAAACCGTGCCAAAAGAGAAGGTATGCATGTTCTGGCGTCGTTGCACCAAATGATGAATTATTAGGTACTGTTGCTAGTGTTGAGTGTGTAGGGTAACCAGTTGGGCCATGGGAGGTCGTCAAGATTCGTGGCGTTGAAATGAGAAAGGAGTCATAAACAAAATGATGCTGGGCTTTACAAGAGTGCAGTCTGCAGGGCCAGCCGACCAATGGAATCCATGGCAAAGAGCAGAGTTAAAAACTCTTTGCACTTTGCAGGCATGTTTCAAATGCTGAAAATTTACAGAAATTTCAATGTAGAGGTCCATCGTAATAGGAAGGTGTGAAAGTTTCCTCAGTTTCAGATATCAAACCTCTAAAGTACCGTTCGAATACATGGAGAAGAGTGAAAATTCTCCTCGTTTCCTAGTGAGCACATTTCTGAACCGCCTTAAAATAAATGTTTTTTAATTTTTTTTATAAAAGTTGTTTTAAAAATCATATAAATCTATTTTTTAAGTTTACAATAATTAATAATCAATTAATCATATGCTTATAGCTTAGCTTATTTTACGTGATCTTTTTCTTTCTCTCCTTCTCTTGCCTTAAAACTAAGCCTAACTACTATGAAATTAGTGCATACACGCTGATGTTAATGGATTAAACAGGGGTATCAACCGGAATCTCACACGCCTCTTATTCTAAGCAAGAGAGAAAAACTAGTACGCACTGTATATTCGAACGGAGGGAGTACTAACTTGTTCCAGTGTTTTAAAGTTTGAACAACGTAGAACTGGAAAAGACTGAAAAATTCGGATAAATTTGATGCCAGCGTATTCTGCTTACAAATAATTAAGCAACGTTTGTTGCTCCATATCCATGTGCTTGCACGCATAAAATGTTGCATATTCACCATGTCCTTGGGTGGAGGCTGCATGGGCGTACATGCTACGGTTGCCAAGCCCCATATTTTCAGGACAAAATTCCCAGTAAAAAGACCTTTCTCATGGTCCAATTTTTACGATTTCTTTTGGACACAGGAAATTTGCAGAAAACCCGTTCCATTTCCACAAATATCAGTAAAATTTATGGTGCCAAAAAGGGACCAAACTCTTTATGCTTCTGTTCGGAAAAAAAAAACCATTACAGTTAGCATCCCTAACTTGGGTCAAAAAGGAAAATTCAGGTTGAGTACACGATATCTAACTACGGTAGTGTTGCATTTTTTGCCATAACTCCATCATTTGTTATTGACCAAACTCTTTATGCTTCTCACTCAACTAAAAGAAGTCAACGATTTGAGATCATAAACCATCAAATCTTGTCATCCAAAAAAGCAATTAATCATATACTAATCCACAACCAGAAGCTCAGAATTACAGCAATTAAAAGCGAATTTATTAAGGCGTGCAAATATAAAGCGACACAAACCCCACATCCACGGCACTTTCCAAGCGAGTTCCTCGCTACTTCTCTCCCTTTCGTTCTCCTCCCCTTTCTCTCTCTCTCTCTGAGAGAAAAAAAAAACAAAAAAGCGCGAGCGAGATGGGCGCCGGGAGCAGCCGCGCCGATGCGCCGCCGCGTCGTCGGCCGGCGGCGGCGCGCGGCCTCGGGCTCGCGGGGTGCTTCGGCAGCGGATCCTCCGGCCCGGCCACCGGCGGCGGCGACCGCGGGGGCTTCGTCGCGACCGCCGCATCCTCCTCGCGCCCTCACGAGGTAGTAGTACTGCCCGCCTCGCGCCATCGGTTGAGTTGAGATACCGGAGAGCATGGTTGGGCTGTCTCCGTTCGGGTGCGCTGCTTATCGCCGGCGTGGATTAGCCTCTGCGGAGGGAGTGGATGGATTTGTGGTGATGGATTGGTGGTTCCGGCACCGAGGCTGTGGGATTTTGGGCGTGAGTGATTTTCAGGGCACAAATTTTGGTTTGGAAAAATCTCGTGACTGTGAATCCGAAAGTAGATAAACTTTTCGAGGTTTCAATTCCAAATTTTTGAACTGTATTTGTTGAATGATGATAAGTATGGTTTGACTGAAAAATTGTGGTCCTTGCTTACATATATGTGGCATGCAAACATGAATAGTTGCCTCTAACTTCATTAGTCTAGTTGCATAGTGAAATACTTTGCAATTTTGCAAGGAGGTTGAACGGGTCACTGAAATTTTTGTTTCTGCATTAAAAACAGGGCTGTTCTATCTGAGTGACGAGTGAAAAAACTTACTAATTTTACGAACATTGAAACAGGTTCTCTATATTTAATTGCCAGTGATTTCGTAATTTCAGTGGATTAGAAGGTTGCATTGTTGTCCTGCTTTTGTTTGCTGGTTGTTTTCTGATTCCAAAAAGGTACTACCTGTAGGCTGAGAATCTTGGCAAGCAGCTCGACGGTTGCTGAGATGACTTCGGCTGTCTGTCGCTGCTAAGGATATCCGGATATCAAGTGAGTCAGATCCAAGAGTGCATCCATCTTCAAGCACCATAAGTCATCGCTCAGATTCAATCACTTAAACAGTCACGAAAACAAGGAGGATGCCCTGGGAACTGAAATTGCTGAAACAAGTGTTCGTCCGGGTTCATCAGGAAAGGAAGTCATGCCTAGGGGAAATTTCAGTACTGAAGTTGCTTATGCTGAGAGAACGGCTAGAGAAGGAATCAGTCACATTGGACGAGATGCTTTAGAACCTGCAGTGACAATGCTGAGATTGACACACTTTGCGTTCCAGCAAGTTGTGGCTCTCGTTTCTGAATCTGGTTTCTCCTTCTCACAGATGGCAATCTGAAGGATCCATGGCTAACTTGGAGATGGAGAGATTGCTCTCCCTATGGGACTTCATCTACAACTATTATGTCAAGTGAAATATCAGATACTTCTCAATCTAGCTTAACATCTGTGCTGCCTGCTACTTCAACTGCACCATCTACAATTGGAGAATCAGTTTCAGATACAGTCCCTAGAAGAGCAGATGTTCCCATATTTAGTGGGACTCAAGGTCAGATTGGTGGACATACATTACATGATGACATGATGAGCATTTTCTCAAATGATGGTCTAGCACGTGTTAGAGATTCAAGCAACAATGAAACAAGGAGGAGCCATAGAAGGGTTCTGTGGGACGCATTTTCCAGACGTAGTTCAAGAGGCTATTTAGATTCTGATACTGATGATCTGGGATTTTACAGCAGATGGCTAGACCTTGGTGATGAACTTTTTGCGGATGAGATTGAGGAGGCACGGTTCTTTCATCGGAGACGCCATGGTTCAATCAGAGTAAGCCAGTATTCAAGATCTCGGGTAATTGTCATGCCTACTGTGTTCGTGCCACAGTTGCGCATTTAGAATAATGTTGTTGGTGTCACAATAACCAAAGGTGGTCATGAAATCAACATAGGGTTGCACTGGTTTGAATCGCCACCTAACACATTAGTAGCAGTATCCAAATACAAATCTGCAATGATAATAACTTCCTCACTTATTTTGTTTTCTGTATATTTAGAATCATGTGAAGTAATATACCTTTTCTCTGTCTGCATATCCCGTCTCATGCAATTTCGCACTGTCTAATGTGTTCTTACTCCTGGTTCATTGATGTGCTGAAATTGCTGTTACGGTCTAGTGTCAGCATTATCGGCTGCTTGGTCTCTCATGCACACATGCCATTAACTTGGTATTGTTTCCTGTTACAGATTAGGGAGCATCGGCGTGCTGTTTTTGATAGCGGCACGGACCAAAGTACTGCGTTGCTTGTCCTTTGGGGATCCACCAAGTTGGCAGATGCACCTGTGATTCCTTCTTGATTGCTGAAGAATCTAGTGCCCGGGCAAGTATATCAAGAATTGTCATGTTAACCGAGGCATTATTTGAGGTTTGTTCTTCCCTTATTGTTCTGAAAATATAGCTCCTTTTGTATCAGTATTCTGATGTACTCTGTTTCTTCTGCATGGCTTACCTATTGTTTGAGTGTGTTTCTTTTCTCTCTCTCTCTTTTTTTGTGTTAAAGGCTTGGCCAGCCCAAATCATTGAAGTATTGAGAAGTTTTTGTTGTTCTGTTTATTCAGGTCTTATTCATTGAATAATTCTCAGCATTCCAACTATGCATATTTAAGATTATAAAGAATTAGTGATACAACTGAAACTATCTATATGACGAAGTTCCTTAGCTGCCATGATACTTTTGGCAGTTGATTGTCCTCTAGTTCCATCCTTCCACCTAGCAATGTTAGTCTACCACAGTTCGCCACTTATATTCAAATTTGAAAGCATTAAGTTAGGTTGCGTGAACTCCAAGTACGTTCTTGTTTTAATTTGATGTTGAATACATGGTTGTATGAATATGTTTAAATTTGTATCACCTATTCACCTGGCAACAACACAATACAGTTTGTCATAGATGTAGTACAATCAGGACAACAATATTTTGAAGGCAGTGTTTCATGGCTATATTGTGAGGCCAAGACACCGGCGAGAAAAGCAGGAATCAAACTCTGGATTTCCAGGCTTGTTATTAAACGTATGGGGGAATTAATTAAACTAGGAGAGGCTTACTAGGGAGAGATTAACTTTACTGCTTGTTGTTGCATTTACATATGCTTCTGTCTAGCTATTTATTACTTGACTTTGTAATTCTTTACAGGTATTGGATGAAATTCACCGGCAACCAGCATCACTTTCGCTTTCCATGGTGTCTGCCCAGGCTCCAGAATCTGTGGTTAATTCATTGCCATGTAAGAGCTACAAAAAGCAGACGGCCCAATGCAGTGATGACATGGAACAGTGAGATTCTTACCATTCAAATTTTATAGTTTCCCTATTATCACCTAGGGCCAAAAATAATTCTGAGTGTGTCATTGAAGAAAGTAAAGTTCTCCGCTTGAAATGCATCACACTATCTTACAGGTTTGAAATAACTATGCTGTTTATGTCCATTATCCATCAAAAAATAAATTGATACCCTGGACAAAAATCCCTATTATTTCATTTGCCTTACATCAGCCTTTTAATATGGTTGTTGTGGTCATTTTAGAGAACTTAAGTAAGCATTTTGTCATGGGCATTGGGCCAAGGTGTTTACCGTTTTGGACCATGACACATTTGGGGGCTAATTCTTTATTTACGATATTACATCTATCATAACGAGCTATCCTAGTAGAAGTTGAAAATCACAGTGAGATTCTATTGGATGATAAGTTATTTGTTATTCTTACTGAAACTTGACACAGTTTTTGGACTGCATGTCACGATGGCACCTGGATATGCGGATAACAAGTAACAACATTGTGATAAACTATTGGAAGTTGAGAGTGCCCTGTGGTGCTCAGCAGGAGCTTTGAGGCTCTGTGAGTTACTTAGTAGTAGGTCGCTAACCCTTAATGGGTGAGGTTGTCGTCTTTTTCTCCGTTAATGTTTGTTTGTAATTTAAGTTGTGGGTGTGTTTAAGGGGTGGTGGGTTTCTTCTGCCATCCCCCCTGTTCTTTTCGCAGCTCTCCTGCATGTTTGAGGAAAAAAAAACTATTGGAAGTTTAAATGGTTCAGTGACTGTCAATTGTGTGGTTGATCCATTGTTAGTTTTACTCCCAGGCTTGACAAGATGTTCTTTGCCCTCCGTTTTCATTTTGGTCCAATACATTGGTTCTGCTTAGCACCCAGAAATTAAAAATTGGGATTCTTGCATTTCATTTTAACCAATCAAGCAGAAGGTCCGTATTCTATGCCCTAGGATCATCTTAGAGCTACAAATGTGACTTTTATTTTGGTACAACTGTAGGCCTTCCCTGGGAAGGGAATTCTGCCCATTAGTTATTTTCTCTGGCCTCTTTTCCTTATTTAAGAGTCTCTGAAACTTTCAATGCTGAAACGTTCTCATTGTGCTGCTCTTTCAGGTGTCACATCTGCTTAACTGAATATGAGGATGGAGATCAGATAAGAAGCCTCCCGTGCAAACACGAGTTTCACTTGCAGTGTGTGGACAAGTGGCTCAAAGAAGTACACAGGTAAATAAGCATGCCATCGTAGCTCCAAAACGGAAGAAAAAACATTGAATATTTGCTCTGCCATATCCCTGGCACAACTGCTTAATAATCACTGACGCTTTGCCGATACAACGTTGCAGGGTGTGTCCACTGTGCCGTGGGGACGTCTGCGAAGGTGCCGCCTGAAGACCTTTCTCATCGTATCCCATGCAACAGCAATGCATCGATTCCTCCGTGAAGCAGCTCAGTTCATCCAGGCATCGCCTACCCTGTAGACAGCCGATTGCCCTTGCTGAACAAGAAATGATCCAATTCTGCCGGCTGCAATGCATCGATTCCTTCTATTTAACCTGAATGATATACGGAGACATGTATATACCTTTTGTAGTCGTCGACTCCCCTTCTCTCCTTGTATGCCAGCCAGCTTGTACATATATGTAGATCCCAGTTAATTCTCGGCTACCTGAAGAAATTTCTCCATTCAGTGCACATACATCGCCCCTTCCTGGGTGTAGGCACCCGATGAATTCATGAATCTTGCCCGGTCAGGCCGCCTGAGACTATGCTTGGTTGGTTTGCCATGGCTACCTGAGAAAAAAAAAGTGATTTCCTGAGAATAAAAAAAGTAGTGGATTTGCCATGGCAGTGGCTTGGAGCAACGGCGGCGGAGGCGAGGGCTTCACGCGGCGACGGCGGCGGGGCCTCGAGCGATGACTGCGGCGGAGGCTTCACGCGACGGCGGCGTGGTCTTCACTCGTCGGCGGCGGCGGCTTTGTGCAACTGATTCACGTTGTTGTCGCTGTGTTTGGGGTACGGAGGGAGATCGACGGCGGCGTGGTCTTCACCCTTTTTTGCCAGACCTGACGACAGGGCGGATTCAGCGTGGGTGTTAAGGGGCTTCGTGCTAGGGGGCTGGAGCCTCCCTACCTCACTGGATCTCCATGGAGAGGAGAGAGGGGAGGGGGAAGAAGAGGAGAGGAGGGACCCCTCTCTAATCAAAACTTAGAACTGTTCCTTGCCTAAAAGAAAAAATTGTAAGAACATTTTCTCTTCAAGTAACAATCTCCAATAAAGCTTTGGTCTTCAAGCAACCATCAAGGTATAGTTTTGCCTCTAAGCAATCAACGAGGTCCAAGCTTGGATAGTGAGCAACAACCTTTGATAAAACTTGCTCTACCAAGCACCCACCAAGGTGAAGTTTGATTTCCACTCAAATTACCTCTTTCCTTTCGAAGACGAGGTAGAATCTTCACAAGTTTTTCCAAGAACATCACATTCCTTGGTTGCTCGCAAGATTATAAGTCTGAACTTGCACACACATTCAACACAACACAGAAGCATTTGAACACAGAGAGTTGGAGAGGGAATTTGCCTTCTCAACTTGATTACAAACACACTCAAGACTAAACTCTAGCTCAAAGGATTTTCAATTTGCTCTTAGTGGTCTTGGACACTTACTTGGATTGCTCAAGTTGAAGAGAGGTCCAAAAGTGTTCAAACAACGCAAGGGCACTGACCATTTATAGTCCCAACTCCTTTAACTTGCCGTTTGTAGCTATTGCTCGCGTTGTATAGGGTCGAATAGTCCGGTCACAACACCGGACAATCTAACTCTTTACATTTTATAATGGTCACTAAGCAACTAACCTTGGGCTATAAAGGAGCAAACCATCTGGTTGATGCTGGATTGTCTGACCATGCATCATCGGGCTGTCCAATACCATACCGAACTGTTTGATTCCTTTAACTTCATCGCCCTCTCCATCATTCATGTGAGCAATCGTTCGGTTGGGCTAATAGTAGGTTGGATTGTCTGGCTTTGCTCTGGACTGTCCGACCGTGTGATGATCAACTTGACCTAGACATTCCGGTCACACCTGAACTGTCCGGCTTATGCAGCATTGACTTGGACAATCACATTGTCCCGCACGTCAATTTGCATACATTGGACTATCTAGTTAGTTGAAAAACAACCGTCCAGCAAAGTCTAAAGACACTCGGACAAAAAAGGGCTTCCGGACTGTCCGGTCGCACCCGAGTTGTCCGATCCTTTGCATCTCCAAGTAGCACCTAGACAGTCCGGTCCACTCTAGGACTATCTGGCTCATTGTAACTTCAGGACAACTTGATCTTATATTTTTTAAACTTTGTCCACTTTTCCACGTTAAACCTAATATGTGCTCATCACTCGTTAAACACATTAGTCCTTTAATCGTTTGTCATGAATTAGACAAAACCTACTAGGGAGTCTAGATGCACTTTCAAAATAGACATATAGATTGTGTGAATAAGTAGAGTGATAAACACTGTTTATTTCTTAACCGTGTCTATGATCTTTTGCTTCAATGGATAGCGGCGGCGGCTTATGAAGGTACACAGAATATACGCAACAGATCAAACGGACCTGGTCAGCAAGAGCAGATCGAGCGGCAGTTGTGGGCGCCCGATGATTTCATCTGGAGTAGATCAGACGCCCGATGCATAGTTGCGTCCTGTTGTTAATGTTGATAAGTAAACAATACGTAGCGATAGTAGATTCTTGTCACATTTACATATGCAGTAAAGTCAAGACATATCCATTGATTCGAGCAGCATCTGCCTCTGTTGCATGCAGGAATATCTTGTGGCAGATGAGCAGGTCACGTACCAACGTATATGGCTGTGTGATCGATGTCCTCCTCGGAGAGACATATTATTGTACCATGGGGCCGGCAACATATGTTAGAGAGAGACCAGGAGATACGAGAGGAAACGCCGACAAGTCGATGCTTTCTTCTTCTGATTTAAAATATAAGAATTTTTAGTTTTATAATAAAATTAAGATTAAGTAAAAAGACTCTGATGTCTCTCAATAAATATATAATGAATAGAGATGAAAAATATATGGAGATAAAAAAAGAATAAATTTAAATAAAAAGCGATGGATGGAATAAGTAGTACTAGAAATTCTTATATTATAGAATAAGATTTAAATACTATAAATTCTTATATTTTAAAATAGATAGATCAATTAGCGGTTATGTCTACGTCGTGATTTGAGCAGGGTCTATACCAACACCTCACCTCAAATAATTATTTTTCGTATGAATCGGAGGACATGAGGATCACAGGGTGCAGTAGTTTTAGTGACAGTTAGCGGTGGATTCGTTTGTGCGTGGGCACTGATCAGTACCCTTAGGCCATAACGAGAATGTACGTAGGTGCCTCGATGGATCTCGTTATTGGAGGAACGATGACTTATATTCTTCCTATTTTAAAATATAGCTATATAAAATATTATTAAAAGAATTGAGAATTAAATAAAATATCTAAAATATCACTCATTAAGATAAGTGTGGTGTGAGATCTATAAATCATGTGTGGTAGATGACCTCGAGTTTAAGAGGAAAATTCACCTTTTATATACTTACACTATTATATTTGTAATAAAATATAAATTTAAAAGTTATTTTCTGTGTCTTCAAATAAAAAAAATCCAACAGTATTGTATATAACATATTTTTTATTTAAAATAAAGAAAGTATCTGTATTTTAAAACAGAACGAGTAATAAAATTGGAGAACGGCAGTATCAATGCGAAACGATTTTCGATGCCAATAACTTTCATACTTGCAGTACAGTATACGGATTTCGCAAGCGAGCTACGGCTAGCCGCCCAGCTAGCTAGTTAGCCTAGTAAGTTTAGTTGCCGCCGGTGAGGTGAGGTGGACGGCGGCGCGGCAGACGGGGCAGCGGGAGGTGGCCTGTATCCACGGCACGGCGCAGCCCCAGTGGAAGCGGTGCGCGCAGGGGAGGTGCGCCACCGCCTCCCCGGCACGCAGCTTCTCCAGGCACACCGCGCACTCCTCCTCCTCCTCCTCCTCCGCCTCCGCCGCCGCCGGCCGCCGCCCCAACCTGAACCACCGCCGCCGCCGCCGGCGGCCTCCTTTCCTCGTGTACACCTCTCGCTGCGGCGTGCTCGGGGGTGGCGCCGTAGTAGTAGCCGACTGCTCGCCGTCGCAGCTGCCGCTCGTTCCCGCCTGCGGTAATTTGCCCGCGCTGTTATGCCGGCAAAATTCGTAAAACGTTATTAATTAGTTGTTGTTGGATTAATGCGAACTCCAACGAGATTAGCGCGCGTAGAGAAGCAGACCTCTTGAGGAAGACGACGGATTCCCTCTGGCTCCGCAGCTTCTGGTCCAGCCTCTCCTTCGCCTCCCGCGCGTTGCTGTCCAGCGTCCACCCGTGCTCCTCGCACGCGCCGCTCCTCTGCTGCAAAATTAATCGCGATTTCAAATTCAAATTCGAGCATCAACCACCCATGCAAGCATTAGTAGTGATCCCAACGAGAGAGATCTCTACCTTTGAACCGGAGGAGCCAAAGAGGGCGTGGTCGTGGCCGCCGGCGTACAGGCACAACGACGGCCGCCGCGTCCCGCACGGCGCCTCCCCGGCCGCCGACCAGCCCTGCCGGAGACGTCGCCGCCGCGCACACTCCACTCCAGGAAGCATCCCGGCCATGAGTACCATCTAACGATCGATCAACCTACCTACGTATGCGATCGCAGACAACAACACAGCACCTGCCTGACTGGCTCCTAGCTACCACCTACCTACCAACCAACCTTACTACTGCAAGATTCAGAAGCTGGAATTCGTTGATGATGCATCTGGAAACCTTTAATTTGGAGGCTAAATTAGAGGATCATACTAGCTAATTAGTTTCTGTCTAAATTAAGGAGAGGGAGAAGGAGAGCTCATCATGCTCGTGCTCTCTGTCCCCAACGCGTGGCCATTGCCAACTGCTCAGCTACTTCTATACATAGCTGATGGATAGGATGGTCCCACCTCCCACGTGAGGAGAATTTCTACAATAATTAACTTTTGTTATGACCAACCTGATGGTACAATTTGTGTGTCAAATAGCAACGTATTTCTCATGTTTATTCGTACTTTTTAAAAAATGTTTATTCGTATATTTTTAGATTAAGTTTGAGGGGATAAGAGAGCCGTCTCGATGTACCTTCCATGCATATTATAGAATAAAACAAGAGAGGAAAAAAACATAAACCCATTAATCCAACAAAGAATCCTGTCTAGATTCGTATTGTACTAGGTTATTGTGTCCAATTTACGTACTCGCATTTCTTTTTCCACAAACACGACCACCTTGAGTTGCCACTCAGTGCAATCAAAATCTGGCAAATGCGCATGAAGGTAACAAGGTTTGACTTGGTGCAAAGAAGGAACAATGACTGTCAATAGCTTTTCATCCTCCAATTGAAGCCCCATATATACGTTTCTAATTTCTGTGGAGTTCCTTTCAACAGACCTTTCCTCCCGTGCATTTCATGTTCATGGCGAACAAGACAGGGACCAGCCACTTGGGAGCATCCTGGATGTGGCTGCCATCCCATTCTGCATTATTTGTGGTGCCCACGCACACCAAATGGCGTATTAGCAGCATAGCCAGCACCATTCATCGACATGACAGATGACACATGATGACAACACTGCGAAAACAAAAATGCGTGATCAAAAATCTTACACGACGAACAATCCAATTCTAAGTTGTTACAGAAACCAGAATGGGGGGGGGCAATCTTGGGTTCATACCACGGACCGAATTTAAGCTGGAGAAAGGATGGCTTTTTCTCGGTATCTCTGAGTGGGTAGGCAAATGTGACTGGAATCCAAAGAGAACTTCGGTGAATAAGACTGTGTGATGTGATGCGAGAGAACGCACTCAATTGCGCTGTTGCTGTTGCTCTCCTTTCGCCATTTGCAGTGTGATACTGATCTTGTCATTGCCATCCTTCTGGCATTTCAAATCCTTTTCAAACAAGAGTAGGTAATTAACCTGGTTGCTCTTGCCAGATATCACCAGTTGAAGCTGAATCCAATGCAGGATCCTGTTTGGAGCTGCTTTCTGTAAATTTATGTACTGTAAACTGGCCCTGCAAGGGAAAAAAAAAACAAGAGACAAGGGACTTCTTTAGGTGATGATTTGATATTGGAGCAACTGGATTGAGACTAAATAGGATATGGTTAATGTTAGGTATTCCAGATACCTAAGTGCTCTTGTTTGGTAGACCATGGAATCCAATCATCCATGCATATGTTTGCCTTGCCAAGTGATCTTTACACGGTAAGGTGATCTATCCTTCGGAAATGTTTATTCCCCACTTTAGTACACCACTAGGATGTTAAAGCAAATGTGCTATATTCAAAGCCATATTGGATAGGAACATTCACACAGTTGTATTCATGTACAGCATCAGATCAACTACCATTTGCTTCACCTTTTCTGTAGCAGCGATTATCTCTAGGCAAGCCATTTCCTTGTCTTCATGCTTCCCAGTGGCAATGAGATGTTGCATCACTGGTCGCTCCAGATTGTTATAGCAGCTAAGAATTTAAACAAGAAATTCACCATTTCACAGAAATATATTCAGTACCTTTCAGTCTACTGCCAGTGGATGCAAACACGGTTGTCCTGATGTTGGGGGCCTGGCGTCGTGACATAACTGATCTATTGTGATGGTGACATAACCGAATCTGTTTCAGCTGCAAAATCAGGAGCACTATTCATCTTGATGCGATGCAGGGATCTTGTCAGGCAAAGGAGTCAAGATGCATGCAGAATGTGCTGGTTGCCTTGTTCAACTGATGTCCAAGCTTGCGTGCTTCCTACTTGCTGGAGCCTAATGCAAATAAAGGATGACAGAACTAATAAAACTATATATTTCATGAAAAAAATAAACAAGAGAAGAATCAAAATAGACCTCATGGTACAAAAAACGAGGTAAAAAATATAAAGGCAGACTGTGAACCAGTCACCTGCCTTTTGCATACTTTGCCTTGGTCTATCCACAACCTACAGTACCATCCATATGTGCAACTGAAGCAATCCAACGGAAAAACCAAAGATTGGAAATACAGCACCATTATTTACTTATCTACACCCTTGGTTTGTCTGGAATTTTCTTTCTGGCCCTAAGCATAACAGCATCCTGAGACCTTACATAAGCCAAAGCAGCACAAAGAGTAGAAGAATAGTATAGCAAAGCTAATAAACTTACATTGGATTCGTGTCCTTCATCTTGTGCATGAACAGCCAAGCAGTTCTGCAGATCTGAAAAGGTTAAGTATCAACAAAGCAGATAAAATCATAGAATTGGCAAGCCATCAGGGATGGTATGCTGGAATCAATATGTATGCGTAAAATTGATTTTAAGATCCATCATCAGAATTTGGTATAGATCAGTTTAGTTCTTAAGACATCAAAGAATCAGCAAGATGTTTATTTCACTTTAGAATAAAATAAATGCAGTAAAGACCATGCATATATGAACAATCAACGCCAAGAGTAGTCCAACAACCTGGGGATGATCAGGCTTGTGGAGCAAGCCCAAAATAGGCTTAACCCAGCCAGCCCAAGTTGCATCGGCCTATCATTTTTAAAACTAATAGGCAGCTTATTTTGTGAGAACATGTTCCCATCCTATGCAAAGACCATTGGGCTGGTCTAACCCAATTAAGAATACATGATCATTTACTGCAGGAATGAGCTATTTCCTGATTAGTAGGCTACCTTACATTCATTGTGGGATCAAGCTTCATAATCTTCTTTTTTTATTTTATTATTTCTATCTAGTCACAGCAATTAATGACAGCGCATAAAGTATGCTAAAAACCTTAAAGTTTAAGCTTCATCATAAGTTGATATAAGTAAATGCTAACAATAACTTATTAACATGGTTATCCACTCGCAGCAAACTGCAACACAAGAAAACCCCCAATTTTGTTGCCTTGTGGTCATCATTGTATTCATCTAAGTTTCACTACCTAAAAGTTATAACTATGGAAAGTAGGAATAAATGAATCACCAATGAATAAAAGTAACTGGCAGCGATCATATCACCAGCGAGGATTATATGAACAGTTAATAGAATCCAGGAGTGCTGAAATCTTTCTCAAACTGTATAAAGGAAATATAAATTAGTACATTTCAAATGGTAAGACGAACTGGTCAACGACCAGTAAGCACACTTAAAAATAAACATGTACACAGATTAGCACTTCACACAAATACAGCACATCAGTTTTTGTCATAATAAATGACACAGGTATGCTTAAATAGTAAGAATATCCATAGTAGCACAATGAATATGAGAGTAAGCACACTTGAACATTAATGATGTAGGCAAAAGAAACATGGCAAGATCTCAAGTAGAAAATAAATGCTAACTCATGTGCTTAAAAGAGTAAACTTTATCCACATCTGTGAGCTTAACTGCTTAAGTCATACAGTTTGGGATGTTGATCCAAATCTAACAGCAATGTCTTTCAACTGGGAAAAAAGAGCTATTCTACAAAATTGGGGAAGAGACTGCTATTTATATCACAAACCGTGTGTAAGAATCAATGATACCGAACAACAATACAACAAGGCATCAGGTATGCCAAAATTCGTGTGCCTATACCCCCCATCAAGCAGATGACGGGTCTTTAAAATGGTGCATATATGCAAAACTCAGACAAAGCTCCTGATCACGCTTATCACCCCAGCCACCCCATCCTTTGAAGCCAGCCTGATATCCCTCCTGCCTCTGAATGTTGTGTACTGGCCAGTTAGCTTTGATGTTAGGGACCTTATCAATGGCATCTAATTGTACTGCTGCGTCACCATTATCCACACAGACATTGCTCGAGCCTTGCCCTTGGTGCAGGCCGCACTTGCCGAAATGTGCAGCGCTTCTCCTAGGCCCCCTCAGACTGTAAACAGGAGATCCAAATGACGGATACACCGTTGCCCACATCGTTATATCCCAATTGTACTCATCGAATGTGCAAAACTGCTTAGCTTTGGAATGAATCTTCCTCCACACTGTCCTGTTGAAGGCATAGCCAATGTTACCCATCTTCTCAGCAATCAAGCTCTCCCAACCTTCGCCTTTCGCCTTGACATCAGATGGTGCCAAGTTTATAGCATAGCACTGGGGACACTTCCTTGGCTTCAAGTCCACAAGCAGCTGTGCATTCCTGTACGCGTTGGGGAAGATGTAATGATCCTCCTCGATGAAGAGGATGTGCCCATCGAAGTCCCTGGTCTCTTCCAGTCCATTCCACACGGTGTTCATCATCCACCACCAGTGGTGTTTGAGCGACACAATTCTTGGTAACCGATGGTTGCCGTACTGGTCCGCATCGCCCTGGCAGTGCTTCTCCGTCGCCTTGTCCTTGCCCTGGCAGTCCCCGGACGAGACGCCGGGGAAGGCGTCCGGGAAGAGGTGCGGCGAGTAGGGCGCGAAGATCTGCTTCACCTGGCAGAAGGTGATAGCTTGCACGATCTTGTCCATCTCCGGGAAGTAGCCATCGTGGCTGACGATGAGCAGCGCCTCCCCGATGCCATCGACGCGGGAGAGGCTGTCGACGACGAGGCGGAGGTAGCGTGGGCGGTTGTGGACGTAGAGGACGATTTTGAGGTGGCCCTCGGGGAGGCGGGGGAAGCGGTCGGCGTTGCGGGGCGGCAGTGCGTTCCGCTGCGAGAGCGAGAGGGAGAGCGCGCTCTGGCGCGGCAGGCGCGGGGTGAAGTCCGGGTCGAGCAGGATCTTGCGCTGCGCGATGGTGTGGTTGGCGCCGGCGCGCGCCGCGGGCGGGACGAAGTCGTGGCGGCTGGCGCGGAGGAGGGACGTCAGCGCGAGGACCGCGAGCAAGACGACGGCGAGGAGCGGCGCCGCGCGGGAGCGGAGGCGAGCGCGGTGGTGGGAAGAGGCGGTGGCCATGGCCATGGCGGCGGCGGCGGCGTGGCCCTAGTCGGCGGCGGATCTCGAGCCGTGCGGTAGTTGGTTGCTGGCGTGCATTCGCATCTCGATTAGGCCGGCGAAGTTGCCTGACTCCGTGCGACACGCCCAAGACTTTTCTTTGGCTTCTTTGCCTTTTGCTTTGCCGTCTCCTCCTAAGCACTAATCTTCCTCTTTCTGCTGTACGTTCAAACTTTTTTGAGCTGAACTTCAAACGCAAACCGCTTCAAATTCAAATTTAATTTGGGATGAACTTCAAGTTCAAACGTAACGTACTATGAAAATAACCGGTTAATCAGTTGCTTTCCGTCTTGCCCTACAGTCTAGGGGTAATACTACCTCCGTCCCAAAATACTTATCATTCTAGGTTGTTTAAGCATATATTAAGGTTTGAGAAGAAAAGACTATAGTGTCCCTTATTAAATAATGTATGTTTAGGAGTGAGAGAGTGGTTGAGGGTAGAATAGGAAGAAATTTGAATGTGAGGTGATTGATGGGACAAGTAGTACTCTAAAACGATAACTATTTTAGGACAAATTTTAAATCCTAAAACGACAACTATTTTGGGACGGAGGTAGTAGTAAAAACCCAAGTGACGTGATGACAATTTAGTACCAAATTGACCCGTTTGACCGGCGGGTATATAGCAGACTAGCACTAGCAGCACCGCAGAAATCTTGCGTTGACTAGGTAGTCCTTCCAGGCCTGCAAACAAGGAGGTTAGTAGTGCCTCCGTTTTTTCATAGTGGATGGTATTAACTTTTAACACAATATTTAATTATTTATTTTAGAGTAAATTATATTTTGGACTACCTTTTATTATCCAAGTTTTATTTTGGACTATTCTTAAACTAATCTTTTCACTTTGAATTAGATAATTTTACTATTTTTGTAATTTGGACCATCCAACTCTCTTTGTTAGCCATGTCTAGTCACCCCTCCAGCAAATATCTGGCTTGTATATAGATAGAGTAGTTCACTGGTGTATCGGAGCTGATGTGCTTGAGGTTGTTGATGTGTACTGAAAAAGTTGTTTGGGATGGTCCAAACTGCAACGATGGCAAATTTAATTTTTTCGGTCTAAAGTAAAAAGATTGGTTGAAAGGTGATCCAAAGTGAAATTTTGGCAATAAAAGGTGGTCCAAAGTGTAATTCACTCTTTATTTTATTTAAAAAATAAGTAAATATAATATATTTTATTGTGATTTGAGTTATTATTAAAGAAACTTTAAACATGACTTATATTTTTTTTAATTTATACTAATTTTTTAACAAGATAAATAGTCAAACGGTACAATAAACGATATTATTTATTACAAAGAGAGGTAATAGTTTGGTAGTCTAACTAACTAATCATTTGCGTGAGCCTCTCTATGAATTAATCACGGCCTTCACTTGAATAACGGCAGCATCTTGACGCTGAGCAACGCATTTGCGTTATCTCGGAGGGTCGGAGAATAGAACTCCGACCCCCCGCGTGGGCGGTGGGCCTTCGGTTAATGACACCTCAGACGAACAGCCCATCACTGCGCGTGCGCCCCGGCCCATTCCGATGATGGGTTAAGTTTTTACCGGTGACTACGGCGTTTTCTCATCTGTGACGCTGGACCTGCAATGCCTAGCCGGCTTCCCAGTGCACTGAGGCTTGAGGCGTCTGTACTGCTTCTTCTATCTTTAAATATAAAAATATAATATTAGATATGATATTATCTAATACTATAAATTTATAGGTGATATTATATTTAGTATTAGATTTTTATATTTTGAGGCGAAGGAAATAACTTGGATAATGGTGTCATCGCTCCCATTATTAGATTTTGTTGCCGTTTCAAAATGCTGGCAATATCAACACTGCAACTCCAGTAAGGTGGTCCCTCATCCAGTTAATGCGCCTTTGTACTGGTGAGTTCTGTCCAATAAGGAATCTAGTTTTCAAATAAAAAAGAAGAAGAAATCTTAGAACTGAACAAACACGGATCAATGATCAGTGAAGGCCCCGTTGGACCATCTAAAATGGATGTACCTCTGCACTGCCGAGGCAAAAATATGATACCGGAAAGCCTGATAAAACACCGAGATGATCAGAGTTTTTTTTCTTTTTTAAGTTGTTTTTATAATATTCTCGTTCAGAGCTAGACTCTGAAACTAAAAGTAAATTACACGATATTATGATCTTAGTTGTATAAAATCATGAGATTTCTAGCAGATGGCATATAATCTTGGTATCATGGTATTGGTATTTCATGATCGCTTGTACCCAAATCTGACATTGGGGTCCAAGTGCAAGCTGACTTAGAATGCGCACATAGGCATCTGACGTGTATAATGGCCTGGACAATACAATCTGCGTTGGCTCAGCTGGAACCAACGCATTCCCTCGCCGCCACGTTCAAGATCCTGCGCAGCCGCCGAGAGATCGATAGCGCCACCTCGGCGTCCACACCCACGCGCACGATCGCACGGTCTCCGCCTCCTTGCCTGGCCTCTACTGCAGTAAAGTTAGGATGTGTTTGGTCGTAGGAATATTTTTGGATAGGATGTGATGACCTATTTTTTTTAGTGTTTGTTTGGTGGTAAAGATGAATAAAATGATGGAAGAGACAATACTTCTAGAAAACGCTGGATAAGTAAATCCGATCAAATCAGTCGGATGAAGCCATCTATATCTTGCACTGCTGATGTGGCTTATTCTGATTGGTTAGGATGGGTTTAATTTTCTGTTAACGAGTGTTTTTTCTCGTAGACTATTTATCTATTTTTATGATCTAATTTTACTGTTATATTTATTATAATTAAATTTTTAAAACAAGATATATTTTGATTTAAGTTCACATGCGCAAGCTGTGCTGCACTAGCTCTGCTGTACTGCCCCCGTCTCCACTTTGCTACTGTCCTTGCCTCCAGCTACATGGTTGGTAGAAAATTGCCGTTCGGGACTCCTCATCTACATATTATTCAGCTACAAAGATTCTGTTCAGTGCTATAAAACAAATAAAATGCCAATATATGATTCAGTTTATCGTGAATTTAATTCACGATAAGAATATACAGCCAAATCCACCACATCTGTTTTTAGATTAGTTCACTTAGTCTTAATTTGATCGCTAGAGGTAAGGATAGCGAAGTGGAGACAGGGGCAGAACAGCAGAGCTCACGAAGGGCAACGTACTTACTGTTAACAGAAGTAAACTCGACACAAATAGATTGATAGTGGACATAAGTACATATAGACACGGGATGTTTGGTATCCGACTTATATATACAAAATCGAGAGATAGGATTAGTAACAGAGACCCGAACACAGGTACTCGTTAAAATAACAACCACTTACCAAACTGCAGCAAAGGCCAGGCGAGGAGGCAGTGATCCTGCTCACAGTGGCGACGCGCAAATGCGCAATCCATGCGCGTGCGGTTGGCAGGCGAGGGGGCGCCGAGCTGCCGATCGAGCTCTGGGCAGCGGTTGCACCGGCGCGCGGGGACGGAAGGCGAGGCGAGGATGGCGATCGTTCTCTCGGCGGCGGCGCGGGATCTTGCGCGTGGCTGCGACGGAATGCGCGAGGTGCGAGCAAGTTGTGTGCTGCCTCGGCGTCGGTTCTGGCTCAACACATGCAGAACATACCGTCCAGGGCATCATACATGTCATATGCCTATGGGTTCATATTCAAGTCTCTTCTAAATTCCTATCAGCAAATTCCCTCGAATACCTTAAATTCCGTATCCGATCCAAAGGTTCAAATCAAGTCTCTAAACCCCTCCCTTAATTCCTGAAATATTTTAAGAATCCAATCCTCGAAATTGAGCTCTAAATTCAAATCCAAATTCCCCTTCAAACTCCTCCCTTTGAATCCCCTCCCAAATATTCCTCCGAAATCCAAATACAAAATTCATTAAAAAATATCGTAATCTACACATTGTTACCTTTCCTTGAATTTCTATGAGTTCAAATAGATAATTTGAATTCAAATTTTACTGCAAAAATCAATTCAAACATTCCAATTATCCTCAAAACAATTCCTTGAAAATTCCGAAAAAAATATTGTGCAAGCTGGGCCGTTCCTCTCCTCCTTTACCTTTCCCTGAGCATAACCCACACTTGCCTCACCTCCTCCTTACCTCCCATGCTAACAGGTCAGCCTACTCGCCTCGTCCTCCTCTTCTATCTCACAGCCCGCTCGCTCCCTGAGCCGGACTGCCCCACAGCTCGCTCGGCTGGGCCACCCTCTTCACTCTCGCGAGTGTTGGCCGCGGCTCGCCTAACCACTCCTGTGCACCACCAGCCCATGGCCCCACTCAAGCGTGCCTCGCACCCCGGTTGCCCGACACCGTCCAATAGCCGCCACGTGCCCCACAAGACCGTGCTTGCCATTCGACCTCCCCATCCCTTTCTCGTGCGAGACAGTCTCTCCGTCCACATGCAAGCACCCGCCACTTGTGCCCCCTCTCCTAGGCCCACTTTGTCAAAGGGTTGGATCCCGACTATAGTATTCAGGAACGTAGGAGTCGTCTAGTACCAAGGTATTCATTGATATGTAGAAGTAAAGCGGGACAAGGGATTTTTATACTGGTTTATATCCCCGAGGTTGGTAATAGCCCTACTCCAGTTTATATGTATTGGTTGGCAAAATATGCACCAAGTACAAGGATGTATATTAACTGTCGGGATGCAGAAGTAGGTGACTTGGCGGAAAGGCTTCTCTTTCGCTCTAGCTTGGTGTCTCTGAATTTGTAGGCTTTTGATTTGATGCCCTCCCCTTCTGTGAGGCATTGTATTTATACAGCCAGAGAATACCTTATTGTAACCAAGTCAGACTATGGAGTCCTCTATCGGGGGTACGTTTTCTTCTTTGTTCGTAACTTTATCCATATCCGGTCTTCACCTTCTGTATATTATTAGATATGCGATATTTCCGATGACATATGTCCATGTATACAAGGTATGCCATATCTACTACACTGACACACCTGTTGGCCTTCGCTTATACTGCGCACGCCCGCATGTCCACCTCTCTCATCCATCCAGTTTTCCTTCCGCGCTCCCGTTGCCACGAGGAACGCCACCTCCCACAAAGACGAATCCTCTTTCCCGCCGCTGACATCCTCTGCCTTCTTCCATCTCCTCTCCGCCCAGCCACCGCCATCGTAGTTTTCTTGTCGCCAGTGAGCTTCCTCCCCCCTTCCTGCACCTACCTCTCTAGATGCCCCTAGATGCACCCGAGGTGAGTAAACGCGCGTTCGATCTCGCATAGTCTCCTAGCCACCGCCATCGGCCTTCCTCCCATCGAACCAGCTCGATTCAACGCTCCTCTAGGCCTCCGCAATTTCCCCGTAGCCATGCCCTAGGTGCCGGCCACTCCTACTCTGATTTTGCCGCACCACCTTTCCACCGCTGCATGGCGTTGCCGTGAGACCCACCGCTAGCGACCATTGCATCCCACAGGCCTGTCGCGCTGGAGCCAGACTCCCCCCGCATGACGCCCTAGGGTGAGCCGCACACACCAGGATGGCACGGCCACGTGGGAGCTCCGGCGAGAATCGCCATCGCCGCCAACCTCCGTCGCTCCCTTCTTCCCCGATCCGAGCCATTGAGCTGTTCCTCTTCTCCTCCTCTTTTCGCCGGTGGAATCTGTTCGCCACGAAATGCCACCGTCCGCCGTCCGATCTCGGTTGGCCACCCTGTCTCTTCCTTCTGCCAGGGTGGCATCCAACTCAGAGCCAGCTCCGCTTGGTACGGCCCTGCTCAAACCCAGTTAGCCTCTCCTCCCTCCAGTCCATGCTCACAGTCCATCGCGAACCAGTCAATGACAAGTAGGTCTACCACTCTTCGGTCCATGACTGGCCCACACCGTGAACCCCCTCCTCGCCTGTCTCTCTAACCAGTAGACCCCATCCATGGATCCAACGACCCGTTGGACTCTGTCAACTTCTAGGCCGTTGGAGACTTGATAGGCCGCTTTGCTAGTTCACAGTCTGCCCACACCTTTCCTCCCCCTTAGGCCGACTTCTCTAGCCCACATACCGCTAGCACCTCCCTCTCCGCCGTCGGGCCTCATTCCTATCTCTCCATGGGCTGAAGCCCATTGGACTGGCCCGTTCAGCTGAAGTCCACCATGGGCCGCGGACACAGCCATCCCCCTCTCCCCACTGACATGCAGGCCTGCCCTATCAGTGACTCCAGGGGAATATTCCCGAGAATGTTCTCCTCTAAATCAAATAATCATTTTTCTTTATTCTAGAAATTCATTTAATCTTCAAAAATTCATATCTCTCGATCCGTAGCTTCGATTAACTTCATTCTAACTCCAGTAATTTTCTAAAATTGAGATCTATCTAATGACACTATTAGTAGTCACAAATAGGGTCTTTTTATTGGTATTGGTGTAGGATTTTAATTGTTTGCGTATAGTTTGTGCCACCAGATTTTCTTTCGAAGTGGATTTCTCGAAGATTTGCGAAGACCCTGAGCAAGGCATGTCACCTTTGATCAATTGAATCTATATTTGAACTTAAGTATTTTGTCTTGCAAAATTACATCGATAGGCGTGCACAAGAACTGTTCGGCCACATCTGTGAGACAGATCGGTGAGCCTAACTAACTTGCTACATATGACGTTTCCTTGATACTTGTAAAGTTGCAATACCCTGTTCCTTTGTCACCACCTTTATTACACCTCAGTATTCATGCACTCCTATGCGAGTACCGATGGTCGCCCTCCAAATTTAAAATTTGAGAAACACCTTGTGTAAAACCTGGTTTAACGAAATCTTTGGAAAACCCAACACCTGGGTCGGTGTCTTGTGAAATAAATGAGTTTTAAAAGGGAAAATCTTGCGACACAAGACCGGTTCTGGGTGGGATGCCTGTGTGGTGCCCATAAGGACCGATTCCTTCAGAATTTCGTCCAGATATATAACAGTACAAACACATGGGTGAAATGGGTAGCCCATGGCTGAGTAACTAGCCGTCTAGGGACGCCTTGCATGCCTTTGGACTATGGATCGCTGGGAGGGTGGCGGAGAAGACCTAGTTTTCTTGCACAACATGGTTTCAGACCTACCTGCCATTGGTCTCGGACCCCTTTCGGTTGGCATGGGGTAACTTGGTGTGGACTCTGTAAATGCCTTGTCACAAACGTTTGATGCCGACGGGTATTCGGTGTCAGTTTCGTGTCGTGTGGGTAAAGTATACCCCCTCTGCAAAGGTTAACCAACTATTCGGACAGTTGTGCCCATTGTCATGGGCGGATGTGAGGTGATTCCTTAGCGTAGTTTTGTTTTGCCCTGCTTTGTAAAAAAGTATGTCGTTTGGGAACCTTGGTAAGAAAGAGCTGTCGGGGACAGCAGGGCCATGTACCTAGTTGATGTGAATGGGCTTGTGGAGCCAATCTCTTGAGGCCAACTTTGTGAGTTGTGCAGAATCAATGCTAAACATTTCACTTCGATTGAGCGAGACTCCACCTCGCTCCAGTTGTTGAGAAACACACACTTAGCAGATTTAAAAGGACTTCAAATAAAATTGATCGCAAAATATCCAGCCTCCTTTTGAATCCTACAATAAACACCTAACTTTCCCTGGCTTGCTGAGTACGTAAGTACTCATCTTTGCTCTATATATAGTTCCTCTGTCACGTAGCTGGAGCTAGAGTTGCAGTTAAGTGAAGATTAGGGTTTCGTCCTGGTTCCTAGCCGTTGCTTGTGATGTTGGAAGTTAGTCCGTTGGTTCCGCTACTGCCGTTGTTTCTGTGCCACTGGTTGCCGTCTCTGGCTTGCTCCGAAGCTGCAACATAGGTTAAGGTATAACTCATATTATTTAATTAAGGATTGCAATGATACATAACTGTTTCCGTAGATACTGTCAAAGATAGCATGCATTCATCTATTTTTGGCATTGTTTCTTCTAATTTTGGAGTGTAGGGATTGTATAGAATGTCCCTGATCACCTTCCATTCTCCTGTAAACTTTCCTCTGTTAATTCTCTGGCCGAGCTATTTAATTGAATACAGCCGCACCATTTGTGTGTGAGCTGAGCCAAAACTTCTTCCTCTCCCTGTTTGTTCTCATGGTATTAGAGCGATGTTGATCCGCTCGTCTCTTCTCCTGCTCGTCTTCCACGCTCCCTCTCCCCAAGACGCCACTACTACTCTCATCTCCGCGCTCATGGACATCCATGTCGTGGCCTCCGCTGGCAACCAGGCAGCGCTCCTGGTCGTGCTGGCCAGTGCGCAAGCGACACAGGATGCCATCTTGGCGGCACAATAGACACACACATAGGACAGCTCCTCTTCCTCCGACACGGTGATCCCGCCCCATGTGTCCGTTGTCGTGCCCACCACTGCACCGTCTTCTTCTACGGCCGGCACCCTCAGCATTTCGAGCGTCAAGACGCATGTACTCATCGTCCTTGACATGAAGACCTCGAACTACACCAAGTGGAGGACATTCTTTGTCGCCTTCCTCGGCAAGTTCAACCTTCTCGGCCACGTCTTCAACCCGCCTCCCCTAGGTGATGACGCCAGCACCTGGGCACAAGAGGACTTTGCAGTCCTCTCCGCCCTCTACTGCTCCATCTCTCCCAACGTGCTTGACATCATCATGGAGCCATCCCAAATGGCCCGCGCTCTGTGGGTCGCCGCCGAGAACATCTTCCGTGACAACTGCAAGACTAGGATTATTTACCAGGACACGGCGTTCCGGAGCCTCAACCAGGGCGACATGACCGTGACAGAGTACTGCCGCCATCTCAAGAACCTCGCCGACTCCTTGCGCGACCTCGGCGAACCCATCTTTGACCGTACTCTCATCCTCAACCTCATCCGCGGCCTTAGCCCTCATTTCGCCACTCAAGCGGAGCTGCTACCACTTCAGGTTCCATTCCCGACCTTCGCTAGTGCCCACTCATCGCTCCTCCTGGCCGAGATGCAGCGCCCCGCAGATGGGACCTCCGGTGACACTAACACCACCCTCTTTGTCACGCCCTCATCCAACCACAGGAACTCCAACAACAAAGGAAAAAAGGGAAAGGGCAAGGGCAGCTCGGGCGACAGCCGCGGCTGTGGTGACCGCTCTGGGGGCGCAAAACAGGCCCCTCCTCCCGGTCCGTCGGTGATGATGGTCACTTGGACTCCCGCCCCGTGGGCCAGCCCCCAGCCTTGGGCTACTTCTTGGTGACCTGCAGGTGGACCAGGCGGACTGGGCCTTCTTGGTCCTTGGTCCAATATGCCGGGACAGCAGGCCTTCCACGCTGCCGCTCCAGTAACTCCACCGGCCTCTGTCCTCACATCCGACGCACCAGCCCAGGCGGCTTGGGATCAAGCTAGGCTTATCGCTGCTCTCAACAACATGCACGTGCAAGGACAGCCCATCAGCAATTGGGTGATGGACACCGATGCTACTTCCCACATGGCTTCATCCGATGGTATACTCTTTTCCACCCGCACACCCACCTCTCCCATGACTGTGACTATCAGTAATGGTTCCTCGATTCCGGTCTCTCGAGTCGGTCACACCACTCTCTCCACCCTCTTCTCTTCCTTTACCATTAATGATGTTCTCGTTGTTCCCTCTCTAATACAAAATCTCCTTTCCGTTCGCAAATTTACTCATGACAACTGTTGTTCTGTTGAATTTGACTATTCTGGTTTCTCCATTAAGGATCCGCGTTTGGGGACCGTGATTCTTCGCTTCGATAGCCATGGAGACCTCTACACCATCCCAGCCAGCGCCATCTACACTCATCCGCATGCCTTCCTCTCCACTATGACCTCTCCGTCCGTGTGGCACCGCCGCTTGGACACCTCGGCCGAGACGCTATCCTCCACCTACAAAAGAGATCTACTATTCCTAGCAATATCTCTCATTCGAGTTGTCATGCATGCCACCTAGGCAAACTTGTTAAGCTTCCTTTTACTCGCTCTTATAGTGTTTCCACTGCACCCTTTCAGCTTTTACACTATGATCTATGGACCTCTCCCATTTTGAGTAATTCTGGTTTCCGCTATTATCTCATTATGGTCGACGACTACTCACGCTACTTTTGGACCTTTCCCCTTCGCCAGAAATCTGATGTGTTCTCCATTTTTCGAACCTTTGTTCCCTATGTCCACACACAGTTTCAACTTCCTCTCCAATGTTTCCAAACTGATAATGGGCGGGAGTTCCTTAACTCCTCCGTCCTCTCCTTTTTTAACTCCCACAGTATTCTTCTTCGCACCTCCTGCCCATACACCTCCCAACAAAACGGCAAGGCCGAACGATCTATTCACACCACCAACGATGTCATCCGCTGCCTCCTCCTCCATGCATCCATTCCTCCTTCCTATTGGGCCGAGGCTTTCTCCGCCGCCACATATCTCCTTAATCGCCGGCCTTCCCAACCTATCAATTTTTTCACACCCTTTGAAAAACTTTTTGGCACTACCTCTAACCTATCCCACCTTCGTGTCTTCGGTTGTTTGTGCTACCCTAACCTTTCCGCCACCGCTCCACACAAGCTTGCTCCCCGCTCTACAGCCTGTGTCTTCCTTGGCTACCCCACCTCCCAAAAAGGTTACCGATGCCTTGATCGCGCCACTAACCGTGTCATCACATCACAGCACATCGTTTTCAACGAAGCAGTTTTCCCCTTTTTTGCAGATACCTCGGTAGCAGCGCCCTTCGATCTTGACTTCCTGCTCGACGACCTCGGCGATTGCACACCCACCGTGCCGACCCCACGCCCCACGTGCGTCCCAGCCATGTCTCCATCCTCGTCTTGGCCGGTCACGCGCGGCCTAGCCATGCTCGCTCCACCGACCTGGCCTTCGGCGCCCGCGTGACGCCCAGCCACGCCTCCGTCCTCGCCTGGGCCAACCGTCTCGGCCACACCGGCTCTGAATGGCTCGGTGCTTCATGAGCTAGCTGGGCCGCCTATGCCTGGACCGGCCTTGCCTTTCCCTGGGTCGGCCACGGGCGGCTCGACCTCGTCGTCTGCTGGGACAGCCACACGCGGCTCGCCCGTGTTACCTGCTGCGGCCGCATCTCCACCATCACTTGGGCCGGCCTCCCCGACACCGGGGCCTTCTCGGCTCCCTGAGCAGGTCGGCGCCTCTGGCCTCAGCCAGGCTGCTCCGTCCCCGCCGGCGCCTATAGCTTTTGTGTTGCCGGTCGCGCGCCTGACGCCCGAGCCCTACCATATGACGACTCGCGCTAAGGCTGGTACTGTGAAAGCCATTTCACGCCTTAACCTGTCCGCGTCTTGTTCCTCAGCAGCTTCGCCTATTCCCAAGACGTACCGGACGGCTCTCCAGGATCCCATGTGGCTCCAGGCCATGCGCGACGAATACGAGGCCCTCGTCCACAACAAGACATGGACACTTGTGCCTCGTCCTCCCGGCGCAAACGTCGTCTCCGGCAAGTGGGTCTTCAAGCACAAGTTCCATGCTGACGGTACGCTTGCCCGTCACAAGGCACGCTGGGTCGTTCGTGGCTACTCCCAGCAACTCGGCATCGACTACGACGAGACCTTCAGCCCGTCATCAAGCCCTCCACCATCCGGGTCGTCCTCACTATCGCTGCTAGCAAGTCCTGGCCTATCCACCAGCTCGACGTCAAGAGCGCTTTCCTCCACGGCACTCTCGACGAGACGGTCTACTGCCAACAACCATCTGGCTTCGTCGACCCCCACCACCCCGACTACGTCTACCACCTCAGCAAGTCACTTTACGGCCTCAAGCATGCCCCTCGCGCGTGGTATCATCGCTTCCTTACCTACGCCCGCTCCATCAGATTCACACCGTCTGTCTCCGACATGTTGCTATTCGTCTACCACAACGGAGCCGATATCGCCTACCTCCTCCTCTACGTCGACGACATCATCCTAAAGGCTTGCTCCACCTGTGTTGTCCAGCACCTCTCCGGGCGTCTTCATGCTGAGTTCGCGATGACTGACTTGGGTGACCTCCACTACTTCCTTGGCATCTCCGTCAAGTGCACTACGGCTGGCCTTCATCTCTCTCAACGCCAGTACGCCGTCGACATACTTTAGCGCGTTGGCATGTTAGAATGCCATTCCACGGCCATGCCTGTTGACACCAAGTCCAAGCTCTCTGCGACCAATGAGGCTACTCTTCCTGCCTCGGTGACCACAGAATACCGCAACCTTGTCGGGGCGCTACAGTATCTCACTCTCACCAGGCCGAACCTCTCCTACTCCATCCAACAGGTGTGCCTTCACATGCACCCCCCCCCCCCCGAGATGTGCACATGGCCTTGATCAAGCGCATCCTCCGCTACGTCAAGGGTTCCCTAGACCATGGTCTGTTTCTCCATGCCTTGTCATCCACTTCGCTGACCGCCTACACCGACGCCGATTGGGCTAGCTACCCCGACACTAGGCGCTCCACCTCCAGCTACTATGTCTTCTTCGGCGACAACCTCATCTCTTGGTCTGCCAAGCGTCAGGCCACCGTCTCTTGCTCTAGTGCCGAGGCGGAATATCGAGCTGTCGCCCACGCCATCGTCGAAATATGTTGGCTTCGACTACTCCTCGGCGAACTCCATGCCCCTCTTGCTTCTGCTACGGTGGTGTTTTGTGACAACATCAGTGCCATCTACCTCTCGGCCAATCCCGTTCAACACAAGCGCACGAAACATATCGAGATAGACATCCACTTCGTCCATGAAAAGGTGGCTCTCGACCAAGTTCATGTCCTGCATGTGCCTTCCTTGCACCAGTTCACTGACATTATGACCAATGGGTTACCAGTTCAGCTCTTTGAGGATTTTCGGTCTAGTCTCTACGTACGGGAACCTCTCGCTACGACTGCGGGGGGTGTCAAAGATAGCATGCATTCATCTATTTTTGGCATTGCTTCTTCTAATTTTGGAGTGTAGGGATTGTATAGAATGTCCCTGATCACCTTCCATTCTCCTGTAAACTTTCCTCTGTTAATTCTCTGGCCGAGCTATTTAATTGAATACAGCCGCACCATTTGTGCGTGAGCTGAGCCAAAACTTCTTCCTCTCCCTGTTCGTTCTCAGATACCAATTCTGCATTCTGAGACTGGTATTGGTACCACGGTTCCGTGAAGAGCAATTCACGCTGTTCTCCTACCGTACATCACCATATTGGGGTGTGACATGGTGCCACCCCACCCCACCCGCACTGCGAAGTCACGAACACACGAAGTGTCTCAGCGCCATGTTGTGCTGCCTTGCATTCTTTTGTAATGGAAGAGAGTATACTGGAAGCGGCTACTCCCCACTTATGACTTATTCAATTAAATTTCCATGAGGAAGGAGTTGAAGGGGATTAAGGAGGATTAATTTCACATCTCAATAGATGTGAAATTATTCCCCTTCAAATCTCCTTGAGAGGGAGTTAATTGTTCCAAGGAAAGGAGTTAATTGTTTGTACTAGTTGTAGCCTTGTAGGCATACAAACAACGCAGTTAGTGTAGCTACTTCAATCCCCCGTAAGCATGAATTTTTTTGATTTTTATATTTATTTATTAAAAGATTTGCAAAAGTAGATTTTTGTTTGAAAAAATTGCAAAAATAGACTCCCACCGCCCTCTGGGAGGGCGGTTTTTAAAAATCGCCCTCCCAGAGGGCGATTTAATGACGTGGCTGACGGCCATCGGGCTCCCAGCCGACGGCCGTCAGCCATTTTACGGGCGGCCCCCGGGCCTCCCAAAAACCGCCCTCTCAGAGGGCAGCAAGGGGGCCGCCTGCAAAATGTGCCAAAAACCGCCCGCTGAAAGGGCGGTTTTTGGCTCCCGGGGGGCCGCCTGCAAAGTCGCCCATTTTCAGGGCGGTTTTTTGTAGGCGGCCCCCTTGCCCCCCTCTGGGAGGGCGGTTTTTAGCCCCCCGGGAATAAAACCCCCCTCCCAGACTCAAAAAATGTCATAAAATTCACTCAAATTAGAAAAAAAAACAGGAGAGAGCTGAGAGGGCGAAAGCAGCGAAGCTCTGCCCGTTTGCTGATTTTCCTGCAGGTAAAATCCATTGTTCCTTTGCAATTTCTATTTGTATGTAAGAATTGATGTAGTAATGTACTAGTTACGTGTATAGTACTATATAGATCTGTAGTTTTTAGTTAATCTGTTAGATGACTTATTTTTTGTACAGATGGTACTTATAAAATCTGGAATACACGGTTTTAGATGTTAGGAGGATGTTGGTACCTAGTTTAACTGTATTTTTCATCAACAGATATGTCAAATAAGGTGATATTTCAGTTATTTCACTGGCAAGGGAATGTGAGATATGGTCCAGACGGTGTAGATCTGTCGGAGTTTAGTTTAACGGCTAAGGGTATTGATAGGCCAGCTGAGAGAAGTTTTGGATCAGTATACAACTGGCTGATGCGAGGGTTTCGACTGGACCCTCAGCTCAGCGGAATAACCTTGTATGTAGTAGTCAGTCGTGTAGTTGAAGGTTTTTTTTGGGAACTGATGCCAGTGGATTGCACTGCCACTTGGAGATGGTATGTGGAGAATGCATTTCAACGTGACTGGCCACTGGGCATACTTGTGTCCATATATGAGAAAGATAACAACGATGGTGCAATGCCCGTACAAGATGATGAGGGTCCAAGTACGGCGGGAGGTGATAGTGAAACAATAGAAGAAAATGAAGGAGGGAATGAAGAAGATAGACAGGCAACAGGTGTGGCAGATGAGGGAGAATATATCGACACGATCGTCCAAGAAATGACTAGAGAAGATTCTGAAAATGAGCATGCAGAGTATGATGACTCGTCTGATGAGGACAACGTGATGCCTGCAGAATGGAGCAACGAGGACTTCTCTGCGCTTACTATCTCCGAGCGGCATCATGTGCCGTGGGAGTACAAGCAGAATGAGGTCATTCAGGGGGCTAAGTACGCATATGTAGAAGATTTAAAGGAGACAGTCAAACAATGGGCGGTGTCACTTCAGAGGGAGTTCTCGGTCGTGAAGTCAAACAAATCAGTGTATGAAGTGAAGTGCATGAAAGATGGGTGTCCATGGCGGGTGCACGCATTCAAGGGTAAATGGAAAGATTATTGGCAAGTTTCAATCGTGACGGAGCATTCATGTTACTTGACAGGTGTTGAAAAATATCATAGAAACATAACCTCTGCATTTGTTGCAACAGAGATGTACTCTCATATTGTCAACAATCTAGGGTACGAACCAAGGTCAATTGTTAGGCATATTGAAGAGAAATTCAAATATACAATTAGCTATGATAAGGTTTGGAGGGCAAAACAGAAGGTTGTAGAGATGAAGTTTGACACATTTAAAGCATCTTATGATAATTTGTCTCGTCTATTAGGCTGTATTCTTCAGAGGAATCTTCAGAGTATTCTACTAGGCACCTTCCGTCCACGGCCTTCACGTCAGCTCCTGCGGATAGACCCCCGGTTCCGTCAGAGGTGAGAGCTGTACGAATATTCATTCACATCATTTGTGCATATCTATGTTTTCCCCGATATTGAATACAGTTCTATATTTGGCAGGTTGTGTGAGGCTGGACTTCTTCCGCTGTGCAGGCTAGTTGAGCCCACACCGGACGAGAGAGACCCGCCAGGCGATGGGAAGCTGACCGGTCACTTCTGGCAGCGCTGGTGGATCGCTGGAGACCGGAGACCCACACGTTCCACCTACCGTGTGGCGAGATGACTCCCACACTGCAGGACGTGTCCTACCTGCTGGGACTTCCCCTCGCAGGGGACGCAGTCGGTCCGGTTGACGGGGGGCACGGTTGGGCGCAGGACATATCTGCTCGGTTCGAGGCCGTGCAGCGTCTACCTGGGCTTGGTATGCCGAGTTCGCTACCGCCTTACACCACGGCTGGCCCCTCGTAGGCGTGGGTGCTACAGTACACCGTAAGTCACGGATTCATTTGATTCACAATCATCCGACCTATAAAGGAGCAGTGATGCTGACTATGATCTTCCTTCACAGCCTGACAAGCTAGACGACGACGCCGACGAATACTCGGTGCAGCGGAGCATAGAGGCCTACCTGTTGTGGCTGTTCGGGTGGGTGATGTTCACCAACAGTCACGGGCACGCCGTGGACAAGGGACTGATCCACTACGCTCGTGCGATCGCCGACAGCGAGGACGGCTACGTACCGCAGTGGAGCTGGGGATCTGCTGTGCTAGCGGTGACATACCGTGCTCTTTGTGACGCGTGCACGAAGACCGATCCAGGTGCGATTCTCGCCGGTTGCCCTCTCCTTCTGCAGCTATGGGCAGCAGAGCGTTTCGCAATAGGCCGTCTTCTCATTCAGCTCTCTGCCTACGAGGGCGGCCCTGAGAGCTGTACGGGCAGTGGCCCGAGGACCGCCCGACTATGGGACGGTATGTGTCGCCGTGGGGTACGTAATGTGAAATTCTATGTTTACCACTTATGCACAAACACTGACGTGTAATCTTTTCTTATTTTGCAGCGTCGTTACGCCCACAACCAGGTTAGGAGGGCCTACTCCGAGTTCGTTATGGAGTTCGACTGCCTGCTGCCCAGCGACGTCGTCTGGGAGCCCTATAGTCCACAGGCCATCGCGGCCCGTGCACCGCTCGGACTTTGTACTCTTTGCACGCGTGACCAGACGTACTGGTTGACGAAAGTGCCGTTGGTGTTCGACATCTTCGTCGAGCCCCACTGTCCACAGTGCGTGATGCGACAGTTCGGCCTACGTCAGGTCTTCCCTATGCCCATAGAGGTCGTTGTGCCGCGCGATGTGCACCGGTCAGTACAACTGCGATCTTTGTTTAGTAGTACCACTCTTTAATGTACTCTAATGCACTCTCTGCAAATAGGTATAATCGTAGGGGACAGGCAGCCGGCACTCAGTGGTATCCCCGACTGCAGCGGTACGTGGAGGACTGGTTGTTGGCGACGGAGGATGTCGGCGACGAGTTCTGTGCACACACTGAGGAGCATTACCTAGCATACCTCAGGTGGTACCAGCCTCGGACCCGCATACGCATAACGTTCACCCCAGGTGATCGACAGCCACACGTCGCCGCTACGACGGACACGTATCCTACACACCGTGACCAGGACTACTTTCGCGTGGTAAGTCACTTTATCTTTGCACTTTGTCATTCCCTTTCTAGGTAGCCACGGTTCTAACACATAATCAAGTCACATTTGAAATAGGCCGACACAGCGCGACAGATTCAGGGTGATGTCAACGCAGCGTTTGGACGGTTGGACACTGGGATCGTGCTGACTGCGGACGAGCAGAGGACGACCTTCGGGAGGATTCGTCAGGCGTTGCACACAGTGCTTCGTGCGCTCACTTGTCGTGCGGCTGACGCGGTACCTCCCGTCTATATACAGCAGCAGCAGCCACGGCCAGCAGGAACAGGACGAGGAGCAGGAGTGCGCCCGCAGGGTTCCAGTCAGCCATCTGGCCCCTCCAGAGGTAAATTCTACTAACCTTCCGTTCATAATATGTTTCCTTGTACGACATGCACCGTTGTACATCAATATGCTTCCCTGCAGCCTTCGCTACACCGTTCCTATATCCCTCTGGAGCTAGCACGTCGACGCATGGAGTGTACCACACACGACCACACGCGCAGCTGGGCATGACAAGTGCCCCCGGTGCCACCACAGGAGGTCCTTCAGGTTATATCAAAGTTTACTTTTCTCTTGCAAAATTTCGATTTACAATAATCAATAATTTGGTGTACATTGTTCCACTCTACAGCGCCAGCGATGTTTGCTGGCGCTGGCTCCTCCACGCAGGGCGCACGCGGCAGCGGTTGGGCACTGGGTCCTTTCGAGGGGGACGACTTAGAGGACGAGGACGAGGGCGAGGAGATCCACGAGATACTAGCTGCCTCGCAGCTCGAAGGAGCTCCGCCACCACAGACACAGGACCCACCGGTTGCCACACCCGTGCAGACGACCCGCGCTGGCCGTGCTGTACCACCAGACCGGTTGACGTACTCCCAGGGACAGGTGCGAGCGCAGGGTAGGAAGTCGAAGAGAGCTAGAGGTTACGGTCCGGGCCCGTAGTACTTTGTGTCTGTAATAGTTTGTCTATTGTATATAATGTTTTATTAATTTTACGTTTCCTGATGAAACCACTTTACTTCGTTTACGCTCATCGATCAAACGACGTATTCCTCACGATCTACGTTTCTGACGAACCTGATCAAAAATATGAATTTTCGAGTGTCAACTTCACGACGAAAGTACATTCCGAGCGGTGACAACCGAACACACATTAACTATCATAACCTATTGATATCCAACTAGCGATGCAACTACTGTGTGAGGACGGCGCGGCCAGGGAGCGGCGACAGTATGCGCCTAGGAAATAGTGACGGCAGCCGGTACTCACATAAAAATTGATTTCGAAAATTAATTTTTCTAAATCAATTTTTTTCTTTTTTTTTGGCATATTGGTCCGGACTGTCCGGATAGGGTCCGGACGGTCCGGACTATATTAACGCTAAATACCGCCCTCTAGTTGGGCGGCAAGCCAAAAACCGCCCTCCCAGAGGGCGGTAAGGGGGCCGCCTGTAAAATGGCCAGCCCCCGGGCGCATTTTGCAGGCGGCATCCTTGCCGCCCTCTGAGAGGGCGGTTTTTGGGAGGCCGGGGGCCCGCCTGCAAAATGGCTGACGGCCGTCGGCGGCGTCATAAAATCGCCCTCCCAGAGGGCGGTGGGAGTCTATTTTTGCAATTTTTTCAAACAAAAATCTATTTTTGCAAATCTTTTAACAAATAAATATAAAAATCAAAAAAATTCCCGTAAGCATCTCTCTGAACTAATCAACGGCCTTTACTTTGAATAAGTCGGCCCGGGCCTTCATCCATCAGCCGCACGGCACATCCCTCTACGTGCGCATCGGTCCAGTCCGATCGGTCACGGTAGGCCGTGCACGCGTTGCACTGGGCTCGGTTTTCATTTGCAACTGTATTGTTTATTTTTTTCTTCTCTGATTTGCAATTCACGTAAGCATTACATATATGCCATGTCGGATGAAGATCATATCAGGAGAGGCGAATCTACATTATCCTTCTCTGTGCCGAGAACACCGGGTAAAATCAACAATTTTAGTACTAATCCGTGATAATCAGAGTATTAATATGTGATATATGTATTATTAGGTATATATGGGATACCGATAAATTTTTATTTTAGATTCATCACTGTATATCAATGTGTCATACAAGCATAATGTAGGATGAAATCGTTATCTAAACCACTCAAAAAAATAAAATAAACCACTTAAAAAGGTAAAATAAACTGATTTTAATAGTTAGAGTCTTTATATCTAATTTTGTAGTTGAAAGAGAAACACAATACTCTGATCAGAAAAAGGCAAAATAGACTTTTTCCCTCCGCCACTGCCATGCCCCCAACACCGCGTATGCGGTGTAGCACGCATGTTCCTTGCTGCGGCCATCGTTCAGCCTGCCGCTAGTGTTAGTGCACACATAGTACTAGGATTGAAATAAACTAGAGATATATCAACCAAGTATTTCCCAATGAAACCCAAATGCGCATATGATCGAAAGAAAACACATTAATGCTTTCTCCATTTCAACTTGCAGCTATATTAAAATATCCACAAAAGTCTATGAATAAAAACTACGGTTTACTCAGAGTGATCTATGAATAAAAACTATATTTGCTAGTTTGGGCCCTGACCGCAAGAAAGTAGCTTGCATCCTTGCCGTCCGGCTAGTTTTTCACTAATGGTTGTTTTAAAATATAAGGATTTCTAGATTATTTAGTAAATACTAAGAGCATGTCTAATAGTCTCCTTATATTTGACTACCAAAAATTGTGTATTAGGATAAAAAAACAAAATTTAGGTCCAACAATCATCCCCCTCCAAGAAAAGACCAAAAATTAGATCCTAATAGTTTATTAGTTTGCCACATAGAATGGTGGGACCAGTTGATAGTTGATCGGCCTGTTCGCCGTCCCCTATACACATGTCCACCCCCTGGCCGCAAGCGCCGTCGCCATCACCCTACATCACCGGCATCCATCCCATCTGTTGCCATACAGCTGTTTCTTACCTTCAATTTGTTGAAAAAGAGAACATTGAGGGCGATGCTTTAGCCATACGTGCCATTAAGCAGCTAATTCTCTTGCCAATTCCACCGATATGTTGTGCCTAGAGCCCTAGCCAGAGAAAAAAAAACTTTCATCTAATAATTAAAGGTTTTGCAACTCGGTCCTTCTTTTGCTCATGTCGTCTTTGGTTCCCCTCCGGAAAAAACTAGGAGAAAAAGAGATAAGTCGTCCAAGCAAACACATCCAAATGCTATTAAATGATGAGTCTTCGTTGAATGATGACAAGGAATTTATTTTTTCAGTGGTACAAATAGTACATGGTCAGTACATGAACGACCATAAATCGAAACGTGGTAGGTCTGTGTTTGGGCATAAAATACTTGATCGGGACAGATTGGGCGGCCATTGGAGACTATACAATGACTACTTGTTCGAAGAACCTACATATTGCCCTAATTATTTTAGGCGCATGTTTATAATAGTTATTTATATGTGTTTTTTCTGTACCTGGTTTAAATAGTGGTTCATATTGTCGGCGAAATAGGACTGGGGGTCCCACAGCCTGCGGGGACGCATGGATCCATAGCCACGTCAGTTCCCCGGGGCATCATCTCCCCATTGCTCCCGGGCTCGTCCCCGGGGCGTCATCGCCATCTGCCCCGGGCTCGTCCCCGGGGCGCCGTAGCCAACGGCCCCGGGCCCGTCCCCGGGGGGCTGTCGCCATCGGCCCCGGGCTCGTCCCCGGGGCGCCGTAGCCAACGACCCCGGGACTCGTCCCCGGGGCACCCTCTCCATCGGCCCCGGGCACGCGCCCGGGGCGTCGCTTGTGTCGGCTCGGCCCCGGGGCCTCGTTGGCCTCAGGCCCGCGCCTTGCCTCCGGGCGCTATTGTCTCATTGCCTGCCCGGGGCCCACATGTCGGCCCCCGGCAAGCTCTGAACCAGCTCCCCAAATATTCGCATTAACGGCGTCTCCCGCCTGTCTCCCGACAGCATCTCCAGGAGACAGCCGCTGTCACGTCTCTGTGCTCCAGCCGCCCACAGCCGAGCGGCAAAGCGACCAGACCAGCCACCCTCGGCGGCCGAACCGACAGCACCTTGACGCTCCAGCCGCCCACAGCAGACCATGCTCCGGCCGACCGCAGTAGCAGGGCCAGGCGGCGACTGGACGTCCCTCCGGCACGACGCGGCAGGCGGCGGCGTGCGTGCGAACGAGTGGTAACTAGCTCTCTCTCGGCACTGTGGACTCCCCTAAATCTATAAAGGAGGATCCAAGCCACCAGGGAAAGGGCAGACTAAACCGAGGGATCTCCTCCTCCTTCCTCGATTCTGGCCGCTGCTAGAGCAGCGTCTAAGCACCTCTGGGTTCCCGGTGAGCTTCCGAGCTCCCGAAGTTCTCCTTGTAAACACCATATCACGTTCATCCACATCATAGCCAAACACACACAGGAGTAGGGTATTACGCTCCGGCGGTCCGAACCTGTATAAATCCTCGTGCCTCCCTTGTGCTTGCGGTTCATCATCTTTCCCGCACGGTCACAAGGATCCGGACGGCCCGGACCCAATCAGGACGGTCCGGACCCTTCTGTCCTATCGCGCTTCGGACGGTCCGGTCCCGATCCGGACGGTCCGGACGTCACTCTTCCAGCTCGGGCCCCCTCTGTCCTGCCCGAGCGTTGATCCGTCTAACGCCGGCTTGCATGAGAACTACTCCCCTGGCCAAACCTCAAAAAGGGGGTCTCCCGACTTCCCGCCGTCGAGGTTTGGTCCTCCGACACATATGATTTATTACTGTCAATATATGTGCGGGTTTAGAATGAGACGCCATCTCTTTTTACGCATCATGAATGCAGTAGAAGCACATGATAATTATTTTGTGTAAAAAGAAATACAGCCAGTATACTTGGATTGTCATGTATGTAAAAGATTATAGCAGTATTTCAAATATTGAGTTATGGAATTGCAGCAGATACGGTAGATGAATATGTACGTATTGCATCATATATACAGTTGAATCCTCTTTGCTTAGACATGATGCAACATTGTCAAGAAGCTGTACAAGCTTTTTAACATTGAAAGTCAGGTTTTTATTTGGCAGTTAGTAAATTTCCCACTTTTCCTCATTTTGTCCAAACCCAAACAAAATATCATATATAGTTTTCTTTATATGTTGACAGCAACAATACAAAAAAAACTGTCCACAACAAGGGATATCCATTTCAAAATTGAGTGACCAAACTCTCCGGTACATGTCCAAATGATAATTGAGTGACCAGACTATCCAGTACATGGCAAATCTAGTACTTCCTTTTTTCTCATCTACTTTGCACTGCAAATTGATAATTTTCCACTGATACTATGCTGAACAATTTGGGTATCTCTTTTCAGCTGCTTTGCAATGTAAATTGATAAGAGGATAAATTGATAGAGATCAATCACTTTGACTACAGAGAGATTCTTCTTCAACAAGTGACCAATCACTTGGCAAATCCATGCCTACCGAGTCCATGTGAGTTGTCTGATCCTCTATGACGTTAGTCGCCTGCACATCTGTAGAGCTTGCCGGGTGGCCAGCCCGCGGCGGCGCCAACCCCACACGGTGGGCAGGCGACGGTATGGGCTGCGTCGAGGCGGCGTCCTGATGGCCGTATCATGCCGGCAAGACGAATCGCAGTGGGACGTAGCAGGACGTGCCAGCGCCGCAAAACGGCGAACCAGCAGCAGGACGTGGTGGCGGATGACCCCCAAGCGCTTTCGCTCCATGCGAGAACATCTCAGTGGGGCATGGGAGTTCGCTCGAGCAGAAAGATTAGGAGCGAGAGGGCCGCCCATTTGTTCAGAACGAAAACTATGGAGATGAGGATGGTATTTTTTGGCCACTTGAGTACGGGATTTGTTGGACCCAATTTTTAACCAAAAATCCCAAAATTTCTGTATTGGGAGACATGCTCTAAGTTTAGTTTAAAAGATTTTTTTAAGTCGTTTCAGTTGTTAATCTTAGAATTTTGAATTGTTTAGATTCTTTTTCAAGCATCTAATTAGTTTTGAAATTATTGACATGATAAAAATCATAGGAATCAATGTACGAATAGTTATACTAAGGCATAAAATTTAAATCCTAGAAATATTTGTATTTTAAAATAGAGAAAGTACTTGTTAATGGCTAATTAGCGGCAAGGATTGGAGGTGGGGCTGGCGCCCCAACCAGCCCCAACAGTGGATCCGCCACTGGCAGCGCTGCGCCGGCGAGGTGCATCACGCTGCTGCTGAGTTCGGTTGCACCGCCGTTCCGCCCTCCAGCAGCAGATCCCTTGACGAGTGATCAGTGGTTGCCTTATCGTCCGAAAATGGGTTACCACGAATCAGTGGTATGGCGGTTACCATGCGGTTATGACGGTAACCGTTCAAAACCGCACAAAATTTATCTCTAAAAATTTGAATTCAAAATTTTCAAATCTCACGGTTTGGGCTGTAATTACCGCGCGATATCGTACGGTTGAAGCTAAAAAGAAAAAATTACAGAAAAAAATTCTAAAACGTAGTAAAAATTCTAAAAAATTATAGAAAATTCAGAAAAAATTGTGGATATCTTTAGAAAAACAATGTAATATTGCATAATTTTTTTACATAACCATTGCTATCATTTTTACACTTAAATAAGGTAGAAATTATATCTCAACACATCTCTTATTTTTTTAATTTCGATGGAGCTCCAAAATATAAAGTAAACTTCATTATTTTCACAAACTTTTCTTATCATAGTCATCCATAATTTAAGTAACACCTACTAAAATTTTTTTAGATTTTTTATAAAAAATTTAAATTCGGATAAAATTTATTTAAACCAAATCATCGGTAACCTATACCGTACCCAGCGATTTAGACGGTAACCTATACCGCACAGTTTGACAAATACTGCGAGCGATGCGCTGCACCAACGCAATCGCGCACACGCTGCTGCTGAGCGCGATCTTTTCTCGCACGCGACGGTGATGTCGGACCTCCCTATAGGTGGCATTATTGCTCCCATCAGAGTTTGTTGCCGCTTTGAATAGGCTGGCAATCGACGACCCTGGAGCTTCGGTAGTATGGCCCCTTATTCCACGGTGCCTTCGAATCCGATTTTTGGTTTGGCTACTTCTTGAGCACGTTTTTCAAGTGTAAAATAGTATGTTTTTTTAAAAAAATTTTATATAAAAGTTTCTCAAAAAATTATATTAATTTATTTTTCAAATTTAAAATAATTAATATTTAATTAACTATGCGCTAATGGTTTATTTGGTTTTATATGCCGCTGAAAATCCTTACCTACACTTAGATTCAAACGCTGATGCATATTTGTACTAGTGAGACTTGTTGAATACTAATAAGAAACTTTAGATCACGCACAAAACAGGTTACACGTTATACCACTCCAACAAACATGGACTAATGATTGGAGAAGGGCCGCTGAACCAACTACACAATACTTTCATTCTTGTTTTTACGAACCGAGCATAACTCAGCTGGTTATATGGTTATATTCTTTGCGGTGAAATCTATCTACTCAATTTTGAGTCTTCAACTTTATATGGTATCTAGTTATTTTTTAATGGTAATTGATATATATGAGTCGACAGCGATCATCTATTAAAATATGTCGGTCTAGCCTTTCATTGTGTTGATATGGGATGCATTCATATCGAAGATGTGCATGCATATATGTATAAGATGATATAATTAATCTAATACCACTTTCAGTTGCTAATAGCACCATGTAGTGACTTACTGCATGTTTAGAGTACTGGTTGTACTCCTATTATGAAAAAGGAACTGATGGACATTATAGAATTCGACAGAACACTAAGCGATTATATTTTTTTTACTCCCTACTGTTAGTTAAGACAATTGTTTTGAATATGTCTAGGTACCATAAATTAACTTTGATCGTAGTTTATGGTTTCGAATATAGGTTTTAGACATATAAAATGACATACCCAAAATTCTAATAATAAAAGTTTTTCAACCTACTTATGTAACCGCTTTTCATTTATGCAGAGAAGGTTAAAGTATCGAAAACTTTAAAATTCGATTTTCCAACTAAATGAAGTACGTATGCGGTTTCGTTTGGTGTTTGCGTGTCATTAATCATTCTCTTGTGTCAACCCAAAACAAATAGTGATAAAATAACATTTTTCTGATTTAGCTAATTACTATCTTTTTTGTTTTAAAATAAAAATCTATCACGTTCATAGTATTAAGATATATCACATTTAGGATTAGTTTTTTTATTTTAAAATAGAGAGAAGTATTGGAGTATTGGCAAACCGTTGACTTTGACTGTGCTCCAAACCACTAATCCTCAATCATGACAGTGACGTTTAAGATCTGAAAAGCATGATCACTTTAAATTTTTTGGCAAAAGGACTCCAATACATCCAATGCAAAATTCCAACACAAATTCAAAACCTTTGAAAGAGATTCAGAAAAGAAAACCAAAACCGTGTGAATTTCTGGGAAATACTACCATAAAAATCATACAAATTTCCAACATTTTTCAGAAAAAAAAAACAGCAAAGTTCAACACGTTCCACTCGGCGCAACGCCGACACGACAAGGCCGCCCTCATTCGACGTATTGAACCCAACCAAACACCCTCGCCCACTCCTCCATTCCGCCGACGCACCCGTCCACCAGATCTACTCCACAGCCACCGACACCCCGCCTCCTCCCCTTTCTCCGGCGAGCCCCCGCCACCTCCTCGCCGGAGAACCGCCTTCCTCGCACTCCCCTAACCCTAAAGCTCCCCTTCCCATTCACCCACCGGATCCGCCCTTAGATCAAACCGATCAAACCCCCCGATCCAGATCCGGCGGGCGCCCAGCCATGGCTCGGCTCCGCGGGCACCTCCTCCTCGTCCTCGTCTTGGCGGCGGCGGCGGCGGCGTTCCTCTCCGCGCCTGGTGCCCATGGTTTCTACCTCCCGGGGAGCTACCCGCACAAGTACAACACCGGCGACCCGCTCAACGTGAAGGTGAACTCCCTCACCTCCATCGACACCGAGATCCCCTACAGCTACTACAGCCTCCCGTTCTGCACGCCCCAAGAGGGCGTCAAGGACAGCGCCGAGAACCTCGGCGAGCTCCTCATGGGCGACCGCATCGAGAACTCGCCCTACCGCTTCAAGATGTACACCAACGAGTCCAACGTCTTCCTCTGCCGCTCCGCGCCGCTCGCCCCCGACACCTTCGTCCTCCTCAAGAAGCGCATCGACGAGATGTACCAGGTTAACCTCATCCTGGACAACCTCCCCGCCATCCGCTACACTAAGAAGGAGGACTACTTCCTCCGCTGGACCGGCTACCCCGTCGGCATCCGCGTCGGCGTCGACTACTACGTCTTCAACCACCTCCAGTTCACAGTCCTCGTGCACAAGTACGAGGAGGCCAATATGGCCCGTGTCATGGGCACCGGCGACGCCACGGACGGCTTCCCTTCCGGAGGGAAGGACGGCAGCGCCGGGTCGTCTGGTTGGATGGTTGTCGGGTTCGAGGTTGTGCCTTGCAGCATCAAGCACAACCCGGATGATGTCAAGTCGCTTAAGATGTATGGCAAATACCCGAGAAATATCAAGTGCGATCCGACCACCGTGTCCATGAGCATTAAGGAGAATGACCCGATCGTGTACACCTATGAGGTGTCATTTGTGGAGAGTGATATCAAGTGGCCGTCGAGGTGGGACGCCTACCTCAAGATGGAGGGGGCCAAGGTGCACTGGTTCTCGATCCTCAACTCGCTTATGGTGATTGCTTTCCTTGCTGGTATTGTGTTTGTCATATTGTTGAGGACAGTGAGGCGTGATCTCACGAGGTACGAGGAGCTTGACAGTGAAGCACAGGCTCAGATGAATGAGGAGCTGTCTGGGTGGAAGCTTGTTGTCAGTGATGTTTTCCGTGCCCCAAGCAACCCAATGTTGCTCTGTGTTATGGTTGGGGATGGTGTTCAGATCCTTGGGATGGCAGTGGTGACCATTCTGTTTGCTGCGCTTGGGTTCATGTCCCCAGCTTCCCGCGGTACTCTGATCACAGGCATGCTGTTTTTCTATCTGGTTCTTGGGATTTTGGCAGGATATGCTGGTGTTCGTGTGTGGAAGACAATCAAGTGCGGGGATCATACAGGGTGGATGGCTGTTTCATGGAGGGTAGCTTGCTTCTTCCCTGGCATTGCATTCCTGATCCTTACCACTCTGAACTTCCTGTTGTGGGGAAGCCAAAGCACCGGCGCCATCCCCTTCTCATTGTTTGTCATATTGATTCTGCTCTGGTTCTGTATCTCTGTGCCGCTTACTCTTGTAGGTGGACTCCTTGGTGCCAAGGCACCGCACATTGAGTACCCCGTGCGCACTAACCAGATCCCTCGTGAAATTCCTCCTCAGAAGTACCCATCCTGGCTGCTGGTTCTTGGTGCGGGCACACTGCCCTTTGGTACCCTGTTCATTGAGCTCTTCTTCATCATGTCTAGCATATGGATGGGGCGTGTGTACTATGTCTTTGGATTCCTCTTCATCGTCTTGTTGCTCCTGGTTATTGTCTGCGCTGAGGTTTCCCTGGTTCTGACCTACATGCACCTCTGTGTTGAGGATTGGAAATGGTGGTGGAAATCATTCTTCTCATCTGGATCTGTGGCGATCTACATTTTCTTGTACTCGATCAACTACCTTGTTTTTGACCTTAAAAGCTTGAGTGGACCTGTGTCGGCGACCCTCTACCTCGGCTACTCACTCTTCATGGTTATTGCTATTATGCTGGCTACTGGAACAGTGGGGTTCATTTCATCATTCTGCTTCGTCCACTATCTTTTCTCGTCTGTGAAAGCAGATTAAGTTCCTCTCTTTGTAGAGTGTATTACTCAAATGAGAGGTGAGGACAGTGGACATCAAAAAGTTTGTAGTCACAATCTTAGCTCATGTCATCTTTTGGTATACAAAGACTGAATAACTATTGTAAGGTTTACTAGGATTGATCTTTGTATTTTATGAAGAGATGTGCTAGCAGCTTGCACGATGTAATAGAATGAATTGGTTTATTCACATTTTGAGTCATTTTGGTTGCTCTTCCTGGTCCCATTTAGCTGTTAAGATGTAAGCTTAGTACTGCTGTCTGTTGCAATTTGTGTTTGGTGTCATTTCCCTAAAATGTTAGATCAATTTTTTGACATGTTGGCAGAACAATGATGTTTCGATGCAGTTGCTACAGATACAGTGATTATACTTATATTTCTTTGCTCCAGAACTCATGCTTTGTTCACACGTATTTTGTAATAATTAATAGCCTTAATGTTTTGCACCGACAGCTATACTTTAGATGCCTTTTAACATTGTTAAGTAGCTTACATATGACCCTATCCTATAAATTAGATGATTCCGCAATGATATATGACATCTCAACATAATATTCCATTGATTGTGTGGCTTTGTTTCTCCAGTTGTTTTTTTTACAATCATTGCTGGGTGGTTGCATGTGTCTCATTCCAGCTATTCCATATATATAATTTGAAGTTGTTCAACTATTCTCTAAGCCTTGTGGCCACTTAGTAAAATGAGTTAAAAGGTAACCTCAGCTTCAAACAGCCGAGTTAAGAGTTACTGAAATCTTTTGCTGTAAAGCCTGTAACCTTGGGTTATGTCTTGCTGGTGTATTGGATCAATGTCTTGCAGCGATCTAGTTTTTGTGGTATTGTGATGGTTTGCTCTGTGCTTGCTCTCTGTTCATCCCTTGTCATATTTTTACTGGACAAATCTTTTGTCCGTAGTTTATGGTAAATCAGAGGTGGTCCAAATTTCTTGGTTTGCATTGAAGATTATATATAACGGCACACAAGACTGACGCATTTCTTGTCCCCTTGGCCTGCCCTGTCATTTGGTTGTTGGCTTACCATTGCGATCCAAAAGTCCAGGACTGCCATTGTTGATGCAACGAGGTGCTCTCGTCTTATGCGACAACCAGAAAGGGTCGCGTGTTCATAACAAAGCTTGGAGTGTTTCGTCTGCGCCGTGTCGGACCTGGTAAAATTCAAAAACTGCACAACCTGCAATGATCGCAAAAATTCCGCAAATAGTACTATGTTTTGAGGATACCGTGAAATTCAAAAACTGCACAATTTGCAATGATCGCAAAAATTCTGCAAATAATACTCTCCGTCCTAAAACAGAGTAAAGATTAATGTTTTAAGAAGAAATGGTCATTGTGTCTTTTATTAAATAATGTGTGGGTGAAGTGGGAGAATAGTTAGGGTCAAAATGGAGAAAATTTTAAATTAGAGATGATTGATATGACAAGTAGATTCTAAGTAATAATATTTTTAATGTTTTTAAATAAATTTTGAATCCCAGAGAGAACTATTTTAGAATAGAGGGAGTATTACTATCTCCCTTCCAAAATATAAACATTTCTAGGATTTAAATTTTATATCATAATATAAGTATTCCTGCATTGATTCCTATCATTTGAATAATTGCAAAATCAATTAGATAATCGGAAAGGGAATCTAAAAAATTAAAGATTAAAAATTAACAACTGAAGTGACTAAAAAAAATCTTTTAAGCTAACCTTAATATTGGCTAAACAACATAAAAATCCTTATAAAGGAAGGGAGTATATTTTGAGGATGTCTATTCTCTATCTATAAATAAATTTTAGAATAATACGAAGTCAAATTTTTTAAACTTTAATCATTAATATAAAAAATTATAAAGATTGATGATATAAAAACAATGTTATTAGATTTATCGTTACATAAACTATCATAATATATCTCTTTTTATTTAATATAATTTATTTTGTAAATATTTTTAATCAAACTAGTATATTAAAAATCATGGCCGAAGTCAAAAAATGAAATGTAGACGGAGGAGTACTATATTTTGAGGATACCTAGCTTGCCTTGCTCGTCTCGTCTGGCGAACGCTTCGACGCTGACTGGCCTTTTTGACCGAAGCACGGATCCGTGCCGTTGGTCGTGGTTGGACTAAAGGGTTGGTACTACTCCATTTCCAAGCCACCGCCTTATTTTACTGTGTGAGGTGGTGTTCGATACAGCTATGGTTTTTTTGGTTTTATTAGCACGTTTTAGTCTAACTACTCTTGTCAACCGTTCAAATCTAATTGTTAGAGTGAAAACTCTTTTTTTTTTCTATGAGCATTTCTTAAACTATTAAATGATACGTATTTTTTAAAAAATTCTATATAAAAATTACTTTAAAAAAATCATATAAAAATTATTTTTCAAGTTTACGATAACTAATACTTAATTAATTATATGTTAATAACTCACCTCGTTTTTACCTTTACGTAATCTTTTTTTTTTCACTCACTCACACTAAGCCTTACGATCTCTTGCTCTTGCTGCATCTTGTGTTGTGTGGTTCCTGCCCCTCGCGTGCATCGCGTGCGAGGGCGCGAGCGCCACGTCGTTTAACGACTGGGCTATGCAACTTCTTGGACCTCGCGAGTTTGCCACCACTCGCTGCCAAGAAAGATTGACGGCTATCTTCAACTCTCCAGCAGCTTCCGGCGGCCAGTTGGCACACGGAGGGTCGCCGACCTCAGGTTGAGCGGTCAATTTGGGATTTAAGTTTGAGAAATTACCAGCCCAACCCATCTGAAATGTACTAGTAACATCACACAAATTGAAAAATTGTTCAGCTAGACGCTAGTTTGGAATAATCACCCTACTACTGATCATATGATGAAAAATTGGTCCGCAAGAAGTCTTTGATTAAAGCATGCTGCACCTCAATTTGCAAGTTTCATCAAATATTAGATTAGACGCCAGCAATCTGGCGGAACTTCACCGGAAACTGATGGGGATATAACACTGATTGGGATATAACAAATGGCAGTTCTTCAGCTGTTATGCACATGATTGTGAAGGAACCTCGTTAAGAAGCACTAATTAGTATACATAGGTAAACATAGTAGTAAGCATACAAATTAACGTTAAAAACATGAGCATAATGCCAGAGCCGCACAGCATAAAGAAACATGATAACCAAACCACCACTGATATTTCACCAACCCAATATATATATATATATCTTACAGATGACAATAGACGTAATACCAACTTAATTACTGATGATACTGATGATGAGATAGATGTCCCATCATAAGACCCTGACATAATACCAAACCATACCTTAACTATTAGCACTAGTTCTTCACCTGACAGACTCACCAAACCACAAATCACACCCACTCACCCCTCAATTATTCAGCTAACCAAACTACTGCTGTACTACCAGAGATCAGCAACACCAACCAGCCTAATTTCCCCAAACTAACCCAATTTCCCAACCAAAACACCACCTAAATTAAAACAAACCAGACACTAATCAACCTAAATTTCTACGCGCATAGCGCCGTAGAAGCAAACCGAACACGCCACAACGCAACGCAACTTCTTTGAAACCTAACCACCACCAAATCCAACCACCGGCCGTGCGTTCCCACAAACTCTTCCCTCTGAAAAAATACCGAGAGAGTTTGATCGGAACGTCGCCGGGATCTGATCCGGACAAGCTTTCGATCGGATCGAAACCACCATGCTATCCATCAGTCCAGAGAAGAGATCCATCCAGAAGAGGAGACGAAGGAGAACGACGAGGAGTGAGAGGAGCGTGCACGGGTCACGGCTCCGGAGAAGACGGCGGTGAGGGGCCGTCAAGGGAGCTCGCCGATGCGGAGGAGGCAGCAGAGGCCCCGGGTCGCCTCGGCCTCCGCGCGCCGGATGAAGGCGGGGAAGGGGAGGGAGCTCGGCTCTGGCGAAGCCGAGGAGAAAGCCGGGCCGGCGTAGCCTGCTGCGTCGGCGACGGACTTGATGATCTTCGTCGGCACAACGGCCGGCTGCTGCTGCTTCGATCTGGTGGTGCGGGGCACCTTCCGGTCAATCGGTGCGGCTTGCGCCACAGCCGGAACACGGGGTACCGGCAGGTCAACCGGGGCGGCTTGCGCCACAGCCGTAGATGGCGCCGGCGCCGGCGCCGTTACCGGCGGCTCCTCGCCGCGCTTGAGGATTCTGATCTCCTCCATCACGAGCCGCTGCTTGGGCAACTCCTTCGTCGGGGAAGCCTGCTTCCGTGGCGCCGGCCTCGCCGGAGTGGAGCGACGGCCCTGGGGCGCCGCCTTGGGAGGCGGTGACGCCACCCTCGCCGTCGTCTTAACCACCGGCGAACTTACCGCCGCCATCTTCGGGGGCGGTGACGCCGCCCCCGCCGGCTTAGCATGCCTCCTCCGTCGGGGCTTCGCCGCCGGGGACACGCTGAACGCCTCCAGATGCATCCGGTTGTCGAGGACGTCGTAGGATCTGAGCACCGCCCCCGTGGCCATGGCAGAGAGCAAGAGGTTGACCGGAAAATTTGAGAAGAAGCGGAAAAAGGGGAGAGGAGGAAAATCCGGTGCGGTTACCGCCGCGGCGAGACCTAACCCTAGCAAGAGAGGAAGGGATTGGGATTTGGGAGGGGAGAGAACAATGGGAGCAAACGTTTGGCCAAGAGGCGTCTTTTATAATCGGAGAGGATGAGTACGAGTACTACTACTACGTGGTTCAGTTTCCTTTTATTAAAAAATTATTACTATTATTTCTTTTTTAGAAAAAGCTAGCCTTGTCGGGTGTTAGGGGAGGAGGAGATCTTTTTATTCCGCGTGGCCGCACGGGCGCCGTCGGATGCAGGAGGCCTTTGCACGGACGGCTGGATGTGCCTGCGGGGTCTACGCGGAGGTGGGCCGCGCGTTGCACCGCCTGCCTTTGTTAAGTGGGCCCGGCTCGGGTGACGACCGACATGGGCGGCTCAATTATTGGCAAGATTATGCTCCTGCCCTGATTTTTGGGTAGAATTTCACGCCGTGCCATCGCTTAAGGCATAGTTCGACAGTATAAGTTGAGAAAAAGTTTTCTTAGTTTTTCGTAAATATGTTTTTTAATTACTGAACAGTATGTTTTTAAAAAATAATTTTATATAAAGGTTGTTTTAAAAATTATATTAATTTATATTTTAAATTTAAAATAATTAATATTTAATTAAATTTATACTAATGAATTATCTCGTTTTACGTGAACCTCTAAACTATGTCTAAACGTGGATTATCTTTGGTCTTGGATGGCAGGCTTGTAAATATATGGAAATATAGGGGTAGTGGTTATTTTTGAAGTGGAAGATGAATTAAAAGGCAATAAAGCAGAGAAAAATAACTCAAAATAATAATACTAATAATATTATAAATCGAAAAAAAATGCAAAATAGGTGCCGTGGGAGCCGCGTAAGTGGGGTGCGTGGTGGGCCCAGGCGACAGCTGTGTGTTGCCGTTCCGGCGGCCTGCAACGCAAGGCGGTTTCCCAACGTGGGCCCACCCGGCGCGTCCTTATCATTAATCGCTCCACCCACCATAATTAATTCCGCCCTTAACACCAAGCATTCGCATAATCCGGGGTCCAGTGTAAACAAAAACAATCTTAATTTCCGATTCGTGATCTCCCTCTCTCTCTCTGCTGTGGCCTTCTCGGATACTGCACAACAAAACCCCTGGTTAAACGCGGGGCGCGGGGCCCACCGGTCAGTACCCGAGGCGAGAGAGAAGGTGGAGAGGCTTTTTCCCCTCTCACCTTTGGCACGCAAGCTTTGCATCGTGGTGGGCCCGACGTAAGTCGTCGTGCGGCGTGATGGGTGCGAAAGGAGAGGACAGGAGGAAGGGGAGAGGTACCTCTTCCCTCTCATAATATAAGTTACTCTTTCTATTTTAAAATATAAAAATTTTTAGAATTTAAATTTTATACTTCTATATTGATTTTTACGATTTAAATAATTAGTACTATCTTTATTTATTTATATTGAAGAATGTGTTTATTAAAAAAACAAAATTAGCACCTCCCAGACTCCCAGCCTTACTGCTCCTGGCTTATCCACCCCACCCACCTCACACACCACACACAACACTCAACACGCACGAACCCTCCAGATCCCGTCCTACCTCCAGCGGCTCGGCGGATGATGTGGCCTGATGGAGGCTTGCGCGGCAACGGCGAGATGGAGCTTGGCGAAACATTGGGCGAAGAGGGCGAGATGCAGGGGCTGGGCGTGGGGAGGCGACCTGGCACCGGGTTGCGCAGCGGCTGTGACACCGATGAAGGCTTGCCCAGCGGCGGTGAGATGGAGGCCGGCTGTGCCTTGTGTGGAGACGCCGAGATTCGGGGGCTCGGCACGTGGATGCGGCCCGGCACCAGGTTGCACGGTGACGATAACACCGGCACATCAAAATCTTTTTTCTTTGACCTTAATATCTGCTTAAATAATCTAAAAATATTTATATTAAAAAAAAGGCTCGATAAACTAGAAGAATAAAATTTCTTATACTTATATTATGGGGGACGAAAGAAGTATCATGCATCAGCTTTAGTTGAGAAAGAAAAAGAAACGGCAGTGACACGTAAGGGTGAAGAGGACAGAAATGAAAGGGCGATGCCGACATGGGAGCGGCCCTGCCCTCCTCACTGCACCGCATGATGTTGGAGAGCTACTAAGACGATTCCAACAGTTGTACAGTACTACTTTGCTACGCTGACCCAAAATGTGTTTGGGATGACGACGACTTTTTATGCCCTATTTGGCCATTTCCTCCATTTTTCCCTTCGTTTATAGTTCCTTTTTGTCAAGTGAAATCCTCACATGGAAGAGAAGAATGGAACAGGTCAAAGTCGTGTTGACCATGACAGCACGTCGCGGCCCTGCCAGAGTTGGGCATCTCATGGGCCAGTTTAGTTTCTCAGCTGCAAATTTTCCTGTGCAAATTGGTTTTGATGAATGGGCCAAGAATTCAAGCTCGTCTTGCCGTTCTTCTTGGCCTGTGGTATGCTATAACATATCAGCCATGACCAATGAGCATACAAAAATCAAGTCATCAACCATGCATGCCAAGTAAAATGGGAATTGTTGCGGCTTATTGCTGCTCTCGTTATTATTCAATTTGGTATTACAAGCTTGTAACATAAGTGCTCATGTACACTAGGGTAAACATATGCGAGTTTGTTGTAGAGAAAAAAAAACCATTATTATCTCCAAATTACGTACTGCCGGATATACAATCCTGGCTGAGAACTCAAGCTGGAAGGACCCAAAAATCCCAGCGTACTGAAGGATTAACCACGATTAACCACGATAGCAGTGACCTGAATCCTCGTCTAGCTAACGTTATGGAAGGAATCGATGATGGCGTCGGCTAGGTACTCGCATTTAGCCAGGGACAATCCAGCCAACGAAATTCTCCCATCCTTCGTCATGTATACGTGCCATTTATCGGTCATATTATCACTCTGCAAATTGCAGTTTTTGTGATCAAATTATATGGAGAAATCAATAATCGGTGCAAAATGGAAGTGTCATATGAGAATTTAAAGCATGTCACCTGAGTTTTGTTCAAGCCCGTGTAGGAGAACATGCCTATCTGCCTCAGAATGAAAGACCAGTCCTTGCCGCTCTTGTCCTTTGCAGACAAGCTATCATAAAGCTTCTGTCTTACATTCTTGATACGCCCAGCCATTTCTTCCATCTCCTGCTTCCATTCACCAAACATGGTTGGATCCCCAACAACGTTGGCGACTATCCTAGCACCATGAATAGGGGGGTTTGAGTACATGGGCCGTGCCAATCGTTTCAGCTGGCTCTTCACCCTGCAAGGAATGGAATTTCAGATGAAAATAAGCTTTCCACTGTCACAGTCAGAGCGCTATTTTGTACTGATTACGTGATTCGTACAAAACTAGTGACTATTGCAAACATTAGTTTGTTACTTAATATTCTTAACCATGGAGTAGTTATATGTAATAGTTTCCAATTTCAGCTGTCAGTTCAGAATTGCTAATCCTGTGAAACGGAGGTGCGTGAGGCTGACAAAAGAAGACAGGGCATGCTACAGTGTGGCATTCTTGTACATGGCTTATACCTTGCATGGAAGCTGTGTATGGCATGCACGATAAGCAAGAGAGAAGCAAGGAGGGAAGTTACCGACCAGGAAAAACAAGCGAGGAATTATCTATGATGGGTTGGTTTGGTGTCTTTGACCAAACTGGAGTTTATATAGTTTTTTCTTATCAAGTTAGTATAATCACACTTGTTTTTTCTGTGTGCCTGAGTTGAGCTAGCGGCTAGTCAAATATGAGCCCATGTTACAAATGTTATGTTGTCTTTGTATGGCCCTAGGACTCATGCGTGCATGCAAGCTTATATAAAAGCAAAGGAAATGACATGACACCTGTTTTGCCATGTACCATGTGTTCATGAGATTTTTCATGCTGGATTTGTACCAGTGAAGTGGATCAAGAACTATAGTTCTTGCATCATACGTTGAATCTATAGGTTTGACTTTCTGCCTCGTGGCTGAATACAGTTTGGAGAGATCAGGTTATATTTACTAATTTGATTTAAAGCCAATCGAAGTATCCATCTAGGGGTGATAATGGGCCAAGGCCCATGGGTTCTTTCACAACCTATCTCAGCCCTCCTATATTTTTAGCTCAAAAATCTATACAAAATTCAGCCCACCCCATTTTAGACCCAGCCCTTAAATTTTGTAGGCCAAAAAGTTGGGCCCATTACCACCCCTATATCCATCTTGGATGTGGAGTTTTGGTTTTGGTTAACAGCAAATTAAGTGCTTTGCTTGTTTGGATTGAGACCGACTATTGTTGCTGGTGGTTTCTTTGCTGCACTGTGGATCCAGAAAATTTCTAGAGCCTGGGCAAAATTTACTACAATTAGCTGTCAGCGTTGCTAAACACTAGTGAAAGTACGCTGCTCACTCTTTGCCACGCACCGGCGAGCCCGGGCGAGTGCCCAGGGTAGCCGGGCACTGGCACCGCCCCTGCTTTGCTGGAGTATAAAACTAGTAGTATCTCCCCTGCTTTGCTGGAGTATAAAACTAGTAGTATCTATCAGTCTGTACGTAACACTAATTTCCAAGAATTTACAACAGATTTTTTTCCTGATCAAGTTACTTTGCACATCAATAAGAGGTTGGTCCATATCACTCACTAAGCAGAATAATCTATTAGTAGCATTTGCTGCGAAGGCTGGATAAAAAGGGAACAATTTGGCTAGGAAGGCAATCATTCAGATTAAAATATTACCTGTTTGCAACTTCAGGTGTTGAGCAGACAACATTTATTGCTCCGATTCTTTCTGCATATAGACCAAGGTTTTTGCTATAAGACTGTGCAACAAACACTTCCAGTCCTCGTTCAACAAAAAGCCTGACAGAAGATGCATCTTCATCAAGGCTTCCACTGGCAAAACCCTAGAAAAAGAAATTTTTGTAAGTCAGTAAGAGACATTGTTTTGATGCAGAGAAAAACGAAATAATAAAGTGAGAACAGTTCACCTGATATGCAACATCAAAGAAAGGCATGTGTTTTTTCTCTTGAATGACATCTGCAATTTTCTCCCATTGTTCTGGAGTTGGATCTATTCCAGTTGGGTTGTGAGCGCAGCCATGCAGCAGAACAAAAGATCCATCTGGGGCAGCCTATTGGGCACACAAATCAATATCACAGACAAATACTCAACGCATTAACAATAGTAAACAGAAAAGTGACAATTAACAATAGTATAAACAGAATAGTGACAGGTTCAAATTTCTATGATGGATACATGCCAATTTGAATAACAAAGTTATGCTAAACAAGTTTCATCAAGTGAAAAATAGCAAATGCAGATAATAGTATTGAATATGAATGAAGTTCTTGATAAGGATATTCAAACACCTGTATATCAGCTATCATTCCCTCAAAATCCAATCCAACAGTCTTGGGGTCATAATAACGGTACTCTGACCAAGGTACCTTTGCATCATTAAAAATGTTCTTATGATTGCCTGTAAGATTATAGATTGGAGTTCAAAGTTTGCCAATGAGACACTCCGATATGAAAAACGAAATTTCAATGCTCAAGGATTGAACACATTAAATCATCAAATAGTTGCATTCACATACATACCCCAAGTGGGGGATGATATCAGTACTTTTGCTTCAGGGAAATATCTTTGTATAAATGCTGCAGCAAGGCGCAGCGACCCAGTCCCTGAGAGAGACTGAAGAGTAGCAACCTACAGAAGGAACTATCATTAAATAATGTTACTAAAAATAAAGAAATGCCTCACTGTAGCAGCATTCCAGAAAATCTTAATGTTTACAAACTAACGATATCAAGAGCTGCATAGGCCATAGCACATACCCGTCCTTGCTTGAGTACTGGATTATCAGCTCCAAAGAGTAGTTCTGCAGTTGCTTTGTTAAATGCAGCTAAGCCTTCAATTGGCAGATACTGCCCAAAAAACAGAATTCGGCCATCAACTTTCAGAAACAGAAATATAGAAAACTCTCCAAAAATAATTCATTATAATCCAGCTACATGTAAAGGAAAATACACCATACCTCCTTGTTTTCTCCTTTCTCCAACATAAGAGTTTCAGCCTACCACGTGTAAAAATAGTGTGTCACAACAGGAATTGAGTTATATTAAGGAAATGATAGGGATTATTATACTTACCTTCTTGACCACATTGAGGACATAAGGCTGTAGCTCTTCTGTTCTATAGGCACCAACACCAAGGTTGAGCTTCAGATCATTTTTATCTGCTTTAAATGCTTCTGAAACCCCAAGAATTGGATCTGGAGGGGCCATTGGCACTCCTTCAAATCGAGAGACATCTACTGCAAGGGCCATCATGACACGTCCAAAGTTCTGCAACAGAATAGCAATGGAAGGATGTTATAATCCAAAGCACAACCATAGGCTGAAGCTTGACATGGGATAAATCTTGATACAGTCAACTATGGATTTTTTGAGAGTTCCTATCAAAACACAAAATACGCAGACAACTATACCTATCAGAATTATGTTACAGGATCAAGCAACATGTTCATCTCTGTATCTCAACATCAGAGAACCAAAACAAACCATCAAGGCATCAACTCAACTGCGAGATGCAAACAAGGTATAGGAAGCAATCAACTATACCAATGAAGGTCATCGCAGAATTTTATTGGCACTACAGCTTCATATTTGGTCATGGTTCAGCAGCTGCATGATCTCAAGTCTCAACCGATGTCTATATATCATTTCGATTTTATTTTCCACATCAAAGAGTTTAGTTGTCAAGGTGTGACAGTATGGGTTCAAAACATTAAGAGCAATTTAAAAAAACCATCCCTGATTAGCGAGAGCTCTAAGACCATTAAAATTGCAGAGGTATCCTACCCAAAAGCAGATGACCTCCTGAATCCTGAACCGCTATTGTTGTAAATATATACTTGATGATCACAGTGCCAAGAGACAAGTAGTCGTTCATGGTGAAACCAGCCGCAAGACAAAACCATAATTGCTAATCGAGGGAGGAAGCTTATCATTACTAAATCACAAACAGGATACACGACAGCACCCATGTTCATCTCTGTATCTCATACCACCGGATAACCAAAACAAACCATCAACTCAACTATGAGATCTACACAAGCTAGAGGCAGCAATCACAATTCATCACCTTCCTCGTGATCCCCACGCGGCAGCCAGTCCTCGCCTCGCCCTTCCCTCCTCGCAACACCTGCGGGCACCACCAACACACCGCAACATAAGTTAAAAGCTAAAGAACCCAACCAAGGACAACCAAAACAAATACGTAGTAACTAAGAGGAGTCGAGGCATGGGGGGGAGCAAAAGCGGGTATTCCGTGCCTTGAAGCGCGGCGCGGCCACGGCGGAAGCCGCCGCCGGCGAGGAGACGGCGAAGGCGGCGGAGGCAGCCATCTCCGGGGAAGCAGCAGAGGGGGGGAGAGGGACCTGCTGGTGCAGTGGAGTGTGGAGATCGAGGAGGGAGGATGCGGCGGGAGGGATCAAGCGGAGGCGAGAGGAGGAGAGCGGGTGGATGGTGATGGCCTCGGAGTCTCCGTCACAACTACGGGTGCCGGGTGGGGTTGGACGGGTCTCGCCTGACGGCTTGCGCCCATCGGATTCCTGCGAATTCAGAATCGGTGGGATCTGGGCATTTTTAGTTAAGTAAATTTTATAAAACTCTAGTTTTTAAGATATTATTAACATAAAACTTTATATTTTATAATTTATTTTATGAAACCTTAGGTTTTGGGACAAAATATTTAATAAAATCATAGTTACAAGCTTATATTATTTATTTGACTAATATATCTATCTATAATAATTGTGAAAAAAGTATGATATTTTTAGTACATACACATGTTAGTTGTTGTTCAATAAGGTTGATCATCGTGGTTTGATCATTTATGTCTATATTTAACCGATTATTATGTTATTGTCGGTTAGGATCATGTTAAGTTTTTTCAGTGTAAAATTGAGAGAAAAAGATAAAGTAGACGAGAGTTTGAGTTAACTAATATGAATTTATGTAAAAATAATCATATATAATAATAAAATATAAGTATTTTATATAAATATGAGATTTCTTGAAAAAATTTTATCCCAAAATATGGGGTTCTTTGAAACAAATCATAATAACTCAGGTTTTATGTGACAAATGCTATAATAAGTGGGGTTTCGTAAAATTCACTCTTTTTAGTTTCTCCTGTTTTTAACGCACATAAACTGTTATATTTGAATGAGTCCAAATGATTGCATTTTGGGTTAGGCTGGACAATGACCCAACTGCTTAGCTTCCATGCATTAATCATATCGGGGGACGTAGGAATAGGGAGAAGCCATCCGACACGATAGCTTAAGCAGAGAAAAGAATAGAGAGAGCTAAGCTAGAAAACAAACTAAAATGATGTTCAACTAACATAGGCCTACCATAGACTAGTCTAAAAAAAAAAAAAATTGTCCGGGAGAGAGAAAGTTTACGGTGCTTTGGATGTTAATGTTTTTTTAAGAATACTAAGCACCTATATATACATTGTTTTAGACAATGAACATAGGAATGGAAACACATGTAAAAAAAGGTTTGTAAAGATATCTCAAAACACAAAAAATGCTGAATTATACTGTATCGTTTTTTTTTGTCAGGCCAATGAATTAGATAAAGCATAGTGTGCTATAAATGTCGTCAACATGGTTGTTGATTAGAAGAAAGCCTCTCGCCATCCAAAGATACTAAGAGTATCTTTAATAATTTTGCTAACCTACTGGTCAAGCCAAATTTTATTAAATTTAAGAAAAAATCATGCTTCAATAGTCTTGCCAACCCGTTGGCCAAGTTATCCGACTAACCAAAGTCCCCCATCACTGGCCAAATCTGGCCAGCCCACTTGGCTTGCTAATCGGTGGCCCCCACCCCTTTCTCTTCTCCGAGTCCCCATCTCTCTTTACAGCATCGCTCCTCCTCGCCTCCCGCCGCGCCGCCCTGGCCATCAGCCGTCGGGCGCCTCCCGCTGGGCCCCGCCACGCGCCTCCCCCCACGCGCTGGCCGTCGGCCGGGCATCTTCCGCCAATCCGTGGCGCCAAGAGCGTTGCAATGGTGACCCGGCGGCGTCAGCGTCAAGCGCCTCGGCGGCCTCTCCTGAAGGCAAGAGCCAAAGTGTGAGACCACGGGAAAAAGGGGGGAAGAAGGGGAAGAAGAAGAGGAATGGAGGCTGACGCGCGGGAACCACTGTCAGATTGAAGAGCCTAAATAGAGAGGTTGTTAAAGTGCCAAGATAATATGGAGAAGAATTTTTTTTGCTAGCTAGCCATATGGGCATTTGAAAAGTCAAATTTAGATAGGCTTTTGGAGTTACTGTAAGAGCGAAACACCATATTGCAAGGAGTTTGCACGGTTCGTCAGATGTAAGGATACTTTAGAGATAAAACAATACATGAGTTCGGGGAGAGAACAACACAGAGACGAAAAACTACAAGAAAATGGAGCTTGTGCTATAATTCTTTTAAAAATTCCTAAAGATTTCACCATTACGGATGAATTTATGGTCTACTCTATTGTTCCAAAGGAGCGTATGGAAAAATTCTCCAAACCTATCATATCCCACAAAACTACTTAAAAACGTTCCATTTTAAAAGAACACTAAGCTTTTTGACTTATTGGCATGATCACATCCGTCCATTGGTTTGATAGACTCTTCATGTGACAATTTAATGGTAAATCATAAAAAGATATCTAAAATTGAAGACAGCATAGAAAACCAATCGAAAATTCTCAGACGTCAAAACACAAGAATTTGACACGATTTTGACGAAGAATCATCTGTAAAATTTTTAAAAAACCAGACCCTCAAGCTATTAAAGAGCAAAACGAGAGATAAAATACTTATTGAGGGAAAAGAGCCCATTAAAACACTAACACAGCCCAGGCACTGACATGAGTGAACAAGCTTGGCATGCCAGGCCTACTCATCGACTGCGTGTACATCTTGATGGCGCCGCCGCTCGAGTTGAAGCGCCGCCACCAACAGCCCAGCACGTGCGCAAGAGTGGAGAGGAGGGGAGGCTGAAGATGGAGAACAGGAGAAAGCATAATATAACTTGAAGTTTAGCTGTAATTTAATTAGACAAATATATTCGATATTTATTCTAATAGATTTGAGGGCTACTGAAAGAGATTGCTCTAAGTTATCTGTATTTACACTATAATTACATGGTAAATTTAAAACCTTAGCTATAATTATATTGTAAATTTCAGTAACTATATTGTAATTTTCTAATACACAGCATAGAAGTGAATCATATGTGATTAGTAGTTTCGCTTGATAGTGCGCAGTACCATTCTGAGATACTAGTCCAGCAGTCTGCATGCTGCAGTGGTCCAGCCCAGTTCATCGATAATCTGCAAGCCATATTTTGGCACCCGTACAGTTTACCACTCATGGCTGCGTCACACTGGTGAAGCCATGGCCATCTGTTTGTATTTCTGAGACTTGTCACCGGTAGACGACGACGGTTTGTACGTACGCAAGCATGGCCCCTCAAGAGATGTCAGGTCGGATCTGTCAAAAAAGAAAAAAGTTAGGACTCGCTTCGTCTCAAAATAAAAAGTTTTAGTATTAGGTATGACGCATCTTAGTACTATTATGATTTATGATTCATAGTATTAGAATACGTCATATCCAGTACTATATTTTTTATTATGAGATATTACCTACGCCCTATTATTATATATGCCTCTTTAAAAGGCTCAGTGGTTAGATTTATCACCATACCACTCATTTTATATTTTTAAATTGATCTTTGATATTTTCTAATATTATGTAATAGTCTAATATTTGGTCTAAACATGTGAATACCGTTTGAATAAACAAATGAGTGACATGAATATATTTAATAAAAATATTTTTTATCTATAATATATTTTCTTTTATCTATAGCAAAGTATAAGTATTTTACTAGTTACGTACTATATTTTAAACATAATTAATAGTAGTATTCTCTATTTTAAAATAATAAAACCTAATACTAAATATGCCACGTTCTACTATAATGAATCTAACCAAAGGGTACATATTTACAGTACGCCCGGCTGCTGCTGCGCTACAGTTGGTGCATTAATTACAGCCTGGTGGCAATGGCCAGGCACGGCGGAGCATGCCCCGCGGCGGCGGCGAAGGCTACGACCAGGTAAGGTGGTCTTCCATACGGCTTCTTCGGCCACACGACAGCCGAACATAAAACGAAAAATATTATTAATATATAATTAATTAAATATTAACTATTAAAAATATATAGACATATTTTTATATAAAATTATTTTAAAAAATATATCGTTTTATATTTGAAAAACGTACTAATAGAAACTAAGACATAAAACAGTAGTTAGAAGCACGTGACTATCTTAGGTGGTGTTTTTTTAGCTTCTAACTTATGTCTACTCTCTCGATTTTTTGTTAGTTTGCTTCCCGAAACATATAATCTTACTTTTTTAAAAAAAATTATATAAAAATATCTCTAAAAATCAAATAAATGTATTTTTTAAATTTTTAATAGTTAATACTTAATTAATAATATACTAATGATATTTCTCGATTCACATATTACTTATAAGCTCACATGTCGATTCAAACACCATCTAAGACGAGGCCAGCACCGCATCCATACTGCTCTGCTGCCTCGCCTCCGCTTCCGGTATGTTCTAGGTTACCAGTATGCCAGTACTAATGTTACGTACGTAGGAGTAGTTTGCTAGGTCACCGGTACGTTCTTTTACGCTGAGTAGATGAATTGTAAAACTAAAAAATAGATTTAAATTAGCTTTTTAAAAAGTTTATACTTCTTTTATTTTAAAATATAGCTATCTTCGTTTCGTTACAGTAGGTGAGGTACGGAACCTCTTTTAGTTGGGATTGTACAGATTAGGATTAAAATTTTTATGCTAAAATTTATCTTTTACATATCCTATATAATTATATTTAAAATAAACTCAAATTTTAAAGGTAGTTATATTTGAACGGAGAGTATATAAATTTTTTTTATAAAAATCGCTCTATTTAAGAGCTCGAAAAATATGTGTATTTATCCATTCTTCCATTTACTTTAAAAAAATTAAAAGGGAGCTTTTCTATCTTTTCTCTCTTTTCGTCCTCTTGGACGTGTAAAACATATTTATCTCCTTTCTTCTAAGAAGATAGAGCTGGCTCTGCCTTCTTACGCCTAAAAGTGTAGGAGTAACAGATAGCAATAATACCTGTTTAAAGCGAAAATGTTAGCCAACCTGATCTAAAGAGAAACTTCATTAACAATATATGGCAATGTACTCTTATTTTTTTGGGTTAATATTTCTTGAAATTAGCTACAAATCACATGATACATGTAAATAGCAGTTGAACATTCCACTTGTTGCCTACCATGCAGACATGCCGGGAAATGCTGAAGTGCGGACGTCCGGCATTTCGGACGCTTTAGCTTGGGTCAGCCTGTTTCAGGATACAACAAGCCCAGCCTACTTAGGTAGTGTTTGGTTGAGCTTTGGTTTATAAGCAGTACGAAAAACGAGAAATATTATTAAGTATAATTAATTAAGTATTAACTATTAAAAACTTAAAAATAGATCTATTTGATTTTTTAAGATACTTTTATATAATTTTTTTAAAAAAAAACATATCGTTTAGCAGTTTAGAAAACGTGCTTATAGAAAACAAGATAATAAGTAACAATTTACACCAACTGCTTGCTGATCGATGAACACGGAGACGAAAGATTGGGGAAGTTTTCTTTTCTTTTTCTGAACAAGTAGCAGCCAATCTGCTTGCATAGTTGCACCAGAGAAGAAAAAAGGATGCAAGGACATCGTCCTAGTCTGTGTTGTGTACGGTTATGCTTATAAGACACACGTAAAATGAGAAATATTATTAACGTGTTTAATTAAGTATTAACTATTAGAAACTTGAAAATAAATCTATTTAATTTTTTAAGATACTTTTATATAGATTTTTTTAAAAAATAATACACCGTTTAGTATTTCGAAAAATATGCTTCCGAAAACGAAAATAAGCTGAAGCAGGGTCGAACGTTCCCTAATACGATCAGCTGCTGATTTCAGCTCGGCTGAACCTTTGAAACGAACGCAGCCATCCATCTATCTCATACTCGACTCGATTCCCCATATGGGGTATTGTTTCCCCGTAGAATCTGGTATGCGTGAGTCCCATTGAGTGACGTAATGCGCATGACAACAACCATGACGACAAACCAATCCATGGCAACGTGTTGCTGCAGATTTCCACTGAAATCATCGGCCGTGCCTACGGCTAGCTGACGGCGCTTCGGCCTTGCCTGGCACAAGCGGGCATCCGGCGGGGAGTCCATTACAAAAGGGCGGTGAGAGTAAGCGGAACAGCAAAACACCAACCCAAAAAACCCACCAAAACCCCACCTCCGCTTGGCAAGCCGCTTTGCCTCGCCTCCCGCGTGCAGGGGTTCGGATCCTCTCTCCGATGGCCGCGACGGAGGAAAAGACGGAGGAGGGGTGCTGCGGCGGCGCCCCACGACCCGCCGCCGTCGGCGTGATCGAGGAGGTCGCATTGGCCTCGTCCAAAGGTACGTGTACACACGTTCGTGTGATTATCTTTTCCCCAATCTCCTCTCGATCCTGCTCTGCTCAAATGCTCGTGCTTGTCTGCGGAAATGTTACGAGCCAGAACAGAGTGTGTTGGAATTTTTGGGTTTGATTTTAGGGTTGTGACAAAGCTGCTACGCGCACGCTCGTAGATTGTGTACAGTAAAAAGTAATTAAAAATAATAATATTGACAAAATCAAGTAAACTTTATATTAATAATTTAAAACTTTAAATTCAATTTTTAAAACCTTCAACTCAAATTTAAAAACTATCAACTAAGAATTTAAAAAAATCTATTCAAATTTTGAAATTTTCAACCCAAAATTTAAAACTTGTAATTAGATTTTAGAAACTTTCAACTAAAATTTAAAACTTTTAACTCTGCTTATTTATGTATTATTTTATAATTAAGAATCATTAAGCATTAATGATAGTAATTAGGGGGTGATTAGTGCTTAACGAGGAGGGTACGCGTGTACGGCTGCCGCGCGAGCTAGCCTGCCCCTTAGCGTTGTGTTGTTAAATGATTGAATCGATATGATACTCTCCTAACAAACGGTCCGAAATATTCCCTTTGTTTGTAAATATAATCACTTTTGGATTTTGACACGATTTTCAATGTGCCCCTAACCAATACTATCTATAAAAATATATTATTTCAAATAACAAGAGTTACATATTATAATATTTTCTTTGATGATAAATCTAATACCATCATTTTTACATCATCAATTTTTATGATTTTTTATTAATGGTCAAAGTTTAAAAGATTTGACTTAACATTATTTTCTAAAAAATACTTATATTTTTGGATAGAGGGAGTCAGTGGCGGATCCAGGAATTTTTCAGAGCCTAGGTAAGCCTACTAGGCATCATGAAGTAATGTCTCTCTCACACACAGCAAGGTCTCGTGCACTTGAGCTTGGCCTTGATCTGGCGTTGAGCTACCCGGGCAGCAAGGATGCGATCCTTCTTTTTACCTACAGGACAAGTCCTTAATTGCATAGTGCAGGGGCAACAAGCCCGGGCAAGTGCCCTGGCTCGCCGGGCTATAAATCCGCCACTGGAGGGAGTAGATCCTATGCGTTATGGTGTGAGTGCAATAACTTGTCTTTCACTTCGAAATCATAATATATGTTTAGCATAGTTGGCTTATCAGTTGATACAAAAATGGAGGATAAAAGGTAAGAGGTAGCCCCTAGATGCATGCAAAGTTAACAGAGTGATGCCATTCTGCCATTTAAAATGGATGCTTGAGAAATATAATCTAACTAAAGAGTCTTGCAGCTTTAATACATGGTTCCATCCGCATTTTTTCGGGTGCGTGCATGCAAAATTGAGAAATATATGTGTGTAACTAGCTTTTACAGATACAAATCTTGCGTCCTTCTTTGTGTAAATGAATTGCCAAAAAAAAAAAAGAAGGCTATTCCTTTTGCCTATCACAATTTGCATATTTGGATAGTTCAATATGTTCTGTTGCATTCAAACCACAGCATTTAGCTATGTTATCAAAACTATTAATTAGTTAATTACATGTTGGCTTAATGATGTTATATCTGGGGGTGAAAAAAAATTCAGGAATCCTGATCATGACGAGGGCACAGAGAAGCCACCCCTTAGACCCACTATCTGTTGCTGAAATTTCTGTGGCTGTAGCAACTGTCAGAGCTGCTGGAAGAACTCCTGATGACTCATAAACACATTCAAACATAGCCTTAGTGTCATCCATATCCCTTCCACCCCTAATTTCTCTCATCTGGACAAGGTGAACAACGAAGGGAGCTAGAGTTGGAACATGGCCTGTTCGGGATCACATGCCGCCGCCGGTGAGCGCTCATGTGCCGCCGTCAGTAAGGGAGCTGCAAACAGCAGCGCCGCTCGTGGGCCGGCTCCGGTACGGGAGCTCCAAGTAGCAGCATTCTTACGCGTGTGGGAAAAATTCTATTTAACTTTCTTAATTATAGATCGAATTTGATTCGTATCTCTCAACTACAAAAAGGTATAATTACTTCTTTAACTATTAAAACTAGTGTAAAACGACTTTCTTAACAATATTAACGGTGGTTTTCACTGACATGATGTTCACGTGGCATATTGATCTAGTCTTCGTCCTAAGTAATGGCTACTTGACCTTTATGTGGAATTACAGTTAGAAAAAAATTAAAAAAAACTAAATAAGACCCACATGTCATTGGCAATTTCACAAAAAAACTCAAAAAAAATTATAGAGCCCACATATAGGTCACAGCGTGGGGCCCACTTATCATCCTCTCTCTTCTTCCTTCCCTATCCCTCTCTCTCGCCCCATATTTCTTCTCGGCAGCAATAGAGTTGTAGTGGACGACAGGAGGTTGAGAAGAGGAAGCAGAGTAGCGATGGGGCGGTGGCAGCGCAGCGCATGCATTGGCCGTCAAGGCGGGGCTCCATTTCCCCATTGGTTGCCATTATCATCGTCCCCTTGGAGCTAGCGGGAGGAGGGAGGTAGAGTTGGCGGTGAAGCAGTGTGCTCCAGTGGCCCAATAGGCGACGATGAAGATGGGCGACGGCGACGATCCGGGCCACTGCCTCCCATATTGTGGACAGACGTGGTGCTAGAGCTTGAATGAGGCAGGTTCCAAGTTGTCCTCGCCGCCGCCGCCATCGCTCGTTGGTAAGCTGCGAGCTGCCGTCGCCGTCACCGATAGGAGCTCAAGATCCTCGCCGGTATGGAGAGGAGGGGGGAGAGAGCCAGCCGGCCAGGAGAGGAGGGGGAAAGAGGGAGGAGAGAAAGGTGTAAGAGGGAAGAGAGGGAGGAAGAAGGGAGGGAGGGAGAGGGTGACAAGTGGCCCCATGCTGTGATCGACATGTGGGCTCCATAATTTTTTTTATTTTTTTGAAATTGCCAATGATATGTGGGTCCTATTTGATTTTTTTTATTTTTTTTACTATAATTCCACGTAAGCATCATGTAGCCATCACTGTCGGCGAAACGGGAATGGAGGTCCCACATTCTCCGGGGACGCGTGGATCTTCGGCCACATCAGCTCCTCCAGGGCCCATATTCTACACCGGTGACGGCCGGCTACGGCTGTTTCCCCGCCAAGTACCTGGGGCCTGAGTACTGCCTGGGCCCGGGTACGCTTTTCCCGGGCGCCTTGCGACGGCGCCCACATCCACCTCGGGCGGCCCGAGGGCATTCCCGGAACCAGGCCTCGCCCCCGTGCCCAGGGCCTCGGCTTCGGTCCCGGGGCGCGGTCCCGGGGCACGTCCCCGGGTCGCGCCCTCTGATCCCGGGACCCGCAGGCTCAGTCCCGGGGCGCATCACTCTGGTATTTTCGAGCTCGGGGCGCGCTTCCCATGCTCGGGGCTCGCAGCCTCGCTCCCGGGGCCTGTCCCCGGGCACGAGCATGACTCGAGCGGATCAGCTCGCCAACTACTCGCATTAATGGCGAGACGACGGGGCGTGTCGCCCCTGTCGCCTGCTTGGCCACACGTGGGTCTCTCATGATGGCCCCCCGCGGGGCTGCTCCCTGTGCAGTCAGAGGCTTTTTGACTAAAAGGACTTCACTTTTCCACACCGGCAGCGAAGGCGTGTGCTGTCACATCTTTACGACCAAACCGCCCGCAGCCGCCGAGCGACTGACGACAAGACGTCCCGAGACGCACCTCCAGCGCGGCTCAGCAGGCGGCCGCGGACGTGCACAACAAGACATCTCATACCTAGTTTTCTCTGTGTACTGGGCACTGTGGATTCCCCTTGATCGATAAAAGGAAGATCCATACCTACAGGGGAGGGGGGTCTTGGTCTCCTACTTCAGTTTGAGTTAGTCTTCTTCTTCTTCGAGTCCGGCTGCTGGTTGAGCTTCTCGAGCTGCTCCAGAAAGCAAGAGACTTAGTTTCCAAGGCCAGGGCTAGCTCCAGAGCACCCCTCAAAGAACATCTTGTAAGAGCGATCCACATTCATCTCCCACATAACAAACACATACAGGAGTAGGGTATTACGCCTCCGCGCGGACCGAACCTGTATACTTCTCCTGTCTCCCTTGCGTGCCATCTCTCAGCCCGGGCCCCCGGCGCCCGAGCATCTATCATCTCCCGGACGCCGCTGCCGTCCTGTGAACAGCTCCTCTGACCGAACCTCAAAGGAGGTCCCTAGACTCCCTGCGGTTGGAGTTCACTCCTCCAACAATCACGTAGGGCGAAGATTAGGTCAAGGTGCCACGTGGACGCCACGTCAGTAAAAACCACCGTTAATACCGCCGAAGGTATCCTTTTATACCGGTTTTAATAGTTTGAGAAGTAGTTATATCTGGTTTTATAGTTGAGGGATACAAATCAAATTTGACATATACTTGAGGAGGGAGTCAAATACGATTTTTTCCTACGCGTGCGTGCAGCTCGTACACATCCGTTTTGGGCCCATTCCGCCAATTTCGGACACAAGTCAGGCTGGGCCTTTAGCGCATCTCGCAACCCACCGCCCCCGACGCTGCCGATCTCCCCCTTCCCTCGACGAATGAACCGCCGGCGCCTCACCTCTACGCCACGCCGCCGCCGCTGATGGGCGTCATGTCCGTCATCGATTTGCTTCGCTGCCGGCTCGGGCGTCCTCGATCTGAGCCGCCACCACCGAAGGCGTCCTCGATCTGCGCGAGGTAATGAGGCATTCATCCTTCTCATAACGGCTGCAAACACGTCGGTGGCTCGGTAGATGAATCTTTTATGATTTGTGTTTCTTGTGTGCTCGTGTAATCTGGGGATTTCAAGCTGGGTTCGGTTTATTTTCGTGTAAAATTTGAAAAGCTTAAGTATGATCAGCTGCTACACCTATCGAGTCAACAACCAGACATCACATTGGACTTCTCATCAAAGGGGGCAGAGATCGTGTAGAACAGCTGTGATGCCTCTCAGAGGAGTATTTTTGTAAGCTGCTCTCAAGTCTCAAGTGAAAAAGCTCACATCAAGTAGCGAAGGCAGTCGAGAATCATTTCATTTGTAGCAATTGCTTGGGTTTTATATTTGTGATCCACGGGTCGGTGCTGGGCATGGACCTGTTATAGGTACAGTCATTCTACGAAATGGGTTGCAAAGCATGCTCTGTCTAATTAAAATGTCCTAGGATGCCATCGTGGTAATTCCTCTGTTTTAAAATCTAAGACTTTTTTATTTTTCATAAAATCAATATTTAAAATTTTTAACTAATAATTAAACTAAAAATATGTGTGTTTAGTGTCCTACATATAGTATCATTATATTTATATTTAGAAATATTTTCATATGACTTAATTTGGTAGTTGTTGATAATATATTTTAAAAGAAATTAATGGTCAAAATTTAATGTAGGAGAAAATGTAGAAACCTAATACGTCTTATATTTTTAAAAGAATATTTTACTAGGATTGCCAAATTATGCCAAACCATTTCATAGTCTCATATAGATTCTATTAGGGGAGGGCTACTAGAATTGCTCGTCAGTTCTACAATCTAGGAGTATCTAAACAGTTCAAAATTACAAGAAAGGGTTCTTTTCATTCATGTTGGACTATGCACGCCCTTAAACCAATCAGATTTTTTTTCTTTTTGTTTGCTTCAAAAACTTGTAATTGCACAACATACTTTTCCATCCAATGATGTGCAGTCGACGTATCAAACAAGAATCCATTATCAAAGGTATAAGCGTACTGTTCAGGGGCGGGCTAGGCCGGCCGAGCTGTAGGGAGCTACTGTACCATGGCGTTTGACTATTTATTTTTATTTAAAACTTATTATAAGTATAGATAAAAATATGAGTCACACTTAAATTTTTTTACCTATTAAATGAATGATCCTCTTAGAGCATGTTTGCTTGTGCTTACTGTTTATTATTTTTTCATCAATTTTCATTAGCACGTTTCCTAAAACGTATAATAGTGTATTTTTTAAAAAATTTTCTATATAAAAGTATCTTAAAAATCAAATAGATCCATTTTCAAGTTTTTAATAATTAATACTTAATTAATCACGTACTAATAATATTTCTCGTTTTACGTACGGTTTATAAATCAGCACAATAAATCAATTTAAACACGTCTTAGTTCTCTTCCGCGGATAGAGTGGGCTTATTGAGTCCTTGGTTAGTCCATGTGATTACCCTACCATGTCAGCCACCGGAAGAAAAAAACATCTAATTAAACTGTGCTACAGCCTACGGCACATCAATTCACATATGAAATTTTGCGTAAGCCAGGACTCATATGTGATCAGTAGTTTCACTTTACAAATATAGACTGCATGCTGCAGTGGTCCGGTCCGGTCCTGCGCCTGCATGCACGAGGCGCACATCGATACTCCGCAAGCCATATTTTGACACCCGTACAGTTTACCACTCATGGCTGCGTCACAGGTGAAGCCATGGGCACTTGTTTGTATCTCTGGGAGTTGTCACCGGTAGACGACGACGGTTTGTACGTACGCAAGCATGGCCCGTCAAGAGCAGTCAGGTAAAAAAAAAATAAAGTTATTATCTACGAGGTATTATTAGACTCACTCCGTGTTAAAATATATTAAGTTTTTTTCTAAATATAGCTACGTAAAACATATAAAATATGAATTTTTTGACATAAAACTTTTCATCGTACCTTAATAGTCCATATAATCCTAACCAGGGTCCCATATCCCACTCAGTCACTCACTCTAATAAGGGTATTTTTTATCTTACACTATAATTCTTAATCTCTCAAAAAAAACTCCTAAGTAGCTATATTTTGGGATAAAAGGAGTAGCACATAAATAGTACTCGAAAAGTATACTTGTGCAAGTTATTATCTACGTGGCATTATTACTGTACATATATAGTACTCAGAAAGTATAATTAGTCTGCGTTCGAATGTGCTTCTGCTTGTGGCTTCTCTCTCATTTTCCGTTAGTATGCTTTCTGAATTGTTAAACGATACGTTTCTTACGAAACATTTATGTATAGAAATTTCTTTAAAAAATCAAATAATCTATTTTTAAGTTTGTAATACTTATTAATTAATTAATTATATGCTAATGACTCATCTTATTTTACGTGCCAATAATAATCTTCATGGCACAGTACATTCGAACACAGCCTTACTACTATCGGTGTTCACCATACCGTTTGGGGTGGGGTTACCATCTCCTACGGTATGGTGGTTACCGCGGTAACCACCTAAAACCGCACGAATTTCATCTTAAAAAATTTGAATTCAAAATTTTTAAATCTCACGGTTACCGTGGTAAGGTCACGGCCTACACGCGGTAAGCCGCGGTACGTTGGAGCTAAAAAGAAAAATTACATAAAAAATTATAAAACATATTAAAAATTCTAAAAAATTGTACAAAATTTAGAAAAATTTTGTGGATATTTCTAGAAAAACAATGTAATATTGCATAATTATTTTGCATAGCTCTTGCTATCGGTTATACACTTAAATAAAATAGAAATTATATCCTAACCTATCTCTTAATTTTTTTAATTTCGATGGAGCTCCAAAATATAAAGTAAACTTCGTTATTTTCATAAACTTTCTTTACTGTAGTGATCTATAATTTAATTTAAGTACTGCATACCAAAATTTTTTTAAATTTTTTTATTTTTTAAATAAAATTTATTTAAACCGATACCGTACCTAATAGTTTAGCCAACCCGGACTACTATACGGTGGTCAAAGAACACAGATGCAGTTGCCGGTACGATTGAGAGCTCTTGCTGCCGATCTGCCTCGCTGTGCCATGTGAAAAAAATTATCCGCTCTTTGACTCTCTGCTTTTACTACTGCAACATGCAGGAGTACATCAGCATGTAATGTACTTGACAAATTTTACGGTACACCCGGCTGTTGCTGCTACAATTGATGCATATTAACAGCTTGGTGGCAATGGCCAGGCACGCCGGAGCATGCCCGGTGGCGGCGGCGAAGGCGATGACGAGGTTAAAGACGAGGCTAGCTAGCACCGCATGCAAGCTGCGCTGCTCCGTCGTCGCCACGTCCGGCGTTCCGGGTTGCCACCTGCTATGCTCTGCTTGCTTCATAAATTGTACTACAAGTATGTAGAAGCAGGGTTCCCTTTCCGTTGGTTTTTATACTATTATCGGATTTATCGTTGGGTATAATAACGGCAAGAACTCAGTAATCCTATCAAGTTTAAACAGAATTTAAATTTTTAATAAATTTTGTCTTTTTTTAACCGGTTTTTTAACCGATTATCCTATAGTTACCGTGATAGCTAAGCTTACTATTGTGATACAGTAACCTCTCCTCCGCTTGAAAGACAAACCATGCGTAGAGTAGGTAATGAAGTAGGTGTGCCACCCCGACGGGAGCGGCATGGAGATGACGAGCTTTCGATCATAAGCTACAGTGGTTACAGTTGTTGCCGCTCCGGTGCAATTCATCAGCAGGCCATGGCCAGCACTCACTTCGTCTTGGTTGGATCTATCACTGATGGCAAATTGGCAAAGCCATTATACTCCTACTCCTAGGTAATTAAGGCGTTAGGTCTCCAAACAAACCACAAATTGCATTGCTGTTACTCCTTAGTTACACCTGACTTAGGTGGTATTTAAATCAGTTTATGGGATGACTTATAAGCTGTACGTAAAATAAGAAATCTTATTAGCGCATGATTAATTAAGTATTAACTATTAGAAAACTTGAAAAATTAATCTATTTGATTTTTTAGAGATACTTTTATAAAAAAAGTTTTTACAAAAAATACTCTATTTTACGTTTCGAAAAGCGTGCTAACAAAAATCGAAAAAATAGCCACAAACTAGAACCTAAAAATAACACCACCTTAATTTGTCATCCATGGCAGGCACTTGGATTGGCACAGTGGCCTAAACCTGTAGTAGCAATTTGGAGCCCAGCCAAAGAACCGAGGGGAAGAAAAACATAGAGCAACTGATGAGCACAGTGACCGGGGCCCACAGAGCAGTGCCCTTCAACCAAGATCAGGGGCGGCAAAAAGACAACACTGCCCCTAGCCCTCAGCCCCTGTACCATCACGGTTTCATCAAACTCAACCTCAGCGAGGCAGGAAAGCACAGGCGGCAGGCAGCGGCAATAGAGCATGTCTCTCGTTCGTCGTATCCATCATCTATCCAACGAGACGCCCAAACTGGCTTTGTTTGCGGTTGCCGGACGCCGACACACGGATCGATCGGCTCCGTTGCGTCGCACGCTCGAGCTAGCGAGCCATCTGCAAATTCTGCATTCGTTCATGCATGCGCATGAGGCCCAGCCAGTAGCCACTCCCCACTCGGGTGCATGCAACGCAAGCAGCACGTAACCGACGAAATGAACCAAAATTCACCCCCAAGTGCCAGGTATGTGTGTGTGTGTGTCTGGACCTGCAATTAAAACAGGACTCGCTCACTTCTCCGTAGCAACGTGTTTGTGTTTCAGTTTCCCGAAAATGTGATGAAAAATTGGAAGTATATATACGCATTAAGGTTTTCTTCTGTTTTTAGAGGTACATGCATTTTGTGTGATTCATGAGGTATTATCTTCCTTCCAAGAGATTTTAGCTATGTATTTAGATAAAATCTTCCATATTTTAGGAATAAGTAGTATATACCTCTGGGGTAAAGTCACATACCTCCTAACTAAACACTATGAGGTATATATTCTTCTCTATTTATACTTATTTAAAAGAGAGCAATAGTGTTCATAAGTGGTGAATCTACCATCATCCTTACCATCAACTCTTTATGTGGGCCTAAAGGACCTATATGCCAAGCACCACCAACTCTTTACTTTTGTGAAAAGAAAAAAAAAACGGTATAGGAGCTAAAGGGCCACACGTCAGTAACAAATATATGTAGTAATTAAGAGATGATATATGTAAAACATAATAATAATAACCGATTAATAATAATTTTCTTTAATTAAAATCCCGTTGTAATGTATAGGCAATATGCTGATACCTCCTAATAACAGCAAGAAAAGCCTCATTATTACTAGTCATAAACTCTTTATTTTAATTAGTTCAACCGGTTTAATTATTTTACCTCTTAAATAGCGGGACGTATATACCTCTTTAAGGATGAGAAAAAACCTCATATACATATATATACATATACAGATTTGCTATTGATCAAACGTTTTATTTTTTAGATTCTATCAAATAACAATATTAGTCATTGGATGGAACTTTGAGATTTAGGACGGGAGAAATAAATTCTTAGTTGTATTTTTAACTTGTTGTAGTTGCTATTATCAATAACACACAACTTTAGTTATAAATTTGTTCAATTCAATCATAAATATATATAACTGCATCTAACTATTCGTATTTTAGTATTTAGATGCAGAAAAAATCATGCGATAAATTTATTTTTTTAAACGTTTAACCCCTGGCTTAAGTATATATTTGTACTTAAGGCAGCGTTGGGGGTTTTTATTGGCCGTAGGAACATGCTACTGTGCAGTAGTAATGGCGGAAATCTGCCCTCTCTTTCCGTTGTACTCCTACTAGCAGGAGAGGCGTTCAGATCGGTGGGGTGGTCCCGGGGCGGGCGCAGAGAGATGTGTAGAGATGTGTGTGGTGGTCGCGGGCGGTGTTGGAATGCGGTCGCCTGGGGCAGGCGTGCACATGGATGGCCGCAGCGCAGTAGAGCACCCTCTGCCCAACAACGACTACTCATCCAACACACACACACACACCAAACTGAGCTGGTCAGTCCCTTCCCTTCTTACATTCATCACCTCATCACCAACAGATTATTCTGGTGTTTTTTTTATAACAATCAGCGCTGCTCACAGAGTATTTAACGGCACAAACGAAGAATTAAATACTAGAAAATTGAAAATTATATTTTAAAAATATTCAAAGAAATTTGTGTGTAGAATTTTTTTATACAACTCACACGGTTTAGCAGTTGGTAAGTGTGCCCGTGATACTATAGTACTACAGCTCAAAATAACGCAGATAATCTGTCAGTTAGTCACCAAAATTATTATTTTTTTGTTTTAAAATATAAAAATTTTAGGGGGTGTTTGTTTCTGCTTACTGCTTATGGCTTCTACGTTGGTTTTCGTTAGTACGCTTCTCAAAACGTAAAACGGTGTGTTTTTTTAAAAAACTTTCTATAGGAAAGTATCTAAAAAATTAAATAGATCCAATTTTTCACGTTTTTAATAGTTAATACTTAATTAATTACATATTAATTAATTACAAATTAATGGTATTTCTTGTTTTACGTGTAACTTATAAACCACCGCGAGAAGTCAATTCAAACACCTATTTGGTATTGGATGCGATATATTCTAGTACTATAAATCTAAACAGTTTCAATAATAAGATATATCACGTCTTACTGTTTTTATATTTTGAGATCAAGATAGTATTCGAAATCACCATCACTGTAGCTAATTACCTCTACTTAATTAATTACAGTCTAGGAGTTGGAGTACGTACCGGCAGTGAGCTAGTGACCGTGACAAGTGCTCTAGCAGTGCAGTAGTAGGACTAGCAGTATGCCAGTGCAGTGGAGGAACTGACAGGTGGGGCCCACACACGGGCGTGCCTCCTGGAGCGGGACGCGCTGGGTGCTGGAGCTCGAGCTCCCCACCCACCGTGGATGGATACGTGAAATCCGGGGGAGAACGCCTTCCGATGCGATGATATTGCGATGCGTCGCCGCGCGCCGTGTGCGTGGTGCGTCCCGGTTCTGCCCCTCCGTCGCTACGCTCTCCCGGGGGCAGCGCCGTCATTTCCCTCCTCTCTTCGTGCGTTCGCCGCAGATCTAGCTACTAGCCGCCCTATTTCAGGTCCAGTTCCAATGCCAGTTCGTGTGGATTGGACGCTTCAAAGCTGAAAGCTTTAGCCACCTCGTAGCTTACAGTACCTTTCAGCTCAAGAGAGGCAGAGAGAGAGAGAGAGAGAGAGGGGGGCCGTGAGATCGAGAGCTTGTGCTTGGTGAGATCGCAGCTGCAGGCGAGGAGGAACGAGAGGAGTGGAAAAGCAGTTGGTGAGTTGGAAGTTTACTGCTTGCTTTTAGTGCTCATTTCGTCTCTTGCAATGCATGGATGCGTATGATCTTTTGGTCTAAAGTGTGGTCTTGTACATGCCGCCGTCCTTCCTCTGCGCTGCATTTGCACTGCATTGTCCATGGATTTGTTTATTATTGAGGTCTGCATCCTTCTTGCTTTCGCTTTCTTACACCGCCTTTCTCTTTTCTTGCTGAGCTTACTGCAGGAGTAGCAGCAGCATGGAGGAGAGAGTGAAAATAGGAGGAAGAGAAGGAGGGGAAGAAGAATCAGAGGAGGCGCCATTGGAGGAGGAGGCGAGGCCAGCCAAAAGGAGATTTGGGGTGGTGGGCCCGCCCTCCAGCTGAGGAGCAGGAGAAGGCAAGAGGAGGAGGAGGAGGAGGATCTCCTCTCACGTCAAAGGAGGGGGAAAGCATAAAGGCGGCATCAGCAGCAGCCGGGTGTGAGTGTAGTGGAGGAGAGGGAGAGGAAGAGAGCTCAGCTTCACTTCACTGGCCGGCCAAAGCAGCAGGCGAAAGCGAGAAAAAGCTTCAGAAAGAAAGCAACAAAGAAAGCTTCACTGACTGAGAGAGAGAGAGAGAGACAACGCATAGTCTAGTAAGCGTAGTGTAGTGTGAGATATATAACACCAACAACTCCGAGCTGAGAGAGCATCTGGTTCTTGTACCACTGCCCCTTTGCATTGCCCTCCCTGCCTGCCTGGCTGGCCATTTCTTTTTCCTTCTCCATTTTATGCTTAGCGTACTAGCAGCGTCGTGAGTGGAGGAGTACAAGGAGGTGCCTGCTGCTGCTGTTCTCAAGCCATGGCATTGCAAGAACAAGAGGAGGATGACGAGGAAGACGATGGCGAGGAGGAAGAAGAAGAAGACGGTGTCAGGGTGTGTGGGGAGCTCTGATTACTCCTTGTCCTGAGGTGTGCTGTCCACTTGTGGAGGTAGTAAGATATTGGCACAATAGGCTCAATCACTTTTTTCCCTCTTCTTTTTTTGCTTTTTTTGCTACTTGCATGCGCTTGCTTGCTTGCTTTTTTTTTTCTTCCCCCAATTCATGATGACACATTCTTCCTTCCTTGTGTAATTTGTTCTTGGCGTTTTGCCTGATTTAGAATGCAACTGAAAAAAAGATCTCAAAAAAAAAGAGAAAAGAGAAAAGAACAGGAGAGATAAGCAGGGTGAAAGTATGGAAATCTCCTACACATCCCAGCTGCCTTGTCGTGTCCTCTTTGTTGTGTTCTTGTCTTTGTCGAGATCATGCGAGTAGTTGGCAACTTGGCATCATGAGCAAACAGAATCCATATCTTCCTTCGTATCTCTGCCTGGCTTGGCGAGTGCTCGCCATGATGGCCTCTCCGGAACACCCCAAACGTCCGGAAGCCAAATCCGAGGAGGAAGACGACGCCGACCGCGACCACGACCACGACCACGACGGCAAGGCCAAAACGGAAACGGCGGCCATCTCCGCCGTGGGATCGGTGGACCTGTTGCTTGTTGAGCTTCCCAACCTCTCTGCCTTGTCTGCTCCCTCGTGTCCTCGCCTCGGTTTGATCAACCAACCCTGTGTAACTGTGTGGCTGGCTGTGCCTGCCATTGCCATGCCATGCCACCGTGTGTGCGTGAGAGAGAAGCAAATTTTCTATTAATTAAATATTTAATTTTTTGGATTTCTTTAAACACAAACGCTAGTCGTTTTATAGAATTTTGAGATTTGGAATAGGAAGAATTTTGAGATTTGAAATAGGAAAAACGAGTTTTAATTATACTTTTAACTTGTTTTTTATAGTTGTTATTATCGATTTATGTAACTTTAGTTATAATTTAAAATTCAAGCTATACTTTTAACTTATTTATTGTAGTTATTATTATTGATTTATATAACTTTAGTTATAAATTTATATAACTCAATTATAAATATATGTAACTGTATCTAACGGTTCGTATCATCTTAATTTTTAAACGTAAAAAAAATTGTTTGATAGATAGTATTGACCAATAGGTGGTTCCATAGCTACCAGTAGTAGTCTAGTACTCCCATCCCAGCTAGGCTACGGTCACTCGGAGCAGTAGTACCCGCCTGCTGATCCGTGGGCCCCACGGTCGTGGGGTCGGTGGGACCCACCCAATCGATGATACCAATGATCATCGTCATAAACGCCTCTCCTTCCGTTCAGAGTTATCGTAGTAGCATTGATTAAGGTCCGTCCGCATGTTAGATTACAGGTCTGATTAGCGCTGGCCCACCCCTCCGTGATAACAGTGATAACGGATGTTGGCATTAGCTTGCAGCTTGGCCCCCACACTGCATCTGTGCAGACCAGAAAACAAACACATGCTCTAATATGGCAAACCTTCTCTTGCTAACGATGAATACTGTACTACTAATGCCAGTATTAATACTGTTGTAAAAACAATCTTCCATTATCTTAATTAAAAAATAGTATATTCCCTCTATTAAAAAACCGTTGTTTTAGTTAGTTAAAAAGAGATTAAATATAAAATCGAAAGACTACCGTGTCTTTAATTAATGTGAAGAGAAAATAAGGAGGGTAGAGAAAACAAGGAGGCTGAGAGAGTCCAATTGATTAGATGGTTAAAACAGTAAAATTGTATTAAAAATGTCTAGTGAATTATACTCTAAAAATATTCTTTGTAGAATAAATTCTTGGCCTAAATAACAGTTTTTTTAGGATGGAGTACTAGTTAGATCAAGTAGTAGGAGTATGTATGGGAGTATAGAGTACAGACAGGTCGCCGAGCTAGATGCGTGGGTGTGTGGCGCCTTGGTGTTTTGCTGTCTGGAGCTGAGCGATGGGGAATTGGAAATTGCATTGGGTTGTGCTTGTCCTGCCGCTGCTGAAGCGGGCAGCAATGCAGCATAGTAGTAGTAGTATAATCAAATGTGAGTATCAATATACTCCAACCAGTGTGGATGGATGCAAAGCTATCATGGAGAGTCCCAAGGGTTGGTTGGTGGTCGTGCGATGCAGAATGGCAGATGCGGATGGGCTAACCGATGGATCATGGATCGTTTGAGAGGGTTTTAATTTGATGGTACTAGTACTAATCAAAGTTAAAAGTGATCAACTGCTGCTATCTGCGACGTCACTGACACTAGGAGAGAGAGAGAGTACGCTGCACATGAGAGTAAGCTTCTCGTCTCGTTTTTCGTAAGCATACTTTTAGAAGTATGTAGAAGTTTTTTTAAAAAGCAAATAAAATTATTTTTTAAGTTTGTAATAATTAATACTTAATTAATTATATGCTAATGATATTTCTCGTTTTTATACGTGGCTTATAAACTATCTTCATTAGCACATGTTAATTAAATATTAACTATTAAAAACTTAAAAAATAGATCTATTTGATTTTTTAAGATACTTTCATATAAAAAGTGTTTTTTTAAAAAATATACCTTTTTATATTTTTTAAAAAAGTGTTTTTTAAAAAATATATCTTTTTATATTTTAAAAAACGTGCTAATAAAAATCGAGTAGGTAGGTATATGCTTAAAGCCACTAGAAGCGGCCGTTTTCGTGCTAGGAGCCGAGCGAGTGCGACGACATAGCCCCATTTGACCGGATTAGATTATTGTTTGCAGGCCAACAGTTTTCTAGGAGTAGTATCACTCAATCAATGTTTGCTTGCTTAATTTTACCTTTGTTTAGTTGCATACTTGCATCCATCCAATTCTCATGTTTTTCTGCTTTGATCCAAACAGAGGTGGCTACTAGCTTTAGGTTGCATACGCTGTGCGCCCTTGTACTGCATGGTACAGGAGCACATGCACGCGTTCAATCTGGTTGTACTATGCTGGGGCTCTCTTCTGGGTAGTAGGACCGTAGGAGTAGGCTTGGGACGGGACGGGAGCAACGCAACGCAACGCAACAGCTGCTGGTAAATGCAAGAGCTGCTGCAATGGCAATTTGGGGATAAGGGCATGAACATCACCAGGCCACGTCGGCGTGCCTCAGCTTGCATACGACTTGAAGCAACGGTGGCGAGGCCACGTCCCCCAAGAAGCGAGCAGCGGTCCCCTCTTGGGCTTCCTACACTGTCGCCGTCGAGCTATCGACACCGGCCACCGGCGAAGGGGAAGAAGGGCGAGGGAACAGCTGACAGCGGGGTATTGAAGAGGGCCTACCTCCATAGATGCCATTGCTAGATGCTACACTGCCCCGATCCGCGTCGACGACGGAGAGCCCATCGCCCCTGCTCCTCCGCGCTGGCACCCTCGCCGTCCTCCTCGATCTCTGGCGGAGAAGCTCGCTAGCCTCAATCTACGGTGGCCGGAGAGCTCGTCGGCGGATCTGGATGGTAGCGTCGCCGTGCGGCCATATCCTAGGAGAGGTGGGAATGCAGCGGGGGCGCTAAAGGACGAGGATGGGATGGAGGCGCAACGTCCGGCGACGGGGAGAGAGGGCGGCGTTGGCTCGTGGGAGGAGAGGGTGACGCCAACGATGGGAGGGACGGAGGCAACAATATTTGTGACTGTCAGTGTTCGACTATTCGGTGGATATTTTGTTAGGTGTTTGGATGACAAGTGGGTCCTCCAAGAGTTATGGGTACATGTGTAGTCTTATTCTTTTGTCACGAGGTCTAAAATGCAAAATTTTCAAGTGTTTTGATAATAAAATTTTTTGGAAGGGCTTACAAGAAAATAACTAGGGGGGCGGAAACACAAAAATACATGAGAGAGTGGCCTCCATCGTAGATCTAGGATCTTCACGGTGGCCTTAGTCTATATGGCGTACTCTTTTTTTTTTTTAAGATCACTCGTAAGTATGAATGCTTCAAGTGTTCTTAGAGCATTCACACTGCTCCTACGTGACAAGTGGTCTTGCTCAGCCACCTGGAACACCTGCTGTTGTGGAGGAGAGAGGAGGTGGGGGCTAGTGGCTTGGTGAGGGTCCTCGTGCCTTGGCCTACAAAGCGTCTGGCACAGGGAGTCACTCGGTGGGGAGAGGCGTTGGGGAGCTGTCGCCCCACCACACATTGCAGCCGCCTCTTCTCTAGTTGCTCTGCTGTCGCCAAGGGCCGCTGAGACACCCGCTTCGAGCAGATCCAATGCTGACGTCATCGCTCTGATAAGATCGGCCACCGCCCTGAGCAGGGGGGAGGTCAAGACCGCTCAGAACAAGGAGGGAAGCTCGAGACTGCTCGGAACTAGGGGAGGTTCCATAACACCAGCGATGAGGGGAGCTCGGGATAGCCGGTGACGGGGGAGCTCGAGACCCCCGGCAAAGAGCCCCTCATCCTCTCGTCATGTCGCTGTCATGTCCGTTGGCCAGATCTGTAGCCAGTGCGTCCCCGTCATCCTCACTCTCGCCGTCACCAACCCCATCTCCGTTGCCACGGCGCCCCTCAACCACCTCGCTATAGCCACGCTCGAGATTGCCACCCACTACCTCAATTTGTGGCTGGTGGTGGTGGAAGCTGGATGTGAGAGAGAGAGAGCGCAAATGAGTTAGATCTAGTGAGGGAGTTCTTTTATACCGGTATGTGGTTTTTAGGGTGTTTAGTGTAAACTTCAGGACTTTCGTGTAAATGAGAAAAATACGAGGACCGAAGTAGGAAATTTTAGGGGTTGAAATAAAAAACCAAAGCCACCTTAGAAGCAATTTGTACGGTGAGTATATGGCAATATGAGATCACTCATATAAGGTGGCGTTCGAGACCGCTAGCTTTTGCGTATGGCTTATAAGCTATATGTAAAACGAGAAACGTTATTAGCACGTGATTAATTAAATATTAACTATTAAAAACTTAAAAAATTGATCTATTTAATTTTTTAAAAGATACTTTCATATAGATTTTTTTAAAAATAAACATTGTTTAGCAGTTTGAGATGTGTGCTTATATAAAACAAGGGATTAAGTAAAAGCTAGAAGCCGAACCTAAAGCTGAGTGTTTAAAGATGAGGGAAAAGAAAGTAGATCATGTAAACCGAAGTAAGATATTAGTGAATGATTAATTAAATATTAGCTATTATAAACTTAAAAAATAAATTAATATAATTTTTTAAAGTAGTTTTTAGATAGAATTTTTATTTTAAAAAAACTACATCGTTTAACAATTTAGAAAGATCGATATCATGAAACGAGGAGTTTTTATCCCAACCATCAGCTGCGAACTCACCCAAAGTGTCCTGCGTGAGCTGCTGCGATGGCAATGCGCTTGCTTGGTTATTTTACTCCCCTACCACCAGCGAAATCAATGTTAATAGTCAGGATGGGACTACTTGAACTCTTGGAGGATAGTACTACAGTAGGCAGCTGCCTGCCGCATGCAATGCAGTGCAGCCCGTTGTTGCAGAGTGACCACGAAAAATCTGTGCGTCATGTTCCATTTGACCGCTGATTTGATGCGTGTACTATTCGCTCTCTGCGCGCCTGCTTCAGACCCATGCTTGGCTGAACGCCGCCGTACTGTGGTGTTGTTTGGATTTGCATCCACGCTTTTGCCACAAAAATTTTGATAAAGTATCTACATGCCATACATTTTATGACTAACAAATTGTTAGTCACATTTATAATAATTTAAGGGAAAAAAAGTATCCAAGACACATAGATCTATTAGCTAACAAAGTGTAGCACACCACACCTAGCACGAATCAAACACTAGCAAAGTTAGTCAAACCAGTATGTCATAAACTTGGTAAAGTTTGACACCTAACCAAACAGTCACTGTGTTACACTTGCTGCACCTCACAGTTAATGTCCACAACTGCTCGCTGCTCGATGCATTTTTTTCTTAAAAAATTACCGTATATGCGGCACGACTTTGGACTGTGACAGAAATTTCAAAATACTCTAATTTAGGTGGTTTTTAAATATGCTTGTGCTTTAAATTTTTTATTTTATTTTTTGTAAGCACGTTTTTTAAAACGTTAGACGAGATTTTTTTAAAAAAATTATATAAAGAAATTTCTTAAAAATCAAATAAATTTATTTTTAAGTTTGTAATAACTAATACTTAATTAATTATACGCTAATAATATTTTTTTGTTTTACATACGATTTATAAGTCATCTCCATAAGAACGAACGAGACCTTAGGACATGTACAATACAAGTGGCTTCTTCGAGTGGTCGCAGAGACCACGTGGTCACCATGTAGGCTGAAGGCACATGTCTAAAATTTGTTTTTTCACAATGCAAAGTGTAGTAGCTTTAATCTTTCGTGTCAGCCTTTGATATTTTTTATTTCAATCTTCATATTTTTCAATTTACTTTAACATTTTGCACTCCACACCCGAAAAAACAGAAACAAATATAAAATCTCCCCTCCTCCCTCTCCACCTTCCTTCGTCTGCGCCGCACTCTCCCTCCTTCTCCCTCTGCCATGCCTCTCCCCTCGCCACCTTCCCGGCGGCGACAGATTGAGGTGGACGAAGGCGGCGACCTCCCCGGTGGCGATAGATCAATGCGGACGAAGGCGGCGACCTCTCCGGCAGCGACGAGCCTCTCCCCGGCAGTGGCGGCAGGGAGGCGAACCGAGGCAAGGTTGTAGCGGTGGTGAGGAAGCCGGCGGTGGCGGTAGCTCGCCAGATGGCCGCCTTCTAGATTCGGCGCCGCCAACCTCATGCGCCCATTGTTGCTGCCGATCTTGGGGCTTGGAGCTCGGTTTGGTCGCCGCCTCTTTCTTCCCGGCCGACAACGATGACGAGGTGTGCTCTCTCCCTCCTCTCTCTTCTTGGCGATATGAGCAGGATAAGAGCGCGTCGTCAAAACACAGTTCCCCTAACGTTGCTCTCCGAAGCTTTTCCTCAGCCTCCAGTACGAGAGCGAGCTGTGGCTACAGTAGCTTAGACGAGACACACGTAGCATGCTCAGGACACTCCCCCCGCTGAGCTGTCACCGTGTCTTCTACGTGACGGGCCAAGGTCACTTACCACGTAAATGCATTGTATATGTCCTTATGCTGTAAGTTGGATAGCTTTCGTGTGAAAATGGAGGGAGTTGCAATTGTCACATGCAAAGCAACCAGGCAGAAAAAAAAAACAGAACCAAGAAGAAGACGCACGCTAGTCGTCAGTGCCAGCCAAAGCCGAGTTCATGGAGAAGCGTGCGCATGCCGCAACTCGATGGATGTATGGATCGTCGATCAATCGTGCATCCAACCCAGTCACGGCCACACCTCCCGGTAGTGTCCATGCGCCGCGCGCGCGTGCACCTGTACCTGTCGAGGAAAACCATGCCTTGCACGCCAGAAATCTCTATTTCTATATAGAAACGAATTCGTATTCTTTTCTTATCTAAAATCTAATATTAGATATGACACATATATCATAACTAAATTTTTTTTATTTTAAAATAAAGGGAGTAGTTTCTTAGCTAAAAATATCGTTCTCTCTTAAAAAAACTATAAAAGAATAAATCACTCTTTTTAAAATCATCCTATCCAAAAAATAATAAAACCATAAAACCATATATCCTATTACAAGGCTCCAACATCACATTAGTAGCACCAAACCTAACCTTGGTTGGTTGGATGCTTCCCCGCCCAAGCCACCTGCGTCGGCGTCGCCTCCCTCGCCGGCGTGGCTAGCCAGCTAGCGCCGTGGTTGATGGCGATGGACGGCGACCTTTTGTACATGTGGTGGCAATAGGAGATCGATGGGTGGGTAGTGGCAGCGACGCGAGAGCGAGACCTGTCTTTTGTTCTTGTCAGGTGACTGGACACATCATCGTCGTGTGGTGGTACGAGAGATCGGTGCAGTCGCCAGATGATCCTACAGCTACAGGGAAAAGAGAGCTGTGTTGTAAATATGATGATACAGTAGACAGATAGTAGTAGTGAGAAGCGGTTTAATGACGATGAGCTGCTACTGTAAATAATTTGGTCGCAAAGGTGCCATTGGTGAAGGGAAAGGTGAAAGTTGCCTCCGTTTGTTGATAGAGCATGATGAGGTCTGGGCCGGGTTGGTCATGTGCCGGGCCCTGCCGTGTTTGTCTGGGCCTGCCACCCGCATATAGTGAACCCATTTATTTCATCGTTTGACAAGTCTGCAATAGAATTGCCGACTAGTCATGGCATTGCTTTTTTTGTTTTTCTCTTCTCTTCTCTGAACGCATGCAAGACGAGCTCACAAAGTAGACGGTGTATTCTTCTGTACTGCGTCGTTGAATGGTTGAATTGATGAAGTTATTTAAACGTACAAACAAATGAAATAATTATTATAAAGTTAAAAAAAAATATAAAACAATATTATAAAAATTTTATATAAAAAGTTTTTTAAAAATTATACTGTTTATAAGTTTGAGAAACGTATTCACTAATCTATGAATATATTAAATAAAAAAACATGTTAAAAGTAGCTGTGAAGGAAGTGCGATTAGGGTTGACATATGCGACAGTAATCACGCAAATATTGCTATGATTAGGTTTATCGAGCAATTATGAATAAGATATCGCTCGGTAGATCGCCCAAGTTTCAGAGAAATTTAAGCTGAAATGCATATTTCTACTACTTTCGTTCAACAATATAAACATTTCTGTGTTGTTTAGAAGATAAGAAAAAAATTTAAATGAGAGATGATTAATGAGATAAGTAGTAGTATAAAAATGCTTATATTCTTGGAAAATTTGAATGTCTCAATACTTGTATTGTTGGACAAGAGGAAGTAAATTTTGTCTAAGTTTCATATGCTTCCATCGGTAAACGAGCCGTAATCACAATTTTGCCATAATCGTAATTCTGGTGGAATGTTTTATTTTTATGTTTTCAAGAATACCATGTTTTTTTTAAATGGGATATACCTGGCCTCTCCATCCAAACGGAATGTACACAGGCTCTGAGACACTCGGATTGCGATCACTTAGAATTGAACCGGGTGGGCTGCATGCACGACGACAATGCTAGCTAGCCAAGCAACGCCCGAATGTGCCATGTAAGCAATAATACAGTTAATAGTTAAAATAGTCCATATAATATACTGTTTTATTTTTTGTTGTTTTATATGCAATACATATCAAAGACAAGTTACCTTTAATAGTGTACGTATGGTTTTATTGAGATGAAATTTATTTTATCTCTCTTCTCATTAATATCTTATCACGTCATTAAAAATATTGATATATTATTTTATTTAAGAGAATAAAGCTCCAATTTGCAGCGGCAACTGCTCGTAACGGTAATCGGTGATCGAACGGTTTTCTAAACCTAGCGCGGAATCCGCGAGGATGTGCGTGAACTTGCCAGGTGGCCAGTTGCGCGACAAAGACACAAGTGAATTTTAGCGGGGGTCTTAGGCGAGGTGGTTGCGTGTTTACCGGATTTTATACTGAGATCAAGCGATCTCTCTCCACCAAGCAAATCGCGCAGCTCGATCGCCGACGCCGAGCAAGCCAAGCCAGACGTCCACACATGACGACGCCTCCCGCCACCACCACGTTGCCCTTCTCCTCTCTCCTCCTCCTGCCCCCCGCCGTCTGCTCCTCCGCCGCATCTCGTCCACTCGTCAGGAACCCGGCGGCGGGGGTGGGACATGGTGGCGTGCGGTGGAGAGGAGGTGGGAGGAGGAGGCGGGGGTGGCGCGGGGGGTGCCGGGCGGCGGTGGTGGAGGAGGCCGGGGCGCAGGAGGACGGCGTGCTGCTTCCCAAGGAGGGGGAGGACGAGGCGGCGAGCGGCGGGAGGTACGACTGGAGGGAGGAGTGGTACCCGCTGTACCTGGCCAAGGAGGTGCCCGGCGACGCGGCGCTGCCGCTCACCGTGTTCGACCGGCAGCTCGTGCTCTACCGCGACGCCGACGGCGTGCTCCGCTGCCACCAGGACCGCTGCCCCCACAGGTTAACTTTAGTTTGCAGCTTCCATTTTTTCAGAATAAGCAAAAGGATTGCGTAATCATTTCATGCGTGTTACCTCACTGTGTTGCCACTGTTTAACTGATATCACTAACCAGTTCATGCTAAACGATTTAGCGCTAGAGTTAAACAATTTAGAATTTACGTTGATCGATCGCACGATTTATTCGTAACGAAAAGACAAAGTACAGTTGTTCTGTAAGCACAAATGTTTCATGGAATTGTCATTGCCATTGGCATCTGTATTCTGTAGCACCAAATTAATTGGTTTTTGCTGAAGTGAGAAAAGATCGGGCATTTTTGGAGATGGTCCTGTCAATCTGAAGATGATAATTTTAGCTGTACTGTACTGATCTGCTCATGAAACAAAAAGAGAAAAAAAATGAATCTGAGTTTTAACTTGATCCAAAACATGCTCACGATCAGGTTAGCCAAGCTGTCAGAAGGGCAACTCGTGGACGGCAAGCTGGAATGCCTCTACCATGGCTGGCAGTTCGACGGCGAGGGCAAGTGCGTCAAGATTCCGCAGCTGCCTGAGGGCGGCAAGATCCCGCGCAACGCATGCGCGCGCAACTACGAGGTGCGGGAGTCGCAGGGCGTGGTGTGGGTGTGGATGTCGGAGTCCAACCCGCCGGACGAGCGGAAGCTGCCGTGGTTCGAGCCGTACGCGCGGCCGGGGTTCACCGACCTCTCCACGGTGCACGAGCTCCCCTACGACCACTCTATCCTGCTCGAGAACCTCATGGACCCGGCTCACGTCCCCATCTCCCACGACCGCACCGACTGGACGGCCAAGCGGGAGGACGCGCAGCCGCTCTTCTTCGAGGTCACCGAGCGGACGGCGCGGGGGTTCGCCGGCTACTGGGGACGGCAGCGGACGCCGCACCTCCGCAACCTGCTCCGCTTCGAGGCGCCCTGCGTGCTCACCAACACGCTCGAGTTCGTCGACAAGGACGGCAAGGAGCAGTGCTTCTCGGCGCACTTCCTCTGCCGCCCCGCCGGCCAGGGGAGGTCGATGCTGCTCGTCCGCTTCGGCTCCACCGCCAGCTCGCCGTTCGCCAAGGTGCTCCCGTCGTGGTACTTCCACCAGAACGCCTGCAAGGTGTTCGAGCAGGACATGGGGTTCCTCTCGTCGCAGAACGAGGTGCTGCTCCGGGAGAAGGTGCCCACCAAGGAGCTCTACCTCAACCTCCGGTCGTCGGACACGTGGGTGGCGGAGTACCGGAGGTGGATGGACAGGGCGGGGCACGGCATGCCGTACTACTTCGGGCACAGCACACTGTCGCCGCCGCCCGTGCCTGCCGTCGTCGAGCAGGCGCCGGCGGGGGCGGTCGCCGGGATGTCCGCGTCGTTTCCGGCCAAGGGCGGTGTCGGCTCGACGCACGCGCCCAACCCGACCAGCAGGTACTTCCGCCACGTCGTGCACTGCAAGGGGTGCAGGGACACCGTCAAGAAGTACACCTCCCTCAAGAACGCCTTCGCCGCGCTCGCCGCGGCGGCCGTGGCCGCGGCCATCCTGGCGGCGAACAGGCAGTGGAAGGCCGTCTTGCTGGCGTCCGCGGCCGCGCTCGCCGCGGCGTCGTACGCGTGCAGCTGGGTCCTTTCTCTTATCACGACCAATTTTATTAGGATGCACAGGAGACTGTAAATGTGGCACTGGGTCGTCATACTCGGTACATACTAGCTAGGCACTCTGTAGAATGGTATAGATATTTATTTATTTTTGCCCCTGTATATTTCTGTGACTACATGAGTAAAGATGTTTAGTTATCTATAGTAGTTTTGTTACCGGTGATGACTTTGAATGATATGCGGCATTCTAAGTAACGAGACGAGGTAAGCCAACTCCAATATATATACAAACAATGGACCCAATTTTCACTGTTAAAACACCAGCATAATGCCTGGTATCACACGTTATTACCTAGACATACCCCACAACCATCAGGCGAACATGCCATGGGTTTTACTCACGGTATATATTACAGACCACACAGAGAGACGGCTTAGCTATAACGGCACCTAAGCATGACAAAGATATAGATGCTGCTCCAAAAGGATGCACTCTCAGCAGTTAAGCACTTAGCTGGTTGATCTAGAACTCCCTATCAGGGAAGAGGAGTGGGGCGACAAGCGACCAAATGTACAGACCTGCCGTTGCCCACTGGGTTGCAATCCTGACCCAAACCGACGGCCACCCAACATCAACAAGCTTTCCGCTCTCACCAACTGAGGTTGACCAGCCAGTCAAGAGCATTGCCGAGTACATGCTTGCCAAGGAGAAGATAAGGTGGAAGAACGAGTAGGAGTATGTCACTGGCCTTGGCACGTCCTTCTTTTCCGCTTCCTCATCTGCCTTGCTGAAGGGAAGCAGCGGCTTGTCGGCACCTGGACAAAGGAAGATGTGATTAGTATAAATATGGAGCATTAGTTCAGTAGATAGAAAGCGCAATCTTAGAGTAGTTGTGTCGTCTTGATGTAATTATCTAAGATCAATAAAGCTTCCTTTATCTAAAAAACGTAGATAGAGGGCGCAATCTAACCAGAACGTGGTGAGTCTGGGGCCGAGAGCACGGTTGCAGAAGAGCCAGCACGGACAGCCGAGTAGACCACAGAAAGGATGGTGGTTAGCAACCCCAATGAAAGGCTTCCAGTTGACACAGCTTTGGAGTGATTGTGCAGTCCATTGCATTCATAATCCCTTGGCTCGCTGGAGAGTCCACTGTAGCACAGATAGGTGCAGTAGAGGGCAATAACTGATGCTGGCAGCAAGCTACCATTGATCTGCCAAAATTATAAAAAGAATCCATTCATCATCATTATTACAAGCGAGCAACTTAGATAAAAATGCTTGCAGCAATACTTTGTGGGCATAACAGCTATAATTTGAAAAACAGACCCACAAAACTAATCTTGCACAAAAATATTGAAATGCACAGACTCATTTCCAACAGCTTTTCATGATCAAACCATGGACTACATATTACCAATGAACTTACAGGCTATGTTACTATGTAAATCTCACAAGGAAAACAGAAAAGGCCAGAAGAAAATACCTTTGGGTGCAGGGCAACAATAGCAAAAACAAAAACAAGAATCAACGTGAAGACGATGAAGAACAGATTGAGTCCGCAGTCATGTCCAGAAGGAGTGAACCAGTGAAAGAGCAGACCCGAGAAAGAGAATGTGCCAATGTAACAGACAACTGAGACAACCAATAGAGCCATGTACCTGCAGTAACAAACAGGAAAGAATTAATAACACATTTTAAAAAACAAAAGAAGCTCACACTGAACCGAGGGAACCTGAAGGTGAACAAGGGAAAAGAGCTACAAACCAGAACTGTTCGTCCTTAGCAACCCAGTTCTCATTCCATCCGTGCACAAAGTCCAACAAAAGAACAACCTGAACAAGGAGGAATAATCCAGATCCAAACTTGGATATCGATTCTGCATAAATACAAAATAACTGAGGAAGGATCGATAGGAACAGGGGAGCACTGGCTCCAATAACAAAAGCAAAGTTACATAACACTGAAGCTCTTGCAACTTGGAAATCCATTGACTAGAAAATTACAACAAGTAAAAAGTGTGTTGAACAAGCTGCTAAGATAGTGTCACTTTTACTATATATATCCACCAATCGCCAATTACCTAGCTACCAACTAATGTTTTTTATTACCAAATAAACAACCATGCAGTAGACAATATCGCTAATTGATGATGTATCATCAAACTCAAAGGCTGGAGCAAATATTAATCAGCATCCAGTCAGTTCCATATCTAGTTAAGCCGAGCACATGGAGATCCAAAGGACCAACAAGAATACATATTAAATGTGAAAAATATAGGCAAACACAAATGCAACAATGGCACTGCCAACTTTTCTGACACAATTTATTTTCTTTGTTTCAAAATACTCAACCACAAGGGCACATGCCTCTTGAAAACAACACTAGAAATTACTACGATTTGTATATGCACAATTGCTGCCAAAGCTGAAAAACTAGTGTCCGTCTAGTTTCTAAAGTTAAAGTTCGTCTTGATAACACAGAACCCATGCATCCACCTAATGTTTTTGGAAATTTAGTTGGTCTACAGTTTGTATTTACAATTTAATGATCTCTATCTGAAACTATTTCAACCTTCAAACTTACTCATAGACTAATAGGAACTTCCTTTTCCAAAGATCTTCTAGCACAGGGAATCAAAAGTGAGATACACCCATAAGGAAACTCCTCACTACTACAATTCCCACTTTTTCCCCCAACAGTATTGAAGGAGGACTGATGAGGGCACCTTTTGCTACTCCTATCATTTATTCTTATAATGACTATCATATACAGATATAGTACTATTTTTAGATATTGGTGCCACCATCTCCCAGTAAAATGTCATTGCACTATCTCTAAAGTTCTGTTCAACATTTGCAATACATTATAGGAGTATGTGACAAGCCGATTAGAGGTGAAAAAGGGCTCACCATAGAAGCTGACGACCCCGTTGGGCACGAAGAACATAAGGAAGACGATGACAACCCAGCAGAATATCTTGGCCATCCAGCCACCATGGTGTATCTTGTCGCGGGGGTCCTTCTGGTCCTTGATGCCAGCCATGATGATGGCGAGGATGGTGAAGAAGACGAAATTGCCGAGGCTAACCCTAAGCACGGCATCGGTCTCGAACCACTCGCGGTCCGGCGTCTTGTGGAAGTGGTTAATCCCTGCACAAGAGGAGGCGGCGCGATGAGAATTTCGATCGATTCGAGAAAATCGAATCGGGGGGAAGGGGAGAGGCGACGAGGGGGGGTTGCATGTACGCACATGGGATGGACTGGAGGAGGGGCGCGGCGACCTCGCGGAGCGCCCAGGAGGCGAAGAGGGAGAGCGCGAAGAGGCCGCAGTAGGCGATGCGGGCGGAGCGGCGGCCGATGCTGCCGACCGCCGTCCGGCACGCCTCGCACGCGCACGCGGCGCAGCAGGAGGCCAGGCACGATGCCGCCCACATGGCCGGTCGTCCTCCCTTCCGGCGGCGCGGTCAGATCGAATCGATCGATGGGGGTGAGGAGGGGAAGGGGCTCGACGCTGGCTTCTTCGGATTTGGGGATTTCTCGTCTCGGCGGATACTTTGGGGGAACGCGTGAGGCGGAGGGGACGGAAGAGAAGAGGAAAGGAATCTGATCCGAGTTTTCCCTTTTCTGTTTTTTTTTTCCTCTCCGTTACGGAGTGGGTGGCCGCCGGCGCCGGGCCGGTTGGGTTGGACCGAACCAGCCCAGGCCGATATGGAGACCGAGTCAGTCAACTACTCCTACTTCATTATTCTACAGCTCCCGTTCTTAACACTTATTCAGGTATGGATTATTTATGTCACGTTTTCAAAATAACGATTTTTTTCTAAAAATTTGCTATGTCAGAATTGTTTTGTTTACTTTTTTGAAACTATGTTATCTTTATAATATGCACAATTTAATTAATCCATATTCGCCCTCTATTTTTAAGATATACGACGTTGTTAAACTTTTGAATATACGTCTGATCATCCGTCTTATTAAAAAATATAAGTATTATTCTGTTGTAACTTATTTTCTCATTAAAGATACTTTAAGTGTGACATATTTTATATATTTATACAAAAGTTTTAAATAACACGAATGGTCAAATATAATATAGAAAAATCAACAACATCATATATTTAAAAACATAGTTGGTATTAATAAATCAGCTAAACATCTAAGTGAGCTAAAAACTAAAGTGATCCAGTCACCACTCACCAGCTTAAGCAAGCTAAGACAGTATTCGCTTTAGCATCTAGCTAAAGCTTTATCACCCACACACAAAATAAGACAGGTCATTAACACATAATCAATCAAGTATTAACTTATTATAAACTTGAAAAATAAATTTATTTGATTTTTTTAAAAGAAACTTATATATAGAATTTTTTTTAAAAAAACGTACCTTTTAGTAGTTAGAAAAGCGTGCTAAAAAAACGAGATAGTAGCTAAGCAAATAAACAGAATAAAACGGTGCCTAACATAAGACATGATACCACACGTATCATCGTCAGCTTCCATAGAGCAGAATAGGTATCAGAAGCTTGTGAGTCCAGAACTTGGAAACAACATGGTTCTGAACTTTGTGATGGACCAAACTAGATATCTTATCCTACCTCCTCCCTACAACAGAGCTCCTAAAGCATTACAGCCACGCGTACACACGGTAAGACATGAGAGAAACAAGCAGTCTGAAGTTGCATGCCGCGAATATCTTCAGGTATCAATATGGACATTGATAAACTGATAGATGATTGAGACATCAAATTGACATCAGAATTTTAACCACTTCTTCTCTTTCTCCTTTCTAGCAACCGCGTTGGTTGCTGAAGCATGTGTTGCTTCAGCATCAGCCAGAGCTTTTCGGGTTTGTTCCAATTTTTTCGAAGTGGCTTCGTAGAATGCCTTGTCCTTGCGGTTTCGCTTCATCATTTCTTCTAGCTTCTCAACACGGCTCCTCAGTTCCTTCACTTCGTCATCGTATGCAAGCAAGGATCTTCTGTCTTCCTTCTTGGCATGTCCATTTGCCTCACCAGATGAGTCCTTTTTGGATTTCATGGCTGGACCTTCTGAATGATCTTGACCCACTAGTTGACTATTGATAAAGCTGAAGACAGACCTCTCTTCTTCTTCAGCTTTAGCAGCCCTTGCCTGTTCTGCAAACTTCTTTTCACGCTTTCTTTTACCACCCCGACTGCGTTTTTTTCCAGGGCCTACACTATCATTAACCTCACTTGCAGCCACAGCGTGATCAAGAGATTGCTTTGGGGGTAATACCTTAACTGGGATTGGATCGAGAATGCCTTGACCAGACACACCTAAACCCATTCCCTCTCGATACCCCATTTTTGCCATCATTTTGGAGGCAACGCCCCTGGTATGGTGCTCCCACTTTGCAAAGATCGCAGTCTCTGTCTGAATACCACTTAAATTTTTGGATTCCAAAAGGCCCAGACCCTGATGAACAGATTCATCCTCCTGATCTCCATCCTCACTGAAATCAGATCCTTCATCGCTTGAGCTTCCTTCACCATCTTCATCACTCACATCAGCGTATTCTGAGATAGAAAGAGAATCACTGGGAAGCCTTGCAAAGCTCCCATCATCTTGAAAAATAACCTGGCCAAGCTTCAGATCATCATCCCATGACTCAAGTTCGGCTCTTCTCCAAAGGCCAGAATGATGCCCAGGAGCAGCCAGTATGCTGGATCCTACCAAGGACTGCTGCCATCTAGTCGGAGTGAACTGCTTCAAGGACACAGTAGGAATCACAATACCTGAGGATAATTTTTGGATTAGTCACACACGATGTTTTACATCTAAGGACAGAACCAACAGGGATATCTTATATGTGTAGGAAAACAGAAAAATGTAAATCCGTGAATATCAATACAATATTCACAAAGAAATGCAATGTGAACCATCTGAAGGATCAATCCATCATATGAAGCCCACACCACTACATGGTGTCATCGTTACTTCACGTGAAAGGCAATGGAACAAGAGCTCGATGGCAAAGCACATTCGAAGGGATTTAATCCTTCGAAGGGCAAAATAAGCAATTACATACCATGGGACAAGCGGCAGTTACTACCAAACCGACATCGTTGCTGGAGAAAGAACTTGCACATCTGCACTATGGGCAGATTGATTAGTTAATTTGTTGGTAACAATGACCCTTTTGTCCTGGGCATTACATTCCTATTAAACAACAAAAAGATATGGTTTATGGAGAGAGAAGGGTACCCACCTGTTACCTGTTAAGAGTCACCCACCCCCCCCCCCCCCCCCCCCCCCCCCCAACCCCCCACCCCAATGTGGTGGCGCGATGCAAGAGGATAGAGGGACACGGTCAGGCTTTGCTACAAGGTTTGATTGAGAGCAGATGACCATATGGCTTCATTGCAAAATAAAGTACTAGCATATGTGCAACGTGCGCATTGTTTTAATGAAATGCAAAACATGTAATATCACATTGCTTTGGACTGGAGACAACTTCAGCAACTGTTCACACACAGAAGAGCTTAAAATCAACACAGGAATAACTCCATTATTGATTATACAACTGCTAGATCTGCAGTCCAGCAAGAACTTATGTTGAGAAAATAGGAATTTGTTTCCTAGAGTTGTTCAGTCATGAAATTACCCAAGGTCATTCAACAACATAACCACACAGGTATTATCTCCTATGTGCTGGTGTTATTATATCCCAAGAAGGAAAAGCGTAGTAAAAATAGTGGCAAATAACACCCCACTTCCTACCGGCTGGAGTACCACTACCCCAAATATATAACATAGTAGCAAGTTAACAAACATACCAGCAGGTAGAAGGTTAAGTGTAGGGTTTACCAAGAAGCATGGGCCATTAAAAGAAAAAAATATGTAAAAACAATAGATCAAGAGGCATGACTCACCGACATGTTTTCAGACGTGGGTGTCAGAAATGAGATCCTTGCATCACTTGAGCCTTCAAGTCCTATAACACATCCATTGTACCAGCGCCCATCTTTGTGCCTGAATCTACACTTAGATCCAACCAAAAATTCCTGTGGCTCCAATGGTTCTGGCTCAACATCATCGGGTGGATCAACAGCAACTTCTGGCGCTTCAGATGTTGGCTCTTGGTTAGGAAAGATCTCATCTATTTGCTTCACTAGCCTAGAGCGTTTCAAATGGAGAAGTCCCTCCTCTGCATCCTTAATTGCAGCAAGAAGTTCCTCATGGACCTTCAAAATAGTACAAATTGTAACTTAGCATTTGGATAATTAGTGTAAAACACATAAGTACAGAACTACCGAAGACTGATATATGGTCTGAGATATCCCAAAAAAAGGCTAACTGTTTTCTCTGAATATTTGTTAGATATTGTTCTCGCAAGATTTTTTGGATACGGAAACCTAGTTAGATATTCACATCCCAGGAATGCAAAAATGGAGAAGCTACAAGTATTACATCAGGGAGCTATGATGTGAATATCACTCAACTCTTGCCGTACCAAAATCAACATGTTGAGTCGATATCTAAATACACTAATGTACAAAAATTACCATCCATCTTCTGCTAATTTCTCATATTACCCGACCTGCTGCCAATGGCAAGATACATGAGTCAACTAATCTAACCCCGTAAAAAATATCCATGGACAAATCACATCCAAAAAAAATGCCATGTCTTGCAAAATGCGCTTGATTCTCTTACCAGGACCGAAGCGAACATACCGAATTACCAAGTACCATCACTCCAAACACTCCTTGTTGCAACTCACTACTAGAAACAGAGGACATACTGTCTAATCCAAAGAGACATATAAGAGCAATAAGCTAAAAATCAGAGCACAACTCCAATCAAACAACACATTGTGTAGATTCTAATATCGTGGAAGGACTGCCCATTGCATCCCCACAACTTGAGAGCCAATTTAGGGGCCAGGGCAGTAGGGCTAACCAAACTCCAACAATAAGTGGCCGCGGAACGATTAAGAGTTAATTAAGGCGAGAAAACACCGAGGCGTACCTCGAGGAGGTCGGCGTTTGAGGGGTCGGCGGCGAGGGCCTCGTCGACGGCGGTCAGAGAGGCCCGCTGCTCCTGTAGGTGCTGCTCCAGCTGCAGCTCGATCGACGCCGCCTCGTCCTCCCCTTCTTCGCCCGCCATGGGTGGTGGTGGGATGGATCGGAGGAGAGGCCGCCTCCCGCTCCCTCTCTTCCTCCGATGCGACGGGCGGTTGGGGGTTGGAACGCCAGCCAGCGGCTGCTCTGCTGCGCCTGCGCGAGGTGAGGTCGGTCACGTCGGTGCCGTGTCGCGACGGTGTGAGCATGGGCCTTCACATGTACTAGAGGACAGACTTTTTTGTGGGCTTTGAGACTGGGCCCTTGTTAGATTTTCCTTTTCAATTCCGGGGGGCCTTTATTGTTGATCCTTGTAGGAGTAGTAAGCTTTTCCCTGTAAAAGAGTAAATTTCAGAAACCCTATGGTCCAAAGTTACCTAAAATTTCAGGTATTATGATGGATGGTATATAGTTTTAGATATTATATTTCTAAAGTTTCACAGAACCCTACCTCTGTTGAGCACACAATCACTTAAAATTTTAAAATATAGAGCCTGTATGAAACTTTAAATTGTTGAATTCTTGACTAAGGTTATCGTTTACTCATCACTACTCTATATAATAATATTTTAGATATGATAAAATTAATTGAGATTTAAATAAGTGTGGGGTTTTATGAAACATTTAATCATAAATTTTATGGTTATATGCCACATGTCATAATATAGGTGATTTTTTTTGGAATTTTCACCATAAAAGGTGGGGTTTACTGAAATTTACTCTTTGTAAAATCCATATGAAATTTCTCTATTCTAAACGAGGAGCAAATGCATTTGTCCATGTAAGGTCAACAATTTAACAAGAGAGTTACGACTCAAATGTTATGCCTGTACACTTCTAGGGTGATTGTGATTTGCTTGTTGTGTTGTATGGTAATGTTCCCTTTTTCTTATTTACAGTACAAATCAAATTGTGGTTAGGCAGGATTGTTATAACTATTCTATATATTCATAGCTGAAGACTGTTAGCCCTCGTAACTTATTTTAAACAATGCTGATTATATTAAATAGAAGGGATGATAGCAACCTTGTTTATGAAAACAAGACATCAAACCTATCAACACATAACAAAGACACTCCATATCTTAGAAAGTCACAGGAGATGAGAGTGGAGGATTGTAACCATAACATTTGACGAATTCTGACATGCGCTAAAGTATATGGCCACCATCTTGTATATCATATGTGGTATTTTTCTTATGCAAATTTATCGTGGCAAGGCATGGGTTTCATCTTGTTTTTTCTACAACTTGGGCTAACTTGTCCAATAAGAACACTAATTGGATTTTTACCAGATTAGCTAAATATTTATGCTTTGTTATGAAGAAATATGAATTATACGTATATTGCTATTGTTTGGAAACGACTTATATCTTAGAGATGAAATAAAACAGAACTAATATGTAAAAATATATTTTATAATATTAAAGTATATGATGGAGTAGGTAGTAAAAACAATATATAATAAATACAGTATATGCACTGCCTCTTCTTTTAAATAGTATAGATAATCTGCTCTGCGATTTTATTTTATCAGAGGAGCAACCTCCACCGTCTGATCTTCCAACTTCCGTCCAGCCGCGCTGCATAGACGGTCCAGATCGATCCCAAATCATCATCCCAGTTGTTTGGGCCCACTCTCCAGTTGCGCTTCCATCGAAAGGATCCAACCCGTTACCACCACCGCAGGCCGCAGCACTATCCGAACGCTTACAACAAAACCCGACGCTGGAACTCTCCCACACTACATTCTCCGAGATCTACGACCACCCCTCCCCCCGAACTCCGGCGATCGCCGGAGCGCCACCGCCCCGGCGGCGCGATGGACCTCCTCATCGCTCAGATCACCACCGACCTCCGGTCCTCGGACGCGCTGCGGCAGTCGTCCGTGCTCCTGCAGGCCCTGCAGCAGTGCGCCGCCGGCCGCGACGTCTCCGCGCTCGCCCGCACCGTCGCCACCGAGATCCTGTCGGTGCCCTCCTCCGCCGTATGCAAGCGCCTGGCGCTCGACCTCCTGCGCGCGCTGCCGCTGCCTCCCGACCTCCTCGACCCGCTCCTTCTGTCGTCCCTCCGCTCCGACCTCTCCTTTCCCGACCCTGACGTCGCTGCCTCCTCCATAGCCTCGTTTCCCTCGCTCCCTTCACACTTTCTCCCCTCCCTCCTCTCCTCCGCCCATGCCGACATCACCGCCGCTCTCTCGTCGCCCGCCGAGTCACTCCGTCTCGCCTCCGTCACCTCACTATCCTCCCTCCTCCCGCGTGATGACCTCGCGCTCATGTGCTCTTCTAACCCCTCGCTCATGGCACACGCTACAGCGTGGTGGGGGCGGCTGGCGGAGCTTGCACTGGACCCTGCGGATGCCGTGGCCGCCACAGCGTTTGAGGCGCTCGCTCGGCTTTTCCAGGAGCTGGATGCCCGCCGCATGAGCCGGCTTGCCGGGGACAAGCTTGTTGATGGAGAGGGAGCGCTTGCCGTGCGTGCCCAGTGGGCGGCTGAAGCCATCAACTTCATCTGGTCCCGGCGCAATTTGCTCATTGCACGCTCGATGGTGATGCCTGTAGAGCGCTTCCGAGTCACCGTGTACCCTCTTGTGCATGCAGCGAAAATGGTTGCTTCTGGCATGGTGAACACATTGCGGCAGATTGCCAAGCCAGGGGATACTACAATAGCTGATAGCATGGAGTCAAGCGCGGAGAAGCTGGTGGGGGTGTCGGACATCATCTCGCACTTGTTGCCTTTCCTCAGCTCACTGGATCCACCATTGGTATTTGAGGTAGGGATAAATATGCTGGCACTTGCAGATGTGCCTGGAGGCAAGCCAGAGTGGGCTTCAGCTGCCACTATTGCAATTTTGACACTTTGGGACCGGCAAGAGTTCTCATCGATGAGGGAAACCATTGTCAGAGCTGTTGTGACCAATCTCCATTTGCTGGATCTTGGAATGCAGGTCTGAATCAATCACCTCATAGCAACTTACTTTAGCCTAGTCAACCTGATGATTACTTTTAGTTGTTTCTATAGTATGCTAACTGCAATTTTAGTTCAACTCCAACTGTATGACTAAGGATCACGGAAGTGGGTATTTGGGTTCTTACTGTTGTTCAATGGCAGCGGTCAAAGGCAATTTTGGGCCAATTTGAATATTTACTATCATCAACTATAGATGATCTTGTTCAAATATAGCTTCCTTGCAATCATTCAATGACATGAAGGTTTTGTTTGAATTGAGGTCTTTAAACTCATTCCAATTAACATGTAATTTTAACCAGCTAGTGTTAATTATGAGTGCACCGGCATGAATATACACGGACTTGAAAGTTGAAACTGAGCTCAAGCAAGGTTGTTAGAATCCCAATACGTATCGTAGTATCTTACGATACTACAATCCTAACAAGCCGAAACGATACCAATCCCATCTAGTATCCTAATTTTCATAGTATCCCGATCCTACTATTTACTTCCATACGATCCTACCAGATGAAACGTAGTATCCCGATACTACAATCCCTACGATTCTACGAAAATATTATTTAAAATAAGGTGGATTGAAAATAATGTGAATAAGTTCACTTAAATTTACAAAATATCAATTAAATTTATCAAAATCAATATATTCAATTTGTACAACATATTGCAAATACTATATAAAAATATGTACCTTTTAAAATTTGATAGTATCTTGATCCTGCGATAGAATCCCGATCCTATGATACTATCAGACAGAAAACGATACAACCTAGTATCCTGATACTGATTACCTTGAGCTCAAGTTATAATCTCAATTCTTAGTGACACCAAGGGCTAGTATTGCTAATTCCCAATATTCTTGTTTAAACCAAACAGATCCGTGGATGTTATCTATACCATCTATTCCATTAGAGTCGCCAGCAGTGAACCAAATGGCACCTTAGTTGGTTCAGAATTCCATCTCCTGATTGCTGCCATTTAACTCAACAGTTATTTGAATTCTCAAGATATTAGTTGCCATTATATTACCTAGCATTAACTGGTGATCTGTGTTATATGCATGTAATAACATACAGTTTATCGTGCTTGTGTTTAATATGTTCCTTTGTAGCATATTACTACCCACAACTTAATGAACTTCTTACTTGCTCTGAATAACATGCCATAACTTCTGAAGAACATGTTCACAGGGATTAATTATTCTAGTGAACAACAGTATTGGAAATTTATGCTCAACATGGGTTTACAAAAGCATGTTTTGTGATGCAGGTTTCTCTGTTCAGAAGGCTGCTTCAAATGGTGAGGAATTTGAGAGCAGAATCAGATCGTATGCATGCATTGGCATGTATTTGTCGGACTGCTCTTTGTGTTGATCTTTTTGCAAAGGAGAGTGTTAGAAGAGGTCAGAAGCCTGTTCCAGGAACAGATGTGATCTCACTGTTTGAGGATGCAAGGGTGAAGGATGATCTAAACAGCATAGCGAGCAAGAGCTTGTTCAGAGAAGAGCTAGTCGCTTCCCTAGTCGAAAGTTGTTTCCAGTTATCTCTCCCTCTACCTGAGCAGAAGAATTCTGGGACGGAGAGCAGAGTTATAGGAGCATTAACCTATGGAACTGGATATGGTGCATTGAATTGGACAGAACCTGCTTTGGATGTGGTGGAAGTTTGCAGGCCTTGTGTTCTTTGGGACTGTGATGGGCGTACCTATGCAATTGATTGCTATCTGAAGTTGCTTGTACGGCTTTGCCATATATATGATACTAGAGGTGGCGTAAAGACAATTAAAACTGGTGCATCTCAAGATCAGATTCTAAATGAGACAAGGCTTAGAAATTTGCAGCTACAGCTTATCAAGGATCTTCGTGAGGTTATGTTCTTAGTTAATCTTAAATTTTAAAATCTAAACACAATGGCATGTTTTTTTACATGAACCCACATAGTTCTTTATAGTTGTTGATGCTTCATTCATGAACCTACCAAATAAGTAAAATAGCAGTTTATCTGTTTTATACTATTTTTTTATGGCAGCCCATTAGTTTTTTCTCTGTTGCACTGAACTCTTATATATTACAGTAAGTGATGTTGTCTCTTGGCATGCATCTTTTCCTGCTTGTCCTTGCCTTTTCCTGTCTCATGAATCTGACTATTGCAAAAACTTGTGCTTTAAAGTAATAAAAACATATCCCATAAACTTCTCTCGTTCAAGAACAAAAATGCATAAGCTTTGTCGAGGTTTTACCTTAGTTTGGATTTGATTATGATTGTCTCTACTGGGCTTTCCTTTTGCTCTTCTGTTCATTTTTTTGTTCAAATACTTATAAACCTAAACTGCACTATCTGTAAAAGATTCTTTTCTAGTTGGAGATAATCAATAAAGTACCTATATTGACATGATTCCTACTCTATGTTCTATCAGATTGTTCACACACATTTTTCTTTATAAACTACTTAATACAGGTACTTATTTTTTTTGCAGGTTCATACACCAAGAATTTCAGGACGGTTGATATGGGCAATTTCTGAACATTTTGATCTTGAAGGTCTGGATCCTCTTTTAGCTGATGACCCAGAGGATCCACTGAATATTATCATATCTAACATACATAAGATTCTATTCAATATCGATTCATTTACGACTACATCAAATAGGATACAAGATGTGCAGTCTGTTCTCATATGCGCTCAACGGTTGGGATCAAGAAATGCAAGAGCAGGCCAGCTCCTCAGTAAAGAATTGGAAGAGTTCAGGGCAAGTACTTCAGCTGATTCTGTCACCAAGCATCAGTCGCGTTATTGCTTGCAAATAATAAAATATGTAACAAACCACCCTGATAACAAGTGAGTGTATTTTGAAACTTGAGTAACTAATTCTTTCACAAAGGGTCAGCATTTATTTGGATATATAATAAATGTTGTACAATAGAAAAAAAAAATCTCTACTGGAACAGGCATTAGGAAATTATGAATTGTCTAACTTTCTAATATTTTCATTCAGGTGGGTTGGTGTAGGTGATGCTACAGGGGATTATCCGTTTAGCCACCACAAACTTACTGTTCAGTTTTCAGAGGCATCTGTGGCACAAGATAGGAAATTGGAAGGATTAGTTCACAAGGCCATCGAGGAGCTTTGGAGGCCAAATCCCACTCAATTAACTCTCCTGCAAACTAAGGGGATTGGTGCTTTGCACAAAGAGATTCCAAAAGCATTTACTTTGACTGGCAGCAGCGATCCATGCTACATTGAAGCATATCATCTGGCAGATCCAACTGATGGCAGAATCACCCTACATCTAAAGGTATGGCCTGATTGATGCATCTTCCCCTTGTTCAGTTAACAACATTTCCATTTTATTGTACTTTTCTGTTCTGGTGTCTGCTAAATGCTGGCTAGGGACAATTTAACTCTTTGGCATGAAAATAGTTATCTTGGGGGTTGGGGGTAAAGTTGCCAGCAGTTTTCTGCCAACGCTGTAAATACTTTATTATTAAAAATTAGGAGCCAATATTCTTATGCAAACTATCGGCCATAATTTTCTCATTTTCAAGGCCATTTCCTTGTCATGATGAATCTTCTGTATTGGCTCCAGCACAATGTAATTGTATTTTTGTATTTGATACCTGGTATCAGGTAGGTTGGTTAGAAGTTAAAACAACCATGCATGGCTCCACATATATTGCTTTTCTCTGAACTCTAGAGCTTTTTGACTTGGAATTGTATTATCATGTTGTTTGACTAGTTTATGTTGTTGCAGATTTTAAATTTGACTGAGCTGGAACTCAACAGGGTTGATATCCGAGTTGGTCTCTCTGGAGCACTGTATTATATGGATGGATTCTCCCGCACAGTTCGGCATCTACGTAATCTTGTTTCCCAGGTGCTTCTACTAATCTGAATGTGCTTATTTTGCTGATATTCTTACTATGAACTTCACAACTACCCGTCAATAATTTAATACTAATTTACTGCCCCTTGTGTTGCTAGGGATGTGAAATACAACATAACCATAAATTCTGAACTTAAACAAATAAAAAATAGTTATCCTCAAGTCTAAAAATTCACACATATAATTCGCATATTAGATCAACCAACTCTTATTTTAATCTATTTTATGTGGAAAACGCCTTTCAATTCTGCAGGATCCAGTCCAAAGTAGTGTTACTGTTGGAGTTTCACACTTTGAGAGATGCTCCCTCTGGGTTCAAGTCTTGTATTACCCATTTTACGGAAGTGGAGGATCTGCAGACTACGAAGGAGATTATGCAGAAGAGGACTCGCAAACAGTTAGGCAGAAACGCTCACTTACGCCAGAGCTTGGTGAGCCAATTGTTTTGCGGTGCCAGCCCTACAAGATCCCCCTCGCTGAACTTCTTTTGCCATTTGAGTGCTCTCCAGTTGAGTATTTCCGGCTATGGCCAAGCTTGCCAGCCATGGTTGAGTGCACTGGCACATACACATATGAAGGTAGTGGTTTCAAGGCCACTGCCGCTCAGCAGTATGACAGTTCTCCTTTCCTCAGTGGGTTGAAGTCGATTTCTTCTAAGCCCTTCCATCAAGTCTGCTCTCATTTCATCCGAACGGTAGTTGGGTTTCAGGTTAGCATTTGAATAATCTGTGTCATTTAAGTCGTGTTACCACTCGATTCTTTCATCTACATGACTACCAAAATTCTTGGGCTATAACTCATTTGATCTCCTACAGTTATGTTATGCTGCGAAGACATGGTTTGGCGGGTTTTTGGGCATGGTGATCTTTGGTGCAAGCGAGGTCAGCCAAAATGTTGATCTGGGTGATGACACGGCCACAATGATCTGCAAATTCGTCGTGCGCGCATCCGATGAATCCATCACAAGAGAGATCGAATCAGACCTCCAGGGCTGGCTAGATGACATCACCAACGGCGCTGTTGAATACATGCCGGAGGATGAGGTGAAGAGCGCGGGGGCTGAACGACTGAAGATCTCCATGGAGAGAATAGCCCTCCTCAAGGCAGCCAAACCGAAGGTGCCACCCGCGAAAACCAAGGAAGAAGAGGAAGAGGAGAAGAAAGAGCAAGAAGACTTGGATGAGTTTGGGAACCCCAAGGGTCCCTCGACGCTTTCCAAGCTCACGGCGGAGGAAGCCGAGCACCGTGCGCTCCAGGCGGCCGTGCTGCAGGAGTGGCACCAGCTGTGCAAGGAGAAAGCCATGGAAGCACAGTGAGGCTTTGGTTTTGTGTTGTGATTGAGAGTGCATAAGTTTGTCCTACTTTTTCTTCTTTTGACCCCATTTTGTGTATGTATTAGCCTTCTGATTAATTTCGCTCGTTGATGTACTACTGCTGATTTGTTCATTGTATTCATTGTTCACAGATAACATTTGTAACATAGCTCCAAACTTTGCTGTGAAAATACATTCTTTCGGTGATTGCTATTCCTTATCATCCATTTTTTGGTGAAAATCCACAAAGAGGTTTAAAAAAGCTCATAATATCCACTGACAGGTGGGTCCGGTGAATTAGACTTATCTCCCCAATGACAAGTGGGGTCTCCTGCACCGGCCCTGCAAGCCAGTCTCTGCGCGGTCCGCGCTCACCCACCTCTCCAACCGAGCCCCGACCAGGCGATCACCCCGTGGCGGCGGCGGCGGCGGCGCCGTCCTCCCGCCGCCGCGTGCGGTCGAGCTGTCTTGTCATGGCAAGGGCGCAGCCTTGCTGATAGCGAACGGCACAAAACGGCCAAGCTGTATGCCCGCATGGTATTCGAAGGGGTCGGGAGCAATGGCTCGGGGTCGGGGTCGGGGGCGGTGGCTGCTGTCGACGCGGCTGCTGAACGTCTGCCTCGCGGCGCTCTGCCGCGGGGGGAGCCTCGCCCTCGCGGAATCCGTCCTCGTCGACGCCATCCGCCTCGGCCTGCCCCCCGACGTCGTCACCTACAACACCCTCCTCGCCGCCACTGCCGCGCCGCGGCTCGAAGCGGCCTTGCGTCATGCGTCGGATGCGGGAGGCTGGGGTGGAACCCGACGCCGTTACCTACAACTCCCTCATCGCGGGCGCGTCACGCCGCGGGCTCCCGATACACGCCCTCGACTTGTTCGACGAAATGCTCCAGGCGGGGATCGCCCCCGACTCCTGGAGCTATAATGCCCTCATGCACTGCCTGTTCCGGTCCGGCCACCCGGAGGATGCCTACGGGGTGTTCGCCGATATGGCTGAGAAAGGCATTGCACCATGTAGCACCACCTACAACACTCTCCTTGATGGGATGTTCAGGGCCGGTTATGCGATGAATGCGTACAGGATGTTCAGGTACCTGCAGAGGGCGGGGCTCCCCGTGGGCATTGTGACTTACAACACCATGATTAACGGGCTATGCAGGTTGGGCAAGGTGGGCTATGCCCGCATGGTCCTTAGTGAGCTTGGGAGGACTGATCATGCCCCAAATGTTGTCACTTACACGGCAGTTATGAAATGCTGCTTTAGGTATGGTAGGTTTGAGCAGGGTTTGGATACCTTCTTGTCATTGCTGGACAAAGGGTACATTTCTGATGCCTTCCCATACTGCACGGTGATCAGCGCATTTGTCAAGAAGGGCCGGATGGAAGAAGCCAATACCTATTGCGACCTCATGATAAAAAATGGATCTAGGCTTGACAGTGCGTGCTACAACACGCTGATTCACCTGCGATGCCAAGAAGGGAAGCTGGATGATGCATTTGAGCTTGTGAGCATGATGGAAGATGGTGGCCTGGAGAGCGATGAGTACACATTTGCAATTTTGGTCAACGGGCTGTGCAAAATGGGGCATATTGAGGCTGCAGAAAAGCAGTTATGTTACATGGAGATGAGGGGCATGCATTATAATGTTGTGGCATACAATTGCTTGGTTGATGCGCTCTGCAAACTTCAAGAGGTGGATGCAGCTATCAGATTACTGCAGTGTATGAAACTAAAGGATGATTTTACTTATACATCACTAGTCCATGGTCTATGTAGGGTGGGTAGATACCATATGGCATCGAAATTCTTGCGAATCTGTTTGCGTGAAGGTAATAATGTTCTTGCATCTGCAAAGCGTGCTGTCATTGCTGGGCTTCGTAGCTCAGGGTTTAAAAATGATTTGAGGAAAGTCCGGGTAGCATTAAATATGGCTAAGCTGTTACGACCATAATCCAAGAAAAATGGCCTGCAACTTGGTTGGATGATCCTGCAACATGTGAAAGATCAATTCACAAGAGAAATGACTGGATGATCCTGCATGGAGTTTAAGGATAAAATATCTGGTCGGTGGCTCAGCGCATCATGCTGTAGAAGAAGTAAAATGGGAATTCTCTTTTTTTGAGAAACCGTAGGCTGGTGAGCTTGCAGTATGCAATCAGCTTTTTCACTGTCAAACCCAAGCGGAACAAAATTAAACATCTTGGGCAGCTGCAGACGTCACCACTAGTTGGCAGACGGGACCTGTTCGGTATGTGCACCAAGCTAGCACTAACTGGTGTGCGCCTTGCCTTGGATTTTGTTGGGAAGGTAATTGTGGATTTTATATTTAAATTCAATGTCTTCTGCTTAAATTAGTTCTCACCTAACCGTCGTTGCACAGTAAATTATGCTAAATTTACCCTCTTTTGGGTGGTTGTTGTAGATTGATTCGATTTAGTTGGCTGTTGCTCCAGACCGGACGATACACGGCAAGCAATTAAAAAAACATACAAAAAGCTGCAGATTGATACAGAAAATCCCATTTGATCATCATTTTTAATCTGTTCTTTAATTCTTATGAACCAGTGGAAAAAAGATCTTCTCTTTGGGTAATACCATGTCACAGTATTAACATGTTGAAGAGCAAGTTTTCGATGCTAATTAAAAACATGGCAAGAGAACAAATATGTTTGTGGTATGCTGCAGTGACCTTTAAATTTTCCATCGGACAGCCATTTGATGGAGCTCTGCTTGTCAGTGGCTGCGGAGCTCGAGCTGTCAGTTGAACTTGACAAGATGACAAGTCGACAACCTTTTTATGATGGAGCATCATAGATTGGTTTGCACGGTGAGATATGAATTTTCTTTAACTCAATTGAGGTAAGGGTTGGTTTGGGTTGAAGAAGTGGGGTGATTTGGGTTGGATTTTAGCAATCAGGAAATGTTTGATGGATTGGATTGGTTCTGGGAGGTATAGTTTGCTAACATAGGTGGGTCTGGAAACGGTCTATATAGTTTTTGTGGCATTAACAGGTCTAGACCAAATACGAAGTTATTGTCACATTCAACCAAATTCTTCCCTACTTTTGAAGGACATGTTGAGAGGGATAATTTTAATTTACAAAACATGTTAAATTTATGTTCAAGATGGATTTACAAAAGTATTTTCTGTGACCCACAGGGAGTCTTCAGACGACTGCTTCGAGTGTCAAGAAATTTGAGAGCAGAACCAGATCATAGCCATGCGTCGGCATGTACTCCATCGGAATGCTTTTTGTGCCGATTCGTACTTTAGAAGCCCATTCCAGGAACAGATGTGATATCACCTTTGAGGATGCAAATATGATGAAACAGCCACAATGATTTGATGAGGCATTCACTGATGGTGCCATGGAATACAGGCTGAAAATCACTGCTGCTGAGTGGCTGAAGATTTACACGGGGAACCCAGCTCATGGCAGCAAAGCCGAAGGAACCTTTGAAAGCGATGAAGAGGAGAAGAAGAATGACCAGAGTAATGGTAGAAAAAGCTGAGCACCGTGCTCTGCCAGTCATGTGCACTCTTCTTTCTAAATGTAAGCATTTCTAAGTTATTTAACAGAGATTAAGATTAAGAAGAAAAGATTTTATTGTCTCTCAATAAATATAAAATAAATAGAGATAAGAGGGTAGGGATGAAATTAGTTCAGGTACGGCCAGATCACGGTATTCCTATATCTAACTCATATTTTTCTTTACATTCGAATCCGGGTACGGATTGTGCTGAATAACGTATCGCTTATCCCGTATCCTATCACATATTTTTTTTATCGGAATCAGATTAGAGAACGGATATCTATTTGTATATTATATTAAATCTTAGGAGACAATTAGAGTGTTAAAAATAGATACATCAAGAAAAAAATTGTGCAATACTACTTTAGAGCTCATAATATAGTGATTAATTAATCTTTTATCATATTTATAAGTGGATTTATGATGATTTTCACATATGTTTAATAATACGAGACATATAGGTGGATAAACTCTTCTCGTATCCTACCCATATTTTTTGACGGATTCGGATTCAAACTCGGTAGAACCGAGTGTCCATTTTCTCTCAAATCCTTCCTGCAAGCCTCAGGTCGGACGGGCTGGCAGAAAATACCCGTCCTGTTTACACCCCTAGATGGAGATCCCTTAGGTGGGGGCAAGATTAGAAAAAATTTAAATAAGAAGTGATTGATATAATAAGTAGTACTGCTAAAAATATTGTGGAACAAGATTTGATCTTAGAAATCCTTATAGTTTAGAATGAAGGAAATATAATTCTTTCAACATGAATTTTGTGAAAGGAATCCAATTTTGGTTTGATCTGGGAAAAAATCGTACATTCAGAACTATGGGAACAGGCATATCAGGTGAAGGTGAGCCGTCCTTTCTGTTGAGAGACTGTAAATTCCAAAATACCAAATATACAAGTTTCAACAGAAATTCTACAAAGAGTTTCGGCTATAGGAGAGTGATTAACACTGTTGTGCAATCTCAGATAAGGTATTGAGTTTTTTATTCTCTTAAAAGGAAACTGAAAATTGATAAGTGTTCTGGAAACAACTTATTTTCAACTTGTATCTATCCATGGATGAATAGGCGATGGATTATCTGGTTTTGTGATAATATTTGAGGACATAAATAAATAAATTAACCATCACATAGTTTTAAAAATTGTTTTAAAAATGTATTATAAGAAACTTACATATAGAAAACTTTTATAAAAACTAGTAAATATGCACGTGCAAGGTACATCTCCACAAATATATAATACAACTCATGCTATAATTAACCTGACGAAGATTTTCGTAAAAGTTCTGTACAATTAGCAGATTGCTCTCAAAAAGCTTGCTAGCTATCAGCACAATTCAAGGGAGCTCGATGGTGTTCCTGGACCTGCTGGAAGCTCAATAACCTGCTGACCTTTGAAGTACTTGAGATTCCTGAAGTCAATGTCTCAAATACAAGTTGCACTCTGTGACCTTAGGCAAACGTTGGACTGAAGAGCAATAAAGTAGAATATTGCAAGAAGAAAGTGCAACCATCCAATTTGTTAGTTCACTGAATTTGAATTGCAATGCAATTTTACTGAACTTGAACCGCAATGAAAAAAAAACAGAATGTAAAATAATCCCTCTTTCCATACTTCATATCTAGATTTTTTTTTCATTTTCAATTATTCATGGGTAGGTATCAGATATGTTATTTAGCTAGAAAAAAACCCAAAAATTCTCCAGAACATCACCTGGCCTGAAATGAAAGGTTTCAGTTGAATCCATCTTCTAGCTTTACTAATTCTAGCTCTCTCTGCCCACCATTGCCGTAGCAACATGGCGATCTTCAGTGCAATTCTCAGTTCTTTGCTCAGCACACACATAATCACCACCTTTGCACATCTGCAACCTTCCAGTTCCAACCGATTATATCTTCACCTGTACTGCTCTCCAAGGGTGTTTCAGACTTTTTCACAAAAGAGATGGCAGCCACTCTCATCTAGTCGTCTACAAACCGCGCAAAACCTTTTCCCAGGCCCCAGCTAAGTTACAGGAAAACAATGCTGGTCCAAACTGAATAAAACTTGCTAAATTGATTCATTTAGGTGCATCTATATACTGTCAATGTGCAAGTTCCAACACTCTAGTGTATCTGGAATCTTTGTACTTCAGCAGACACCAGAAAGTTATGGCACCTCACAAAAGGGAATATGGAACTCAAACAAAAACAAGTCAGATGAGTATTCAAATGGAGTCTGAAATTTAAAAGCAAGACTTTCCATAATACTTTTTGCACCCTACAACAGTATAAGAATGGCAGACATCCATCTTAATCATTAAACACTCATATCAACCTCTGAATCTGTACCCGACAAAAGTACTAACCATAGACAGTGATTTACACATTCTGCTATGGGGATAGACCTGTACTACAGTTTATAAAACTTTCTATATGCTATACCGCTATACCTCTTTTATGTAAGCAAAAGATCACAAATTAATTGAAAGTGAAGGTTGGAGAGACTGCAACTTCAGCCTGTCCAATGAAGCAATGAACCACTGACTAAATACATAAATGTGCTACATCAGAAAGAATCAGAATTCAGAAGACTCACCATTTTATTTTGAAAAAGAGCAAAGTATTTCCCGAAGGTGTTGACTTTGATGGGCACATCTACCTGTGCTTGATGGCGTTTTACCTGGGGTAGATGTTTGATGTTGTTGGCTTTTGTAGTTTGTCTCTACTTTCCGTATCTTGCTGTGTATTCGTAGACGGGAAGTGATGTTAGGTGTCTGGTTTATGATCTAGCAAGCTGGTGTCCCCAGCAATCTGTATCAAACACCTTTAAGCTTTCAGTAAAGCTGGGCTCATCGAGCCTTTTCTCAAAAAAAATATTAAGCACTGAATAGTCATATATCTAGCAAGGCATCACAGAACAAGGTCTCAGCTAGTATATCAAGATGAAAAAAAGGTTGATCATATTGTTTGAAGGCATTTCCAAAAACGCTTTCAAAGCACTTCTTGGTACTGGTTGAGTGATGCTAATGTTGTCTGTGATGCAACCACACCTTGCACTTATTTGCACTTATTCGCTCTTCTGGAAAATGATCAATTCGTCAAAAGGCTTTAGCATACTGACCAAGCGACTATAGTTCTGTGAAAGTTTTATCCTGTACTCTTCCTTGGTGAGGCCACCAGTTTCAGCCTATTACAGATAAGAGTTCACGCATATATTAAGAATCGGTTCAAATTTAAAACATGACATGGTAATTATGAGGGGACAACACAGCTATCATTTTTGTAGAAGTGCAAAATGAAAAACAACATACATTGTCAGCTAGACAGCTAGTGCCAACTTAACATTAGCAGCAAACATTTATATCTACTGAGACAACAACAACAACAAAGCCTTTCAATCCCAAGCAAGTTGGAGTAGGCTAGAGTTGAAACCCAATAGAAGCTGCAGATCAAGGTTCAGGCACATAAATGGCTGCTTTCCAAGCACACCTATTCAAAGATAAATCTTTGGGTATATTCCATCCTTTCAAGTCCCTTTTTATTGCCTCCTCCCATGTCAATTTTGGCCTTCCCCTGCCTCTCCTAATATCACTGTCGCGCCTTAGGATTCCACTATGCACTGGTGCCTCTGGAGGTCTCCGCTGGACATGTCCAAACCATCTCAACCGGTGTTGGACAAGCTTCTCTTCAATTGGTGCTACCCCTAGCCTATCACGTATATCATCGTTCCGGACTCGATCCATTCTTGTATGACCACAAATCCAACGCAGCATACGCATTTCCGCAACACTTAACTGCTGAACATGCCGTCTTTTTGTAGGCCAACATTCTGCACCATACAACATTGCCGGTCTAATTGCTGTTCTATAGAACTTGCCTTTTAGCTTCTGTGGTACCCTCTTGTCACAGAGAATACCCGATGATTGACGCTACTTCATCCACCCCGCTTTGATTCTATGGCTAACATCTTCATCGATATCCCCATCTCTCTGTAGCATTGATCCCAAATATCGAAAGGTATCCTTCTTGGGCACTATTTGACCATCCAAACTAACACCCCTCTCCTCATGTCTAGCAGTGCCGAAGTCACATGCCATATATTCGGTTTAGTTCTGCTGAGCCTAAAACCTTTGGACTCTAGAGTCTGCCGCCACAACTCTAGTTTCTATTTACTCCCGCTCGGCTTTCATCAACTAACACTACATCGTCCGCGAAAAGCATACACCAAGGGACATCCCCTTGTATGTCCTTGTGACTCATCCATCACCAAGGCAAATAGATAGGGGCTCAAAGCTGACCCTTGATGTAGTCCTATCTTGATCGGGAAGTCACATGTGTCACCATCACTTGTTCGAACACTAGTCACAACATTGTTGTACATGTCCTTAATGAGGGAAACGTACTTTGTTGGAACTTTATGTTTGTCCAATGCCCACCACATAACATTCCTTGGTATCTTATCGTAGGCCTTCTCCAAGTCAATAAAAACCATGTGTAGGTCTTCTTCTGCTCCTATACCGCTCCATAACTTGTCTTACTAAGAAATTGCTTCTATGGTTGACCTTCCGGGCATGAAACCAAATTGGTTCATAGAGACCCGCGTCACTCCTCTTAGGCGATGCTCGATTACTCGCTCCCATAGCTTCATCGTATGGCTCATCAACTTAATTCTCGATAATTAGTGCAACTTTGAATGTCTCCTTATTCTTATAGATCGGTACCAATATACTCCTCCTCCAATCATCAGGCATCCTGTTTGACCGAAAAATGTTGTTGAACACTCGGTTAGCCATACTATAGCTATATCCTAGCATCTCCACACCTCGATTGGGATACCATCAGGACCCATTGCCTTACCCCCTTTCATCCTTTTCAACGCCTCTCTGACTTCTGATTCTTGGATCCTCCGCACAAGCGCCTATTGGTGTCATCAAAAGAGTCATCTAACTGAACGGTTGTGTTCCCGTTCTCACCATTGAACAACTTGTCAAAATACTCTTGCCATCTGTGTTTGATCTCATCCTCCTTTACCAAAAGCTGCTCCTCTCGTCCCTAATGCACTTAACTTGGTTGAGGTCCCTCGTCTTCCTTTCGCGAACCCTAGCCATCCTATAGATGTCCTTCTCTCCTTCCTTTGTACCCAATCGTTGGTATAGACCTTCGTAAGCCCGCCCTTTTGCCTCACTCACAGCATGCTTTGCTGCTTCTTTGCCATCTTATACTTCTCTATATTGTCCGCACTCCTATCATGGTATAAACGCCTATAGCATTCTTTCTTCTCCTTAATAGCCTTTTGGACGCCCTCATTCCACCACCAAGTATCTCTAGGTTCGCATCCACTCCCTTTAGTCACTCCAACCACCTCTGAAGCCACCTCCCGGATGCATGTTGCCATCTTCTTCCACATGTTGTTTGCGTCGTCTTCTCCATCCCAAGGGCCCTCTTCGATAACCCTTTTCTTAAAAACCTCTGCCGACTCTCCTTTCAATTTCCACCACTTCGTTTTTGCAATCTTAGCTTGTTTGTCCCTACGAACGCACATCTGGAAGCGCAAGTCAGCCACCAAAAGCTTATGTTGAGAAACCACACACTCTCCAGGTATTACCTTACAATCCAAGCATGCTTGTTTATCCTCTCTTCTTGTGAGGACAAAGTCAATCTGGCTAGAGTGTTGGCCACTACTAAAAGTTATTAAGTGGGATTGTCTCTTCCTAAAGAAAGTGTTGACTACCATCAGATCAAAAGCTATAGCAAAGTCTAAGACTTCCTCTCCCTCTTGATTCCTACTACCGTACCCAAAACCTCCGTGTGCTGCCTCGAAGCCTGCATTTGAAATTTGAAACATTTATATCTACTGAGCACAATCAAATTTATTGTTTGCTTTTTTTCAGCGGTAAAAATTTGAAATTGAACATTGGAAAAAGGTTTGCCAAGGACGAGATCATCGCAAGAAAAAAGTGACAATGTTATATATTTTACGTATTACATTTTTAAAATGTGGTAAATGATCGAAATATCATGACTCTCCAGTTCAAAACTTTTGCAATAGTTTTGTACCCAATATCTCAAATCGAAGCTAGCTGCAGTATATATACAAATTACATTGTGGCTTGGGGTATTTTTTCTGTTGCACTGGAAGATATATAGCAATCAAAGCAAAATACTGGGAAAATAAGAATTTACTCTTCCTAGACCATAGTAAAAGCTTCAGTTTTGGATCCAGCTAACCAGCCTTTTCACATTGAACTTATATGGTACAAAGAAGTTGAAACCTATACTACAGACTTATACTTGAGTCCACTTATAGGTTCAACAATCTAAAATGAGCTCTCCGAAAGCTTCTTTTGCATGTTACCTGGGAACATATCTAACAGTTCTAAATATTGCAACACGTGTATTCTCCAACAAATAGGGTAAATTCATATATTTGTCAATTAAATATTGACTGAAAGAATGGGATATTTTTTAGTGTGCCGTACACACGGATTATATTCGATTGTTGTATAAACATTTGGGTGTCATCTATGATTGCACTGTACACTCTATCTAATCTTCCTTAAACCTGACAAAATAAATTCAAGAACAACTCTCAGTCTAATTGTATTTCACAGACTTTTCACCTTGAACTTAAAATATTGAAATAGTACCTGGATTGAAGAGTTGTCCAGTGTTAAATAGGGGTAAGCTTATGATATTTCACCCATGATTTCCTCTACCTTCAAGTCATGCTAAGTTAATTTTCAAAAATACAACGCCAAGTTATCACCAAGTATGGTCAGTTTACCACAATTTCTCCACATATCTTTCAGCTCAACATATATTTCAAAAAAGTACTCAAGAGAATATGATTGCTTTTACCTTGCTCTTGCTGAACCTACTCTACATTCTTGCACAACTGCCAATGGACCTAACTTTCTCCTACTCCATTCTAAGCCAAATAGCATTGCATAAGGGATGGACTTAACTTTCTGAAGAAAACTGATTTGTTTACCAATATAATTCTAAAACAAAAAATGGCAAATAAAAAAACATAGCAACAATCTTTCTACTAAAATAAAAACCATAGCATGCCGTATGCACCTCTAGTAGTATAAAAAACTAAATCCATCCATGAGCCATCTAAAGTTGTAGTAATGAAAAAGAAGAGATCTGCTGGCAGAAAAGAATAAAAAAGTACATAGGATCATTTGCAGCCATACCTCTCACTACTAACCTCTTGATCATTTCAAAACCAAAAAGCTGTTGCTGTCTAAGAAGAAACTGATGTGCAGCTACGATTGTAATTCTTGAATGCGCAACTGGTTGGAAATGCAATTTCATATAGGTTTGTCTATATCTTTTTTCAGAAGTTCCTCAGCAAAATAGAACCAGACCAAATGTAAAATTTTGAAATCCTACTCACATAATACAATATTATAAACACGGTAATCAGGTACTATAAGACTACATAGTAGCATGGTTCTTTATCAGTTCAACTCAATCTAATATTATAGAAATATAAATAGACAATCTAATATAAATATCGGAAGTAAGAGGAAAAACATGCCAATTCCATTAATCTTGCCTGGACAGGTAGGACAAACTTCTCGGTCTCATATTGCTGCCGGGGACAGGTAGCTCACTTCTTTTTCCTCCCCCTGCCAAAATCTGATCCAAATTATTATGAGCTGCTGTTGGCCAAGAGTACAAAGTAAGTAAGAAAAGAAAGATGAAAAGAAGATGGAACAGAGCAGAGCACCATGCAGTTGCATCTCATGCAGCCACGGCGCCGCGCCTGGGTGCAAGAACGGCGCTGACTGCAGCAGCAGCCACAAGATCCACCGGCCGGAGAGGTGGTTCATGGCGACGCGGTGCCAGAACTCGCGCACACGGCAGCATCACGCGACTCACCCTCTTCTCATCTGAATTCGGGGAGGACTCGGGGAGGGAGTAGAGGGAGAGATCGGCAGCGGCGGTGGCTGAGAGGTCGCCTGCTAGAACCTCAAAGGAGAGCTCGCGGCCACCAGATTGGAGGGGCATAGGTGACGCCGGCGACGGGCTGCGACTCAATGCTCTCTCCGCGAACCCTCGGCGTCTGCATCGCCGTGGTAGCGGCGAGCAGTGGACGGGAGGAGATGGGAGGGGAAGGCGAGGCGACGATCGGTGCTAGAGAGGAGGCGGCGGCGCCGGACTGCACGAAGCGGGGGTTAAGTGATCCCTACACCGAACTGGACGAATCGGCGGCAACGGAAGAGCGAGTATGGCGATGGAGCGCAGTGGCGGCGGAAGAGCGAGCATTGCTGCAGCGTAAGACCGAAGGCGATGGGTGTGCGCCGGAGTGGTGGGGAGAACCGGATGGAGGCGGCACACTTGACACCGTTGCGACGGTGTTTTGGCGATGATGGAGCGGCACCGCTCGAGGCAGCGACTGTTGAAGAGCAGGCGGCGTCGATTTTTGGCGACACACAAAACAAAACAAAATAAGCCATTAGTATATGATTAATTAAATATTAATTATTTTGAATTTGAAAATAGATTAATATGATTTTTTAAAACTTTTATATAGAAATTTTTCAAAAAAAAATCGTTTAAGTAGTCGAAAAGCGTACTCACGGAAAATAGGGAAGAAGCCAATCCATTTAGCTCTTTAAAACACAGTCGTAGGGTTTGGGGTGTGCGGGGTGTTGGGAAGAACAGGATGGGGGTTGCTACGGCCTGTGGGTGGGGGTTTGGGGATGGGTGCGTCTCACTGGGAGGGAGGGAGGGAGGGAGGGAGAGAGAGAGAGGAGGACCTGCGGGGAGGGAAATGATCTCGGCCATCGGATTTCAATTGATGCAGACGATATATGTCGTTGGATATATCACACAATCTATACTACTTAAAAAGATTCTTATGGTGGTGGTGATTCTCCTTCTAAAGGCTTAGATTTCTCCCACGCTCCTCCGCTTCAGATCCAACAGCTTAGATTAATCCCACGCTCCTCCCACCCCACGCCTCCCCCCTCCCCCGCGCATTCCATCCCACGTCCTCCAGCGCCTTTGCCCCTGCACACCCCGATCCCCCCTCCTTGTAACAGCCTTAAAAATTAACTAAGTTTTAAAACTGTTTTTATTTTTGTGAATTTCTGAAAATCATGCGTCGAGTCTTCTGTTTCATTCTATTTTCTAAAAGCAGTTTCTTGTTCGCCGTATTTGTTCCTCGCTTTCTTTTCTTTTTATTTTCCTCAGAAGTGCAATCCATTCATCCATCCGTTATCCTAAACCCTAGCGGATGAGTCCGCTTCGCCGTCGGGCCATTGACCCATTTTTCTTCAGCTTGCCGTCGATTCATTTTCCCTCGGCCCGATCCGCCTTTTTCTTTCTTCCTCTTTTTCTCTATTTCCTTTCTCGGCCCAGACTGGCCCAGCCCAGGCTGGCCCATAGCCTCCACCGGCTTTGCCGTGAGGCAGAGCTTTGCTCTGCCGACTTCCTTGCCGCTGATTCCTTCTCGCGATCCACGCAGCTGCTTCGCTAGTGATGAATCGGTGTGCACGTGTCAAGCACCCATCCTCCCGATGCTTGGCCTCAGCTAACCATCGTCGTTGCCGCTGCAAACATTCACATCAACACTGCCGTCTCTATCTTCTCCTCTATCTCTCCCTGCAAACTCCCTCATCGGCCGACACCAACAGCAAACGAGACCGCCATCAACTCCCCTTCAACTTCCCTAAAGCTACCCCGATCCTTGTTGTGCCGTTCGTCGTCGCCGGAGTCAATTAGAGCCGAAGCTCCAATTCGGCCGCCGGAGGAAGAACCTCAAAATTCGTCATCACCATTGCATCTCATCCAAAATTGAAGGTGGAAATCACTTCTCCATGCCAAGCACTCCCTTTCCCCTCCCTTTCCTCGGTGAAACAGCCACCGGAGCTCCGTCGGCGCTGCCTTGCGCCGCCACTGTCACGCCCAGAATTTCCATCCAAAATTCTGGAGTTTTATTGTGTATACATCCTCGTCCAGGAATCAACCGAGGCACACATGACATAGTTGATAATTACTGACATAGTTGATAACAAAGTAATTGTTTATATAACGAAATTATTTATTACAGAGGCAAATGGTGCCTCTCAAAACAATAAAGTTCTAACAGCGGAAAATAAACTAAAACAGCGCGACGAAACCCACTCCACGAGTTTGACCGGGACTCCCACTTAATCCTCCAAGTAGTCCTCCTCGCTGAAGTATTCTTTTAAATGATGATTGTTGATTGCAAGATGAGTACATGAAATACTCCGCCAGGCACACAGCAAATATGCAAGTGCACAAGGTAACAAAGGATAGCATAATATGGCTCAATTTGCATAACAATTTAAATAAAATATTTAAGAGGGTAATAAAGCATTAATTATTAAGTAAAATTGATCAACACTAGACCGCTCATCGAAAACGGTATAGGCCCAACCACTCCAACCTGGAGCTAAACATATTCCACCATTCAACAGTCAAGTTTGAGTAATGTGGGATTAATCACAGAAAATATTTCTAGGCCCGCCATTAACCGTGGGCACGGCTATTCGAATAGTTTTACTCTGGCCAGAGGTGTACCAATTTACCCACAAGACACAACTCCACAACACATCACTGTGCGCCTTAATACCACCGTGGTATCTCGAAAAAGAATTGTGACAAGACTCTCCATGTAACCCGCACAACAAGAGAGCCACCCGTTGGACCACTAGTCTCCGGTAGGTTTGATCAGGTTCCTCGATAGGGAGACGGTCCAACGCCCAAGATATGGACTTATTGACGCAGCCATGGTAGTCTTATTGACACAGCCACAACACACTATGGGGCCTCCGGTTGAATGAACTACACTTTGGTTCCCGCCATTACCCATCCTAGCTTGTGGCTAGCACAAGTGTTGCTTCGCAACAAATAGTCCGTGAACCGGTCCTTAACTGTCACGAGCACCGCTAGCAACATTCACAACCCTGGTGCTCGCAACCCACCTTTTAATCAAGTTTTAGTGGACCATTAAATTATCCTCACACAACCACAGTCGTAAATAGAATCATCATTTCATGTGAACTAAATATTATAGTCGAAGTTAATGTTACAGCCCAGAAGTTATTCTATACTTTGCTAAGCAGGGTTAAGCAGAGTCCTAGAATTATTCTAGCTAACCAGTAAATAAAGCTAGCTAGTCACAATTATCCCATTGGTACAATGTCCAGTAATCAAGTCAAAGGGGCCATAAACAAGGATTAGGGTTTCCCTTTACCGATGACATTCCAAAATAAATGCAGAGTTGAAAGGAAATATAGCTTTAAACATATGAACAATATGCTCAACAGTTCTAAGGAATCTATGTGACTTGCCTTGCTGCTCCTCACAAACCTCAGAACTCTCCTCGAGAAACTGCGGCTCTTCCTAAACGTCGGTGGCTAAAGGCAATAAACAAAAATAAGCAAAACAGTACATCAACATATATAAACAGTGCAATATTATATTTTTAATGGGTATATCTTGATTTTTAAAAAAATTTGCAAGTTGAATCACCCCAAACGGAGTTAGGATGAATTAGTTATGAATTTTCGAAGTTTAAACCCCTTTTAAAAGCTTTTAAAAGAGTTAAATCGATTTATTGCGTCATTAGTGAATTAATTTAGTTCGAGAAAAGTTTATGACGTCAGCACAGGAGAGAGAGAGGTGTGGGCCGGTGGCTGACAAGCGGGACCCACAAGACAGAGAGAGAAAAGGGCTCCGGTCTACGGTAGACCAGGTCTACCGAGGTCCACAGGGCTTTCAACGGTGTAGATTTAATGAGTTTTGATCGGACGGCTTAGATTAGATCAGGGCCTTAAGAGGGATCGGAGGGCTTATATCTAATCCTACTCAGATCGGATGGCTCAGATTACACAAGACGATCAACGGCTCGGATTAGATCCGAGCGGATCTGAGCTGGCGCATACGCGGCAACCATGTCAACGGCTGAGTCAGCACAGCGATGGTGGCGGCATGGGGACCAATAGTTACCGGCGATCGGCGGCACGGCGGCGCGCGGTGAGGACGGGAACAGATAGAGGAGATCGCGGTGATGCTTACTGAGGGCAGAACATTGGCGGTGAGAGTGGCCGGCGACGAGCTTTTAGCGGCAGCGGTCTTCGGGTTCCCGATGACGACGGGCTCCGGCGATCTCCGGTGGTCCAGAGGCAATGGCCAAGCTTCCTTAGGCTCCGGCGAAGCTCACAAAGGTGACGACGAGCTCTAATGGCGACCGAAGCGGCGGTGACACGCGACTGGGGCTCGGCGGCGACGCCAGAGCGAGCTCGGGACCCGGGGAGGCGGCTAGGGCTAGCCAGGGCTCAAACTCGTGCACGGTATAGCTCCTAGGGGTCTCGGGCTTGCTATTTAAGGCGGAGAGGGGTGGAGTCCGGCTCGTGTTCAGCGAGATACGCAGCGGCGACGGATTAGGGATAAGGTTCCGAAACGGGAAGCTTCGGGTCTCCTTAACCAACTGCGTTGGGGCTCTGGTTTCTTGAGGATAAGGTAGAGGAGGACCGGGGCTCCATTTCCCCTCAACCAATTGGACGAGATCGGGGCCGAGACGCGTGGATTTGGAGCGGATTCGGTGGCGACGGTGCTCGGGAGCGGCTCGGACTCTGCGGCGGGAGGTTAAAGACGACCGACAGGTGGGGCCCACCTGTTGGCGAGGCGCGAGCGACGCGGCGGCCGCAGGCCATGGGCCAAGCGCGCGCGCGAAGAGGGATTAAGTGCACAGTAACGGGTTGAAATCGGCCCAAGTGCACAAGGGGGTTTTTAATACTTTTCCTTTTGTTTTAATGTTGTAAACACTATTTAATTCACAAAAATACTTTCCTTAATCAAATGAATCCTAGAAAATTCCAGAAAATAGATGATTAAGCAAAGAATTTTATAAAATTATTTCCAAGCCCATTTTGCTTTAGATTTTTCTCTGATTTTATTATTTTCACTCCTTGAGGCTTTTAATTTAATTTCTAAAATTCTTTTCTTCACAATATTTTTTTTATATGGGATAATTCAGGGTGTTACAGCCACCCCTGTTCGGCTGCCACCGGCCGCACGGTGTCCCGTCGCCTTGGCCCTCCCTGGCCCAAGCCACCACCACCACTGGTTTCCCCTCTATCCCCTGAAGCTTCTCAGCCATTGCGTCCTTACCAGAGTTCGCCAGAACCGCCGCCGCCGTCTCCTTCTGTTCACCATCGCCTAACTCGCCGCCACCTCCCCGGCCGCAGCCGACCATGGGAACCGGGTCATCGTGCCGCCGCGAGCCCAAAATCGGTGCCTCCCTGCTGGGAACCGGCCTCCTTCGCCGCCGGCACCCTTGACCGACAGCTGGCCCCTGTGTACAGAGAGAGAAGGAAAGAAAACCATATTTATCTATTGAAAAATAATTCGGAATAAAGCTCCATTCACTATTTCAACTGGTTTATTACTCTTTTCCCCTCGAAATAAAAAATCCGAGACCTATTCTCAACTCCTTGAATTATTCTGAATCCATCCGCGCTAGTTTTGTCGCGATCCGAGCAACCATTGACGCAACCCTAATTTTGGCTCTAGGGTTTCCGCTCACCGCGACTCCGGTAAATTCCCAATTTCTTCCATAATTCCTCTTTTTAATTACCTTGTGCACTTTCTAAGTTTTGGCATTTATTTGGAGTTATTTGCTTAATTATTTTTATTTGTGTATTGATAGATCACGTCGCAGCAAATCCGATTGAGGAGTCCAAGTTCGCCACTGACACGTACGCCTTCGCAGCCGTTGGAGGAGACGATTGGTACGACTACGTCGATCCCGAAGGCAAGTCATGCAATCCTTTGAACATAATTGAACCCAATTTAGAGCTAGGTCATATTTTGAGTAGATGTACTTACCTTGCAAGTACTACATAGCATGCATGAGAAATTTTACTGAAAATCCTTTTGAAATAGTAGTGACCAGTTACTTTATATTGCTATATATACTGCTATGCCTAGAATTGAACCTAATATATACTTTTGATAACTCTAGGTTAATCCTGCTTATTATGAACATGTTGAATATTATATGAAACTGTCGTTTTATGTGATGGTTTTGGAGGTGCTATGGTTTATTTAAAGTTTTTAAGGACATGACCCCCTTGTGCGAGTATGTGACATAGCTAACGCCCATCCGCACGATCGAGGTATTCGGACCCAGTGTATACTGCTCCAGTGAATTGAACTTCTGCAGCCTTTCGGTGTATTGGCAATTTAGGCTTTAACGTGTGTAATGGCCACTGAGTGAGGTGAGATTGTTTAAACATGTGAGTGCGGGTGCTGCGGTGCCCTTTGCAGCCTTTAAAGACTGCATGTTCCTCCTAGTCGTGCAATAGTAGGTGGACGAGTCGTCGGATTGGTGTACACCGTCGCGAAGGCCAAGTTGAGGCCATCAGGCGCCTTGTCCTTTAACCCGCTAGGCAGAATAGAGCTCAACTTAGAGCGGTGGTATACTTTGTTATCTCAACCCTGATCAGGTTGGGGTATCGTGCGGGTAAAGCTAGGCAGATACTGCAGAGTTGTTTGGTATTCGAATACGCCGTGCTCCCAGTAAATGGAGATTTGTCTATGGGTGAATCCAGAGTGATGGCATGAGTAGGATCGAGATAATGGTTTAAATTGTGAGATAATGGCATGAAATGTTAAACCCTTTAAAATTAAATTTATTTATAAAATGGGATATTTATGAACTACTGATAAGGTTTAGAGTTAAACCAGTTCCTTCTTTGTTATATCCTGCATTAGTATATGTTTTCATGCATGGCTCGCAGAGTACTTGTGTACTCAATCTTGCATATTTTGGGCTCCAGCTGGTCAGGAAGAAGTTGCAGGTGAAATTGGAGGAAGCTGTCGATCCGCAGGACTGGGACGAAGACGAAGGCTTCGAGTTCTAAGTCGACTCTATGCTCAGACCGTTCCTGTGATATAGAATTGTGTTTTTTGGTTGTATGTGTATGGCCATAGACCCGTCGTGTACGTGTGTTGAGTCTGAGTTGTATTAAAACCTTATCGGTTTGTATAATTAATTGAAGTTCTGTTTCTCTATCATTCTATGTGTAACTGAACTTCCTGAACGGTTATGTGTGTCGTGGGATGTTTGGATCCCCTCCGAACGGTCCCCACACTCTTTCTCTCCCCATGCCCCACCCAAATCATCTCCTCCTTTCCCTGCGCCGCTCCTATCAAAAACCCTAGAGCCCTGTCCCTGTCGGATCGCCACTGTCCTCCTCCTGCACGACCTCCCTGGCCTTCTACGCCTCTGCCGCGCCCTCCTCCTGCTGCTGCATGACCTCCCCGACCTTCTCCGCCACCGCCGCACCCTCCTCCTCTAGCGCCGGACGGCCGACGGATCCTTCTCCGCCTATGCGCGCCCCGACGCGCACACCGCCGCCGCTGTGCCATCCTCCTCCAGTGCTAGCCGCCGGCGCATCCTCCCCCCTATCTCATCCGCCGTGCATCTCCCCACCGCCACCCCGGTCTCCCCCCTATCTCCTTCTACGCGCCGACCCGTTAGCTACCACCTGCTCGTGCTCCTCCCCTTCCCGCCCCACCACCAATTCCCCATCTCACTGCCGACCCCACCCCCCCGGGCCAGTTTCCCATCGCGCCGCCTCGCCACTGACCACCCCCTCCCCCCACCTAGTGCCTTGCGCTAGGTAGGCACCACCTCCCCGCCTATGCGTCGGCTTCCCCTCCGGCCAGCGAAGCAGGACCACCGCCTAGGAAGATCTAGGCCTAGGAAGATCGCCGTCCTCGGCCTCCGCCCATCGTCCCCTTCCACCGTGCCGTCCCCAGGAAGAACGTCGTCTCTCAGTGGTGGTCCATGACCACACTGCTTCACAGCAGTACCAGCGCCGCCAACGGAAACGGCATCCCTGTCAGCGGATGGAGAGGTGATTTTATTGAATTTTTTTGTTTCGTTGGATTCATACATTTGTCCCTTTTTTGTGAAGGCTGGGCCAGTGGAAATGCACCTAGATTTAATAGATCTGATTTGTCATATTTTTTAAGGAATGAGCTTATATATATTTAACATTTAGAATTACAAAATCTATGAAGAAACATTTGCCAATACAGAATTATTTAGGCATTGAAGTGACGCTGATAGAAAACAAGGGAGATTTAAAATATCGACTAGGATTTAGGTCTAGAAAAAATAGGTCCATGTTTTTTAAGGAATGAGCTTATATATTTAAAGCATTTAGAATTACAAAATCTACGAAGAAACATTTGCCAATAACAATTATTTAGCATTGAAGTGATGCTAATAGAAAACAACGCGAAATTAGAAGCTGCAGGCACTCACTATCGCCTCACATATTTAACAAATCGTCAACCTAGGTTTACTCGTTAGCATACGCATACCCTCCCGTAAAGGTTTCAAAAACCGGTTACTACAGAAAATCTTGGGCTCCCTAGGAATGTTGTTAAATAAATTTCTTTAAATTTATGTAACACCGCATACCCTACTGTACCGATGCCATTAGAGTAGAAAATAAAATAAATCACAGCTTGCACATAATCTGATTCAGTTGATTTTTGCACATCCTAGGAAATATATATCTCAACCTTTTCCCTAGGAAATAGAGGGCAGCTTTCTTTTTTAGCCTGGACTTGGGTTGCTGTTGCTTTGAGCTTTGTGGGTGAATGCCTTGTGCTCGTCACTAGGAATTGTAGATGCACGTCTGTGGAATGGTCAGGGCAGAGGGATTTATGCATAGTGCTATCATGTTGATTTGACTTGGGTTGTGCTGATTGGTGGGAGAAAACAGCCGTGCCGTTATGTATATACTGTTTAATTTCCACCATACGTTCTTGGTTATGTCACTATGTTAAAAATGCTTGAATCTGCAAATATTGTATTCTCTACAATAGGAGAACATTTGAATATTTTGTGATGCCAGTTTATTTATTGTTAAGTACCTGCAGATTAGTTAAAATAAGGTGGGAGTAATTTTTAGCCTTTGCACCGACTATGGATATACATATCTATTTAGTTGCAAGTATTAGGATTTGAAGCTTGGTGGGTGGAGTCACCACAGAGTGGTACTTTCCCATTGATTCCCCTTATTAGGATTCATAAATTCTCTTGATGCTAGAACACATGAGCTTAAAGGCTGCATTGCATTATTTTTAACCAAACCTGTCATGGAGAAGCATGATGTAGTGATTATAAGATGTAATGAGTTAACAACCCTCAAATCTTCTACTGCTTTTTCTTTTGTTTTGTTTTGAAGCCTTAAAGTAGTCAGCCGATGATCAGATCAGGTGCACCTTTCATCTGAGGGAAGGAAGTTTGAGGAAAAGGCCAGATTTAGTTAAGATTTTGCATGCTTCAGTACAATACGATTAAGCTGATTCTTGATAGCTTGTATTTTAAAACCAAGTATTATGTTGAACTTACATCAAATATTGGTCATTTGTAAAAGCAGGTTGTCTGATACAATAAAAGTAATATATTTTGAGGATCGGATTGCACTACAAGGTAATTTTTGGATCAAAATTAAGTTTAGCATGTTGGTTGTATGTGTGCTGGGAGGTGGAAGATTTATATACACTCGCAAAAGTTTTGGTTTCAATTCTAATTCACATTATGATTCATGTTATATGTTGTTTGACAAACTGGCCTTATTTAGGCATGATCTTGCATACTTCAGTATGGTATGATTAAGCTGATGCTTGATAGTGGCTGGATTTAAAACCAAGTTTTATGTTAAATTTAGATCAAATATCAGTCATTTATAGAAGCAGGTTGTCTGAAACAATACTAGCAATAGTATCGGTCATTTAGGATGTGTTTGGTTGGATGGATTTGGTGGGTTGGGATGGTTTATCCTATTTTTGGTGTGTTTGGTTTGTGGACTAGTGGGTTGGAATGGACCCAACAGGGGAATATTTCTCAAATATTCGGGACCGATCGATCCGGCCAAAACGGCCGGACTGCGCCGACCTAGCTCTCGCGAGCGCGTCGACTCGCGGTGACTGCGTAGGCCAGCGACGACGGGAGCGGCGAAGCGGTAGGCCAGGGGGAGCGCGCGCAGGCCAGGGGAGCGGCCACGCGGAGCGGTGACGGCGCAACCCAGGGGGAGCGCCCAGGAGCTCGCGGAGCTCGGAGGTCGGAGGGCCCAGGGAGCTCGGCGAAGCTCGGGAGGCCGGAGGGGTGCAGGGAGCGGTGGCGAGCGACGGAGCGGCGAGCGGCGACGGCGCAGGGAGCTGTGGGCGACGGAGCCGACGGCGCAGGGAGCGCGATGGCGACGGAGCGCGACGCGCAGGGAGCTACGGGCGACGGAGCTGACGGCGCGAAGCTGCGGGCGACGGGAGTGGCGACGGGCGACAGTCCGCACCATCCGGACAGGGTGAGGATGGTCCGGACCCTCGGCCTCGTCCGCCCCCACCCACTCTAATCCCTTCTACCAAACAAAAAACTAGGACCACCCTATTTCTCAAACCAAACAAACAACTAGAGCCATCCCATCTTAAAAAAAAGGATGGGTCTAACCCATCCTACCTCATCCCCAAACCAAACACATCCTTATAGAAGTAGTTTTATAGTTTCATGAAACTTTTATATATGTCTATGCAACAAAGTTGTAATCGTACTAGGGTTAACGTTATTGATTATTATTTAAGCTATTTGATATTATTCTTGTGATATGAGTTACAGTTGAATTTTTTTTCCGTTGCAATGTACGGGCACTCAACCTTTTATCTTTGATTATAGCGAGCACATGCGGATCGAAGGAAAGATGGTTGTTTTGTGTGGCGTAGGGAGGATGTCAATGTGATGTTATTTCTGAATATGTTTGACATGAGATTCATTCTTCTCTCCGTTTCGACAGCTTTTCTGAGTCTAAAATCTCTGTTAGACACCATAAATACAATGAGTCAAATTCTCAACCATATAATTTTTGCCTATTATTCTGGATGATGTAGCTGCCTTTCTTTTCAGATCATGTACTGCCTATTTTTTCAGATGTTGTTCAGCCTTTTCTTTTCAGATGGTGTGATCCATGGTTGAATTCAGAGCGTACTGTTCTTTCTTTTTTGATCCAAATTGAACTGCAGGAGGATCTGAACTTCTTGAGCGAGATGCATGAACTCATTCCGGTTCCCCATTGTGTGGAGCAGGATCTTGCCAAGTAAGGACAAGGCTATGCTTGAGCACAGCTCTCATCCATGCACACCCTAAAATGAAATATGAAACGACAATATAGTTTAGCTCATCATCAATCTCATTAATGATCGGCTCCTTCCTGTAGATGGAACCATTAGCGGAGGAGTGAACAAAGAGGGGATCGCCTTCTACAACAGCCTGGTCAGCGATGTCATAGCTAGAGGTGGACTTATTTTTGCTTCTTTTTTGGAAGGTTCCTATTCTTGAGAAGATTTTTCTGGTGTAATTTATTCTGGATATTGGACTGATATTGAACTCCATGGTTGTTGAAGGGTTGAAGCCATTTTTCACCATCTTCCGCTTCGACACCCCACAGGCCTTGGAGGATAGATACCGAAGCTTCCTCAGTGAAAACATTGTGTAAGTTTTCTGCTTGCTACGAGTTGCCAAGAAAATATCTTGGCAAGTCAGCAACGGCTACTACCAATAGAGACCAGAGTAAAATTTACTTTCATGCCGTGAATATAGACTATTTGATTGCATAATCCTGTAACAGTTCTATGGTTAGCTAGGTTTTTTCCGTCATATTTACTTTTTCATGGCATATTATAGTATACGAACTGTACAAAACGAGACGTGGTTTTTTTTAATATGCTACTTTTTACACAAGCTGTATTTTTATATGTATCACTATATGCTTGTGTGAATTTTCAGGTGGTGGTGAACTGGTGATGCAATTTTTTCCCTTAAAAAGCAAATGCATTGTGTATCAAACCCTTCCAATATTTGTAGTTATAAGCAAATATAACGTACGGGCTTCCAACTAATGAATGAGTAAAAACAGCTCGTATATTATAGGATAGATTACATGTTTGAGAGCTTATAGGCTGTTTAATTCAGCTTATTGCTTATGGCTTCAACCTCGGCTTCTGTTAACACGTTTCTTAAAACATAAAACGATGCTTTTAAAAATTTTCTATATGTAAGTATCTTTAAAAATCAAATAGATCTATTTTTTAAATTTATAATAGTTAATACTTAATTAATCACGCGCTAATAATATTTCTCGTTTTACGTGTAGTTTATAAGCCGAAGCTGAATCAAACATCCTCTTAGAAAGTATATCCATGATAATACTCCATAAGAGGAAAAATACTGATATAAAACCACCAAAATCTTCTAAATCTGAAAAACCCCAAACCAAGTAAAGCATCTTGTGTCCCTATCTATCGGGTCATTTGAAACTGGAGCGAATAACCTTACGATTCCAATTTCCACACGATCCAACCCAAAAGTCTCCGCTACTTTCCTAAGCACCTCGCCCACTTCACCCGATCGCCGCCGCCGCTGCCTCGGTTCCCCGATGGCCGCCGAGCCGGAGGAGCGCCTCGACGTCCTCACCTCCGGCGGCGAGAAGACTGGCGCCTCCAAGCCCAGGCACGACGCAGCTACCCAACGTACTCCCGCCGCTTCGGTTGGATTCGATCCGATTGCGTAACTCCGCTGCCGCGGTTGCTCGTTTTTTCGCAGGTCGGAGGTGCACAGAGACGGGGACTACCACGGGCGGTGCACGTGTGATCTACAGCGAGAGCACCAGGGAGCTGCTGCTCCAGCGCCGCGCTGACTGCAAGGACTCGTGGCCCGGGCAGTGGGACATCTCCAGCGCCGGCCACATTTCCGCGGGCGACTCCTCTCTCTCCTCCGCGCAGTGAGCTCGCTAACCTTGCTCCCTTATTAGAACCTCAGAATGCGATTGTCTGAATACTGCATGTGGAATACTGGAATCGTAGTGGCAATTTAGCAGAGCAGAGCGGAGAAACACCGGTCACTCTGCTTTAAGTTACTGCGGCATCGGCATGGCAGCTCATTGCTTATAATCTGTGGAGTTGTAGTCTCTGAGATATTGCTGTTCATTTGATTGATGCAGCTGCTAAAGCTAGATTGAACTTATGGGATGAATGGTTGCACATTCGCTCTGTATTGCCACATAGTGTTCGAGATATTACTCATATTTTGTGTTAGTTTCTTCCATTGGTTCACTGACTTGCATTTGTTGGTTTTGCTATTACTCTGTTGTGTGATTCTGTTCTATGCTAGGTAACCGTACTATTACAATGATGTATTCTAATTGGTAATGGCATTTGACATGGATCATCAGGCGGGAGCTCGATGAAGAACTAGGCATCAAACTTCCATCTGATGCTTTTGAGCTGTTATTTGTTTTTCTTCAGGAATGGTTAGTATCTCTATCTCTTAGTTCATTATCATATTGTGAGTTTGCGAACTACATAGAAAAACTATTGTTTTTATCTTTTTTGACTGGTATGAAACACTATTCTTATCCCTCATCTGTTTAAGATTGTAGAGCAGCATATTCTGATCATAACAGCAGTGGATCTTTTGCCATTTCAAGCAGTCATCAGTATACTGAGAGGCTTGCCAAATGCTACTCCCTCCATCCCAAAATATAACAACTTCTCCACCTACATTCCCTTCTCAACCAATCACAACCTTCCACCTTTTAATTTCTCCACCTACTTCCTCTTCTCAACCAACCACAACCTTCCCTCATTTAATTTTACCTACTTTCTTAATACCCGTGTCCAACCCCAAAACTTCTTATATTTTGGGACGGAGCTAGTAGTTCATATGTCATCACTTTATGTTCGCATGAAATTTCACACCATTAGTATCCGCATGAAGGGATGCTAAATAATGATATCATCTGATTCTTTGCTGCAGTGTTATCAACAATGGGACATACACCAACAATGAGTACAATGATGTTTATCTTGTGACTACTTTAACTCCAATTCCACTTGAGGCATTCACTCTCCAAGTGAGAATACACTGATTAGCAATACTTTACATTATGTCTTTTTCACTTACTCTTGCATGTTCATGGTTGTAAACATCAACAAGTGTGTATACAAGAAAATCTGTACTTATGTTGCTGCCACCAAAGGAAATATATCTGAGCAAGTAAATTGTGCCAACATGACTAAAGGAACGCCATCGGAATTTTTCAGTATATAACTATTTATGATGTTATATCTTTTTTTACTGGTTGTATTTTTTTGTTTTTTGTTTCATAATAAATTGTAGAAGTTTAATTATAGGAAAGTGAAGTATCTGCTGTTAAGTATATGCGTCTTGATGAGTACAAGAGCTGCCTTGCAAAAGAAAGTGGAGAATATGTGCCTTATGATGTAAATGGGACATATGGACAACTATTTAGTACTATTGAAGAAAGGTAAGCATCTAAATTCTTTGTCCAATCATGTTTTTGTCAATTTGTGCCTCTATTATCTAAGGGATAACTCTTCACTTTGGAAGAACTGAAATGGAATTTTTTCTGTGATCTGTACGAGGTGCTGATGACAATTAAGCAGTGTCCAAGCTCTCACTTGACCTCCAGGTTTTAAGGTTTTAACATCGGGAAGCTGGAGTAGGTCGTTGTATTGCTGGATGCCAACAATAGGTTCTTAGGAGCTAGGGTTTATTATATAGTTTTTTTTAACTCATCAGAGGAATTTTAAGTTGCAAATGTGATGTGGTGTCATTGAGCAAGTTATTTCTCCTAATATCATCTACTCACTCGATCCCAAAATATAGCAACTTCTAGTATTCAAAATTTTTCCCAAATTATAACAACTTATCCACCTACTCCCTCTTCTCAACAAATCAAAACCATCCCCCACTTAATTTCTCCATCTACTTCCTCATCTCAACCAATCACAACCATCCAACATTTAATTCCACCTATTTCCTTAGTACCTGTGTACAACTCTAGAAATCTTTATATTTTGGGACGGAGGGAGTAATAGGTAATCATGTGATGGGTAAGTCTCTAAACAATGACTTAATAACCCACCGGAATTGACTTGGAAGAACGATTTCTTTGTCTTCATCTCTTGCTAGTTACCATATTTTGAAGCAATTCAACATATTATTCCCTGTGGTAATCCCTATTGCACCATGTTTTTGTCAAGATTATCTTGCTTCAACCTTTCGATCCCTGTCTATAGGTACAAAGACAATATCGAATCCTGCAGTTTAACCTTGCAAAAGCAAATCAACCGTTATGCTCCCATCCATTTGGAACCAGAGGTAAGTCGTCTGTATTTTTTTTTCAGTTACCCTGTAGCTTTGGCTATTTATTTTCCATTTTCCATTTGATTATTTATGTGATTATTCTTGCCTATTTGGAAGCCATCAATATTCAACACCAACAAACTTATATGTATGGGAAAAGTTAATCATTCACTTCATATATCCATATAGCTACTAGGTATGCTGTATGCATTGGATGAATTTATGCACATAACAGCTAGGTATGCACACAAAATGTCACTTCCAACTCATGGAATGGATGTGCTGATGACACTACAAGGATTAAGGGAACTGTGCTTCTTTCAACTTGTAATTACACAAAAAAAAAATGAATGCTGTTCATTTTATCGTGGCGGTCTGGTAGTTGGAACTTGGAAGGAATGATATATAGTGTCAAATTGTCTACTAATGAATGGCACCTACCAGTTTCCTCACCTTTTCTACGATGAATCCCTCCAAGATTATTATTTCTTAGAATATTAGATGCTAATCATACTATCTATTCGTCATAAAATTTTGTACCGTAAAAGAACATGACAGTTTGATTTCATGCATCAAGATCATAATATTTAGTTTGAACAGTAGGATGGAAATAGGAATTTTGATTCATCATTCCTATAATATAGTACATCATTTGTTTTTTTTTGTGTGTGGGATGCTTGAGTGTTCAATCTTTGGTTCTGCAGTTGACTTGTCTATCCAGAGGAGACAGGGAAGCCTTGGGATATATTCTCAAAGCATCAATTGTTATTGATGACATCTTTTATGAGCAGGTATATCTTTATCAAATATTTTTCAAGCACACTTTTTTTTAATTCTTATTGTTGACTGTTCATTACAATTAGTTAGAATGGTATCTCAGTCATAATTTGTTTTTACTGTATTGCGACCTCTTACTACCTTGGTTTGATAGGTCTGGAAATAGCAACATACACTGAGAGACTGCTGAAAAGCACATGCTAACTCCTCTTCTTTTGATAAGTTGAAGTGGGCATATTATTCTATTAATAAGAGTCCATGGTAATTTCTTTTTCAATCGAAGTTCTTTATGTATATTGACTACTTAGGTTTCTTTACTCCCTCGGTCTCAAAATGTAGCTATTTCTAGAGTTCAAATTTGTCCCAAATGTGCTATTTTTCCACCTACCCTCATCTCAACCAATCACAATCATTTCCATTTATTTTCTTCACCTACTTTCTCTCAACCAAATCACAAATTTCCACCATTCAAACCCACCTACTTCAAATGCTTACATTTTGGGATGGAGGGAGTACATTGGATATTTTCTTGGTAGCATGAAGTCTTGCCTAGTGATTCATGACCTTCTGCAGTCTGCATTTAGTATTTGTCTTGTGTTTAGGAGCTGGGAGCCTGTTTATATCTGATCATTGAATGTTTAGGAGCACTAATGCATTTGTTATTCCTACTTAGTATGTTTGTTTCAAACCCATCTTAATAATTAGATTATGTATAACTACTATGTATCTTTTTAGCATCTTGATAGATGTTACCATTTTAATATTTTTCCATAACAGGTCCTGCCTTGATGAAAATAAGGCTTTTCTATCGACTGCAGATTCTGCTGTGAAATTACTCACAGATGCTACCAGATCAGTTTCAGGATGGAAGGGAATCGAGTATCGTGTTGCATTTCCTCTAGATAAGCCTCCTGTGGCAAACTTTTATCCTCCTGATATGGACAAAATGGTAAGATTGTGCTTAGTCAACTTTTCTGCTTCCCAGTACTCAAAATATCCAGTAGAAATTTCATGTGTATACTGCAAACCTAAGAGTACTGTCTGCCTACTGAGTTACTGTAGTAGTACATTTGTGTGTACTTGTCCTGTACTGATGAGACAGGGCCTATTTGCATATTTTTTGTATGGCCATAGGAGTTTGAATTATGGAAAAATGGACTGCCTGAAAAGGAGCAAAAAGATGCAACTGGATTTTTTACTGTCATAAAACGGCGTGACGCTTTGTTGCCTTCAACACTAGCGCAGTTGGATGGATCAAATCAAACCAAGACATCAGATGATCTTTTTGTTGTTCCATACCCTGAGGAGTACAAATCATCCCTTGAGAAAGCTGCTGAGCTTCTTCATAAAGCATCTGAGTGTTCTGATTCTCCAAGGTAAGCTAGTAATTTATCATCTTTTAGTTTCTGAATTTATAATTTATTTGCTTTTATCTTTTGTAGCCTCAAGAATTTGCTCAGAACCAAGGCAAATGCTTTCCTTTCAAATGATTACTATGAATTGATATAGCTTGGATGGAGCTGGTTAGTACCCTAACTCTCAGTTTTAGTTCATTCTTCTCTTTAAATATACAAATGTATTACTTGCTTTCCTCACTGGCTTTGATTCCTTTGTTCTTGGAGAAATTGTTCTTACTTGGAAAAGAGAACAGTAGGGGAGTTCCCTACTGTGGAATGTATATTAATAGTACAAACATACAAGGTCTAAAAGAGTTTGATGATGAATTTTGTCTGTTATTATAATCTTCTACTTCCATAACCTCATGGGAATTTGGATGGCAGTTATGACCTACTAGTTCATCAGTAATGTATATGTTTATGAGCTCTGAGGGTATACAAAATAATTTATGCCTAGACATTATATGGTTTTATGAGCTCTGGAGTGTATAATGAGTGTGCTTTTAACAATATAGAAATTGTTGAGTGTATATCATAAAATTGGTTGGATTTGTCACATTTAACAGCATGGTTGGCTTCTACAAATCAGTATTTGTTCATATAACCTCTGTACTTGGCATTTCTGTCTTCTGTCTAGGATTCCAACTTGGATGTCACTATTGGCCCATACGAGACATATGAAGATGGCCTTTTTAGTTATAAGTATTGTGTCTCTCCTTTTAAGATCTATAGAAAATTTTCTCTTCAGGACCCTTCCTACCTGTTCTTGGCATCTAACTATCTGCTGGTCAAGTTTAGCATGAAATTTGCATCAAACACCACATATGTTTTTGAAACTTCAGTGAGCTTGCTCTTTATCACATATAATGCAAGTCTGCACATTTTTTAATATGTGCCTATCGCCTGTATCCAATTGTTATTTATGTTTACTAACTAAATTGCCCATGCGCTTGCTACTGCTAAAATGAATCATACACATTCGGAGGAAATTAAATGAATGAGTTTTTTTCCATTGAGGAAGGCACCCTCAATACTTTGTCATAGGAGTATTCTAAATTAGCTTTAATACTACATATAAATGTGACAATTCAGTCATCTTAGACTAAAAAGAAAACTGTGGTATGTAACTCGTGAAGGGACTAATATGAATTGATAACTCAAGAAGCATTTGGTAAGAAATTTAGTGTAGAGGTGGGGTGGCAGATAAACTGCCACACCACCATTGCTTCTTCTAAATGTATAGATCTTCTGATGGTCATGATTTTATGTTGTTCTAGTAGCTATACACTTATGCTAACCATTTTCACTTTCATACCTCAATGCTGATTGCTGAGGCTGCCCATATTGTTTGGGTTAAATTCTAGGATTTAAATTTAGTTGACACCATTCTTATCCCCAATGAAGAAAGAAAAAGTATGGCTACAATAGTATATGATAAAGTAGGCAACATTACCATTCAGACTAGGAACACTCTGTTCATAATATGTTTACATGATGTAACATGCACTTTTATATCTTGATCAAGTTATCTACATACTACGTATATGCATAGAGTTCAATAAAATATCACTTTGTTTTTACTAGTATTTTGTACTATCTCAAAGGCAACCTTTGAAGCATTTGTTGGGGTACGGGATGACATTGCGACTTCTCAAGTTAAACTCTTTGGTGATCAACTCCAGGTAATTCTAATTTATTTTCTGTAGAACAATACCAACTTTTGATTTACAGAAAATTTTATCTAACATCAGGATTTGGAGAAGCATCTTCCACTGGACAATATTTACAAATCTGACAATGTATCTGCCGCTCCAATTCGTGTTATCAATCTTCTGTACAACTCTGGTGTATGTCCCTTCTGTAATGTGCCTTTAGATTTGTTTGGGTTCATTTAATGCTTGATTTTATTACTGTGGATTTGTGATCACCCTAGTTGTTTGTTAAAGCATGCTTGTTTTTCCTTTTTGCTTGGTGGTAGATGGGTATCGGCATATTGCCAAGAACCTTATGCCCTTAAATTCCTCGGAAGCAAGTATTCAGCCTTTTTTGTAATATCCAATGAGATTGATGATACACCACGATTTCATGAGAGGAATGCTTTCTTCTTTTTGCTTTATGATACACCACGATTTCATGAGAGGAATGCTTTCTTCTTTTCACTTTATGATCATAAGAGAAGGTTAAACCCTTGTGTGCTTTTCTTACTACTTATCCAGTGGCATGTTGGTCATACAAATGTTTAGTGCCATGGAATGATTAATTTATATTATTTCATCTTGCCTGAGTTTGTTACTATCTTGGTAATAATTGGCTAAACCATTCTTTGGAGATCTTGAGACAATTGGTAGGCTGAAAATGTGGAGGGCTTGTGTATGTATTCCAGATGATTTCTTGTGCCAGTGGTTTCATATCCTTGGCCAACACAGCATATGTGATGAACTGAACAGGGATTATTGTTGCAGGATGTGAAAGGCCCACAAACTATTGCTTTTAATTTGCCCAATGATGAGCGGATTGTGAATGAACGAGGGACTTCGATGGTTATGCTTAAGAACATTTCAGAAGCTAAGTATGTTCTTTTATCGATTATTGTCTATAAAGTTTAAATTGGTGACTCAGATAATTCACACTTCAGGTGGCAATCAAAGTATGGGTTCCTGTTTTGATGATTCTAATTTTCTTTATTTTTCAGGTTTAAGCATATCTTGAAGCCTATAGCTAATGCTTGCATTAGAGAGGAACAGGAAGATTATGTTGATTTTGAGCCTTATTACACACATATTGTTTGCCACGAATGCTGCCATGGAATTGGACCTCATTCCATTACCCTTCCAAGTGGTAAAAGATCAACAGTTAGAATGGTATGTAACTATGTCTATACATAGAAATGAACATAAATAATTGCATGAACCTTAGGTGCAGTGGCTATAAACGAATGCTTCGTTTCCCTCAAAATTTTGCCAGTTTCTTCAACCATTTTTTACACAACAGCACTACCAAATTTCTCGTCAGACTATTGACAAATATGTAAAAATAACCAAATTTGTAAATATGGACATTGCTGGAGAAAATGTGGCATATTCGCATAGTCACCCAATAATGGAATATAACTTTGCTAGTACTCCAACACATGTAGAAAAAATGCCATGCTTGTTTATCTGTCTTCACACTTTCAATTTGAATAGCTGGTTATTTGACTGCTATCTGATTCATTGATGTCCTCTTGATGAAAAAAAGGAACTCCAAGAATTTTATTCAGCATTGGAGGAGGCTAAAGCTGATATAGTTGGTCTATGGGCACTGAATTTTCTTATTAAAAAGGTCAGTTGCTTTCATCAATTATCAGATTACCATGGCACTTAGCTTGGTCCAGACCAGGCAGTCAAATCCTGTTATTGCTGTAAATGCATATGGGGAATGCATAATCAAATTTTCATTTGCTTATATCCTTATTTGTGCTGACATTAGTACTTAGGGGCAGACAAAAATGGTTTGTCCAAACTGCTTGAACTGCACATTGCATGAGCTTTGCAAGCATGCCACCACCTGCTTGCAGTTTAGTGCAAAACCAGTTAACCTGGTTTTGAATTGCCTATTTATAACACAACCGCTTCTTCTCTACCAGGGTTTACTTCCTAAGAGTCTATCAGAATCCATGTATGTCTCATTCCTGGCTGGGTGCTTCCGATCAATCCGTTTTGGACTAGCAGAAGCCCATGGGTAGGCTCTATTCCCTGTTTGCAAACCGAATTATGTTTCTGGAAAAAAGAGAACACAAATACTTTTAAATTCTGAATTTTTATACTGTCCTGAGCACTTGATTATAAATTACTGTTACTATGTGTGTGTAGAAAAGGGCAGGCTTTGCAATTTAACTGGTTATATGAGAAAGGGGCTTTTGTATTGCATTCTGATGGAAAATTCTCAGTTGATTTCACTAAGGTATTTCTTCTTTGTTTCAACATTGTTATTGTCATCATGTTATAAATGCTTATTAGAATTTGTGCTGTGAAAGGTTGAGGATGCTGTTGAAAGTCTCAGTAGAGAGATCCTCACAATACAAGCAAAGGGTGATAAGCCTGCTGCCAAGTCCCTTCTCCAGTCCCATGCAAGCTTGACGCAACCATTGCGTGTGGCGTTGGACAAAATAGAAAACATGCAGGTTAGTTATCAAATTTACCAGTTCATACCAAATTTTTAAGAGTAAGAAAATCACAACCATGTTGGATTGGGTTGCCTTCCTCGTTTCTGTTAACATGTTTTGGACTTATTCCAGGTTCCTGTTGATATCACTCCTATATTCGGAACAGCAAATAAGCTGCTTGCAAACGATCAGTAGGGCGCTCAGTTTAATAAGCGTGTGCTTCGGTGGAACTCTGCAAGAAACAAGATTATGCTCGTTCACAAGATGCTCCATGACGAGAAAACGAAATGGGAAGTTAGGAATAAATGAACAAAATCTTCGGAAACAATAATGTTAGTGCCTTATTTTCATATTTGCGCCTTTGATTGGGAGAAGGAATCCCTTATTCCCTTGTAATCTCGCTGCAAAACAGTATCATACTGCTGTTGAACAATTGCGGGGTTTTTTTGCTCTCTAATATTGTGCATGTGTGGTTCAACGCCTGTCTTATGGCCTTATCATCCATCATTGATCGCCTTCCTCGTTTCAGTGGTCTCGTGTGCTTGCGTCCAAAAAAAAAAAATAAAGCACTTTCTAGCTTGGCGCGAGCACCGGGCAGGGTTTACCTTACCCGGGGGTGGAGGGGTTAGTGCACCCCAGTGATGAACTCGGTAACAGTGTGGTTATCGCGGCGAACGGTAGGAAAACCGAACGAAAATTTTACTAAAAATTATTTAAAACTTTGTGGGATTATTAGGCCCTTATCATTATTGTACCTAGACAATAAATCCGGTAACCACAGTAATCGGCGCTAAGAGAAAACCTATGCGTCAAGTAACTGGTGAACCGGATGGCAGACATACTCCTACTCTGACCTTTCTTGTCCAGAAGCTAGAAACAGAACAATCACAAGCACAGAGCCACAGAGCCACGTTAAGTGTTAGCGGACTAACAGAGTGAGCTCTAAAGGTAGAAAAAAAAAGATCCATCTGTGAGTGGTTTGACTTTTTCCTAAGCAAGGACGGAGCCGTCGAGTGAGGATTGGCTGAGCGTGCTTTCATTGCTCTCGTTGCTCGTGGTGGATTACTCTCAGAATTATTCGCTCTATTATTGTCTCAGGATGTGATCAGGATCAAGCCGTGTCTTGATACCCGCGGGGTGGGGATTCAGGGCATGTTTGGTTGGTGACTTGAATATCACGTCTGAGGAAAATACTTGCTTAAGTGTTACGTGAGAATAAATAATTTATGCCTAAGAGACATCTAAGAAAAATCTGTTTTGTTGGTGACATATACCTAAGAATACTTAGAACTAAGATTATCTATATTATCTTCTTTTAAAACACTGTTTTTTATTGTAAATCTATATATGTACTTGAAATATGTAAATATTAATTAAGTATTAATTTTTTTTCATAGTATCTTAACCGGTTCACTGCATTTCCCAATAAAAAAACTATTAGTATAGGTGTATGATACATGCTAAAGAAAGCAACTAGCTGCAGCATGAGATGATTAGTCAATTAAAGTAGTACCGTACTCGTTGAAGCACTATAGCTAATCAAGCAGCCTGCCGCTGCATAGAGCTCAGGACACAAAATTTCATCGCCTGATTCAGGCTGATGAAGCTGCCGGAGAGCTCAGGCCAGGCTAGGTGTCAACGAGCTCAGGCACCAACCAAACAAGGTGTCTGTTTTCTCAGACTTGTCTCCTGCCAGGCATATTTGCATCAGGGCAGCAACCAAACAGCCCCTCATTCTTTTTCGCACTTGGCCAGATTGCCGATATACCTACTGATGGCCTTCCAGAAAGAGTTTTCTCTAACTTCTGTATCAAGATAAGGCTTCATGATATGTTTGCACCATCTTGAGAAAGAGTGTTCTTTGGTGTCGTACAAATATAAATATGTGTATATATATAGAGGGGCAGGGCCGGCCCTGGAGGCGGGCAAGCGGGGCGGTCGCCCTGGGCCCCATCCCAGATATACAAATACTAGGTATAAGTCCTAGACTTATAGTAGTATTCGGCCTGGAGTCGTCAAAAAAAATCTAGCGTCCGCGAGAAGCCACACGCACACGCGACTCGACCTCGACTCTTCGACTCGTCCGCAGGCGGCGGCGCGGCGCCTCGGCGAGCGGCGCGTCGGGAGGGGGAGGAGGCAGCGCGGCCGGAGGCGGAGCCGGGCAGGCGGGCGGAGGCAGGGAGCGGTCACGGCGGGAACGGTGACGGCGCAACCCGGGGGGAGCGCCCACGGAGCTCGGCGGAGCTCGGGAGGCTGGAGGGGCGCAGGGAGCGGCGACGGGGCGACGGAGCGGCGAGCGGCGACGGCGCAGGGAGCTGCGGGCGACGGAGCCGACGGCACAGGGAGCGGCGACGGTCCGGACCGTCCGGACAGGGTAAGGATGGTCCGGACCCTCGGCCTTGTCCGCCCCCGCCCCCTCTAATCCCTTCTACCAAATAAAAAACTAGGATCACCTCATTTCTCAAACCAAATAAACAACTAGAGCCATCCCATCTTAAAAAAAGGGATCAAAAAATGGTTCATCTGATATTGATTTAAATGATCTAATTTCTGAGTTAAGTGTTCTGCAATTCACTTTGCCAGATACACCAATGACAGCTATGGAGATTTTTGAGTTTGTTACAAAAGCTGATTGTTATCCTAATGCTTCTATTGCTTATCGGATCTTATTTACTATGCCCTGTGACTGTGGCATCAGCTGAAAGAAGCTTCTCAAAATTAAAATTGTTGAAGAACTATTTGAGATCTACAATGTCTCAGGAGAGGTTAAATGGTTTGGCAACATTATGCATTGAGAAGCGATTATTGGATGAGATTGTTGGATGAGATTGATATTGATACCATCATCAATGACTTCGTGTCGAGGAATGTTAGAAAGAATTTTTAAGGTAATTTAATATATATGAATTGTTTCATATGAATATTGCTTTTGCATACGCAATTAAGTGTTTATCAGTAACATTATTTATTTATATATATATATATATATATATATATATATATATATATATATATATATATATATATATATATATATATATAGTACTATCACCGTTATGTGTATATAAAGGGCCCCGGATTTTAGTTTTGCCCTGGGCCTCAAAAAACTCAGGGCCGGCCCTGTAGAGGGATAGAAATGAAAGATTGTCAGTGAAATGTACTACTAGTACACGGACAGAGGAAGAGAGTGTAGAATGTCTCCCCATTCTTATGTCTCTCATGCTCCAACCCTAGTCCTCCAAAATACTTTCAAATCTATGAATTAATCAACACTATTTTTGTATTATTTTGTTTTAAGAATTTGTTCCAGATAAGTCATTGCTAAGGTCATGTACAACGCTCTTACGTGGCGAGTGGTAGGAGTCGCAGCGACAGCTCGAACGGGCGAGTGCCCTTAGCACGGCGCGCAAGCCACCGGTGCCACGCTCCATTTCGCGCTGCGCAGCCGAGGAAACCCATCGGGGAGGCGCGTTGGGGGAGACCGTGGCTCGGCGCGCGCTCTCCTCCCACCCCATGCCGCGAAGAAATTCCCCAATCCACCCTCGTCCCGCGCGCGACCACGCTTCTTCTCCCGCGCGACCACGCTCCTTCTCCCGCGTGACTATTTAGCTCTGTTCCCGCGTTGTTGAAGGTGGATTTCGCTCCAGAGGAGAGGTAAGCCACCAAACCCTAACCCTAACCGCCCCCGCCGCCGCCGCCGCCTTCGTCCTCCTCGTTTAACCTCTTTGCTTGTGGATTCCGTTTAGGTTTGGATGGATCTGACCCCTCCCGGTGGCTTTCTCAACCTCCTGCAAGATCCGAACATGGCAAGCCACTTCTCGTAGTTAGCAAGCCAGGCGGTTCCTGTGGGTGCGCAGCAGCCGTTCCTCTACGCCCATGCTCCGTTCCCTCTCTTCTCCACCCAGCCACCGCCAGCAGCTCCTGCTGTCCAAGTCCCCCCTGCTTCCTCCTCTGGATCTGGATGGCGGCACAGGGTGGCTGCTACTCCTGAAGCAGGGGATGATGCAAGCAAGAGGATGTACTACACCCACAAAGAGAATCTCAGGCTGGTAAGCATTGTTTCAATTTTCAATATATATTATTGCTTGACTAGTCAAAATTTCTGTGATTAGGATTTATAATTTTTTGTGATGCAATGCCAAACATATATGCTTATGATAATTTGATTCCATATGTGCTCCCTATGTGCTCTGATGGATAGACAACAAATATTTTTTTATAGATAAAATTTGTTGGTAGATGATCAGGGAGATGTATAGATGATCAGGGAGATAAAATTTTCTATAGATAACCTATACATCCCCATGTTGTAGTTGATCAGGGAGATGTATAGGTTATCATCATTTTCACTAATTTTCTGGCCAAGATTTAGAAATATCGATACATGAAGCTGAAACACTCAACATCAGCTTTTTAATCCAGGGTAAGTTGGGAGTAAGCTAGAGATGAAACCCAAGTCGAACCACACAAACCAAAAGAAGAAAAAACATGTATCCAAAAAGCTGCATAGAATAGTTAATTTATAGTGCCACTTGTGTTCTTGTGTGATTGCAAACATAGTACTACAACTAAAAGTTGCAACTTGTCTGGGTTCTATGCTCAGAGCTAGTGCCTGGTGCTCTCTGCACCTGCTTGATCTCAGACCTGGCATTTATTCTGCTTCTTTATTCTTCCGCTGACTGCTCAAAAATGTGCTTCTACAATTGTCTTCTCCCTTGATTTGTCATTCTCAGAGAAATAATGTTAGAATTTGATGACAAGCCACTGTTTTTGCACATTCCTTTCTTTAAAAAAAAGATAGCTTAATTCCTGCTTGCTTGTTGTGTTTTTCAGACTTGTTGTTTATATGCATATATGCATGGACAGCAAAAAAGAGAATATGTTTCTTGCCAACCTGTTGTAGACTTCCATACGCAAGTCAAGTCAGTTGGCTTCTTTTCTATTCTGTGGGGCACAGAGAAACCTAGCAAAGGAAGCTTTTTTTTTCACCAACCTAGGGGACAAAGAACCACTCCTACTCTTCCTGTATGTGAAATCAAGAATCTCACCTCTTTTTCCTCAAGAATCTGTGTCTGTCTTACTGGAGAATTATTTTTCCTGGCAAGCACTGGTGGAAAATGAGGACAGCAAAAAAAGAGAATATGTTTCCTGCCAACCTGTTGTAGAATGCAAAGTATAAAAAACTGCTAAGTAATGCATATACATCCTAACCACACTACATATAAAAAACAGCAGGATGTATGATTTCTGTGATGAGGATTTATAATACCTCTTATGAAATTAACTGCTGAGAGATGCATATACATCCTAACCATAATGCTAACCATATATACTAGTGCATATTCATCCTAACCACAATGGGCTTCCATCCAATTAACAAATCAATGGGCTTTCTTAGGTTAGTGCATGGCTCAATAACTCAATTGATCCCATCAAGGGCAATGCAAGGAAGGGGGAAATCTACTAGACCAAGGTTGCCGAAGCTTTTCATGCCACTACGCCAGATGAGAGGAAGAGGGAAGTGAGCCATCTGCAGGGCCATTGGCACAAGACTACGAAGAAGGTTTCTTTCTTCAATGAATGCTACATCCAGCTGAGAGATTCATATACTAGTGGTAGGAGTGACTTGTAGCTCATGGACCAAGCAATGGAGCTGTCAGGACTCACCAAGGCCACCAGTTTACATTCATACAGTGGTGGAAGGTTGTGGCTGATTCTCCAAAGTGGAATATCCATGTATCAAGTACTGCTTGAGGTCTTAAGAGGCATACACCAGATATAAATAGGAACCCAGAGCCAATGGTGTGCCCTATTGGTATCAAAAGGGCAAAGAAGGGGAAGGGCACAGCAGATGAGGTGACATTGGAGGTCAGGGAGCACTTGCAGACTTTGATGCAGACTCAAGCTACTCAAAAGGAAGAGCTAGAGGGAATTAAGGATCACCAGCAGAAACTATCTGATCAGAGGGTTGAGACTGCCACCTTGCAACTCAAGGCTGCTCAAGAGAAGAAGGAGGCTAAGTTACTTGACCATAAGATCAAGTTGCTAGAAAAATTCACCGAATTACTACAGGTGGATACCTCCAATATGGAGCCATGGGCCAAGAAAGCTCATATTAGGGCCGTCACACTCCTCTTAGATCAGCTTTGGGGGAGAGTTGACAGGTCTCAACCCAACTGAGATATCCCTGATAACTATTTTGACTGAACTCATACATTTATGTCTCTCTTTTCAGTACTGTTGTAGGTTGACCATTTGTGTGCATCTTTCAATTGCAGCTAGCAACAGCTACTCATTTTGTGGTCAACTTATTGGCTATAGTTGACCAGTTTTGCCTTGGCCAAGTGTTGGACATTTTGTATGTGAGGCATTGACATCTTTTGGAATCAGGTGTGGTGGTCAGGTCTGCAAGGCGCACAATGGGCTTCTTTGCACCTGCATAACTTTTGTAAGTACATATCAACTATTTATGTGATAATGTTCGAATTACAATAATTGCAGGGGCCAATTATTTTTGATGCAGGGGGAGTGCAGTGTGTTGCAGCCCTATTGGGAATGCTGGATGTTGCAGCCATTTTACTTGCTGGTTTCAGAAATCCAGCCATTTTGCAGTGAAACATTAGGTATTTCTGCTTGTAATGTGTCAAAATTGCTTGCTTGCTGCCTGTTGGAGCCTTATTGCCTGACTGGAGTGCTGTTGGAGTAAGAAATGTAAATTAAAATTTCTGTGATGCAGGTGGAGTGCTGCCCCTTGTCCTGCCTGGTGCTGGACCAAGGTTGCTGCTGTTGGAGTAAGAAAAGTGCTGCATCTGCTGTTCCCTTTTGCTGCTGTTGGAGTAAGAAATGTGCTGCCTCTGCTGTTCCCTTTTGCTGCTGTGATCCAGTGACCTGTCATTTGGAGATGTTGCTAGTGGGAATATCAGTGCATGTATTAGGATATTTATGTATTTGTTGGCTGGTTTACTGAAACTAGATAGTTCTGTATTAGGATATTTGGTCATGCCTTTGTTGGCCTATTGTTAGTGAACTACAGATGTATGTTGATGTGCCCATCTGTGAACCATATCTATATATTGGACTTTACTCTACTTCACTGACCTGTGATTGTTCCCCATGGGATATTTTAGTGATCTCTATTTCTGGTTTAAGTGAAATGTGATCTTTATTTAGGAGATTGAGTGACCTGTGATTAGGAGATTGAGTGATCAACAATCTGATCAGTGATCTTTATTTAGTGAAATGTGATCCAGTGACCTGTGATTAGGAGATTGAGTGATCAACAATCTGATCAGTGATCTTTATTCAAGTGAAATGTGATTTACTGCTGGTTTCAGTGATTTACTGCATAAACTCTCAGACCAATTTCCTAAACCCTAAACCCATCTGTATACTTAAAATACAGGAGATAGCAAGAGCAATGTAGGAATTTTACGCATTACAAGGCTGCATGGCAATCTGGGGTTTCAGATTTGGTGGGACCCATCCGAGAATACTTTGCACTGTGAGGTCTGAAGCTTGAGTGTCCTGATGCTACGTGGCAGTGCTTTTGGTCATGAGACCACACCTAGAGCCACGGTGCATAGTGAATGCCCTAATAACAATTGATTAGAAGCTCTTATTCCGAGCCAGGTGGTTAGGCTATTCTCAGTGGACAGTTTCACTTCACTGTTTCCAAAACCGTGAAATCATGTATGAAATAACCTCTCTCAGTGGAGAGTTTTATTTCACTGTTTTTAAGAACAACCATACCATTTAATTGCTGCATAAAACTCCTATGAAACTGCCACTGAGAGTACTTTAGAGGTTTCACCGCAGTCATAATGAAACAAAGATGTCTCAATGGGGGTTTCATCCGATTTTCAAGACATTGGAAACGGGTTGGACTAGTTTCATGATGATAAAACTATGATCACTTCTCTCCTCTTAAATAGCATGCTATGTCATCATATTTACTAATATAGCGCTCTATTTAATGCCTATGAAACTCTCATGAAACCCCCACTGAGAATAGCCTTACTGACCAGTGACCACGCTCCACTATCTCGATATGCGGATGGTCCGCGACCAAGTATCGATAGAAAGTTGTGCCCCCCCGCGTGACACAAAAGCAGCATGTCCCTTCCACACACAGTAGCACTATTTTTAACTCTCATTTAGCTCTAAACTGTGACCCTGCACCATGAGAATTTTTTTTATTATTTAGACCTTTTTATTTTTTATTTTTAAAAATAAATCCTCTAAAATTTATTTCTAAATCTGAATCTTTTAGTCACACTAATCTAACTGGTATGACCAAACAGTGTTGCCATGCTAGGTACTCGTAACGTGACAGCGTTATTTGGCTGCACTAGTTGGACTGACGTGGCATTGCTCATGGCGTTGTAGTGTTTTTGTCACATATTTAGAAATAAGTTTCAAGAAGGCTTAGTTTTAAAATTAAAAAAAATAAAGGTTAAAAAAAATCGCACCATGATGATATATAGTAGCGATACTAACAAGGGAAACTTTTTGGTAGAAAGTAATCGTGCATGGTAAGTTGGTAACCAATAAAGGTAAAACTACGAACTGAAATCAATCAGCAATGCTCCCTATACAAAATAAGCACTGCATCGTTGAAACTTTTGAATCATCCCTGCCTGCAACTGTTGCAACAACAAATGTTGAGCTAACGATGGCATCGCGGCCATAGCTTCACTAACATGGGCCGGCGTACAAGTTAGTGGGCCGTTCCTACTGGCCTGGATAGCGAAACGGCCCATACGCTTTGCACCCCTACGCACTGCGAGATGCCATCGTCTTCGGAATTTTTACTGTTACTAATTTAATTTTTTTTTAAATTTACAAAACTAATTTTCGATTTGGGAAATTTGCAAAACTAGCCTCTTGCCGCCCTGGGCCACGGCGGTATTTAAAAACCGCCGTGGCCCAGGGCGGCGAATGGCATCCCGTCACCCGGGGCTAAGGGCCCCAGCGGCCGTTAGCCACGGGGAGGCCACGTGGATTCGCCGCCCTGGGGACGGCGGCGAATGCCCCCAGGGGCCGAATGCAAAATTGCATTCGCCGCCCTGCCTCAGGGCGGCGAATGCAATTTTGCATTCGGCCCCCTGGGTGCATTCGCCGCCGTCCCCCAGGGCGGCGAATGCATAGGACCGTCCGCACAGCGATCGGACGGTCCGAATCCACGGCAAATTATTGTAACGCGCGCTAACTACCTTAAAACAGTCATAACTTTCGCATACGGTCTCGGAATCGAGCAAATAAGTACTCTACGGACATCTACAGAAAATTTTACATCCGCTTCCCCCCCACTTCGTCGGGTTTGTCCAAATAAATTTTGCGAAATTCGGCCGAGAAGATTGAGTTTTTGAGGTCCGAAGTTTCAGCACGGTTTTTAAAGCACACTCGTAATTTTCTACAGGCCACATCTTACATCGGTTTAAGCTGCACCTTCATGAGATTTTGCTATTCTCGTTTTGCTAGTTGAGAAAAAAATATCAAAAAAAAGAAAAAAAAAATTTGCAGAGCGGCCCCTAGATTCGGACCGTCCGATCGCTGTGCGGACGGTCCTATGCACGGCGGCGAATGCAATTTTGCATTCGGCCCCCTGGGGGCATTCGCCGCCGTCCCCCAGGGCGGCGAATCCACGTGGCCTCCCCGTGGCTAACAGCCGCCGGGGTCGTTAGCCCCGGGTGACGGGATGCTATTCGCCGCCCTGGGCCACGGCGGTTTTTAAATACCGCCGTGGCCCAGGGCGGCAAGAGGTTAATTTTGCAAATTTCCCAAATCGAAAATTAGTTTTGTAAATTTAAAAAAAAATTAAATTAGTAACAGTAAAAATTCATCGTCTTCGCCTCCACAGCCACAGCTAGCCACAGCTTCCAGCCTTCCACACACGCGAAGAGAGAGGAGCGGGGGGAGAGAAATGGCGACGGAGCTGACGGCGGCGCAGCTGCGGGCGTACGACGGAAGCGACCCGTCCAAGCCGATCTACGTCTCCATCCGGGGCAAGGTCTACGACGTCACCTCCGGCCGCAGCTTCTACGGCCCGGGCGGCGCCTACGCCGTCTTCGCCGGCCGCGAGGCCAGCCGCGCGCTCGGTAAGATGTCCAAGGACGAGGCCGACGTCTCCGGCGACCTCTCCGGCCTCTCCGAGAAGGATCTCGGCGTCCTCGCCGACTGGGAGACCAAATTCCAGGCCAAGTACCCCGTCGTCGCCCGCCTCACCGACGACGCCTGAACTGAAGCCCCAAATCCACCGCACCGCGCCGCTTCCTTAGATTATCGTATCCTCTTGTGCTCTACAGCGTAATTCCATTGTGTACCCTATTACTCCTCCCTGCATACACTGGTGTCAGGGTCTGTGCTTGCAGCTTGCTCTCTGGTTGCTTAATTAGCTACCCAAAAATCTAAATAAGAAATCTGGGAGTAATTGAAGTGTTGAATTTCTCATTTGTCTGGTATTTTTGTGATTTCCACTTGATTTCTTATGCCATAGGTTAATCTTGATCTGAGTATTCCTGTAAAGAAGAAGCAATGTGCTGAATGCCTGACCACAGAAATTCGATGGCTGTTGTTGTACAGGTTCATTTGGTTGTGTTCGTCCTGGTGCTATTCTAGTAGGATAGGTACACACATCCAAACAGTTTTCTGGCTGGTGAATTAGGGGAATTAAAGCAGGTTCTTTATAAGATATATTCTGTGGTGATCATGGATGGTGGTAATTTTCTTTCCTTCCTGCTTTTCTGGTTGAAAGAATGAACAGGGACCTCATTTCTGTTGTTACATATCACAGTTCTGAAGTTATCTTAGGCCATATAGATTCTTGGGACATAGGTAGCCACTTTAGTTTTCTTGCATATTGCGGATTGTGATTGTAGCTTTAGCTGTAAATTCTTTGGAGCAAAGGCCGGGATGTTTTCATTCCATTATCTAAAAAAAGGTAGCCACTTTGACCACTGAAATGTTATGTAAGAGTTGATTACTTGATATGCTTTGTGATTACTTCCTGTCTGTCTTCTTCACTTAACAGACTTAAGGATTTTTTTATCTCTTTTATCTGTTTATTATTTGACTCTGTACACTGGGAAAGATGTAAATGAAGAGATGAGTTTAGCTGCTGAATGTTCTGACTGGGGAGCAAAAGATTGTTCGTGCGGTTTGGGGGTTGTGTACTGTTGATAACCCTGCAGTTTCATGCATCCTCCATTTGTCTGCAAGAGTTATGCCACCATGAAAGATGGATACAGATAATTTTGTGTAAAAAGACATCTGATAAAGCCAACGAGCGGACGATGAGTGATAATATGGATTTTAGATGGTGAGAGAGGGTGTCAATTGTAATCATTTCCTCTGTTTTTTTCCACAATTTTCCTTATCAGTTTTCATGCGAGTGTTCTGATAGTTCAGACTGGGAAGACTAGAAATCAGGACAACTTCAGAGTGAAACCATTCGTACAATGTTTCCCTTGTATCGTTAAATCGGGCACTTCGGGTGTTCATTCGAATGGAAAGAAAATATGGTGTTTACTAACATGAGTTGCTACGATGTGTTTATCAAGAGTTGCGACATGTTAGTTGGGATGATCATGAAAAGCAGAGACAAAGCTTAACATCAATTTAGTACTAGTTCCCTGCATATCTGAATGAAGCATCTTAGATATTTATTGAAGCTCAACATACAGACATATCAAATCATTATCCTACGTATTATTTTCATTATATATATATATATATATCATTTCTATAATATTCAACATATATTCATCTATATATTTTGTAACAAAACATGGGACATTATCTAGTTTCAAAAAATTACGAGAGGTGTAATAGGAACTCATCAAAGCAGGAAGTACTACATCGGTTTTCGGCTTTTACATCTTGTGAACCCAAATGACCGAGAAAACCGATCTAGCCCTTTTGTCCGACGAGTAGTCCGCTACTGTGTCCCCTAACACAGCTTGCTACTGAGCTCTGTCTCGACAGCTTCCTGTCGATGTAACTTTTATTGTTGTTCAAACCATTTTTTTCTAACCTTAATAAAATTGGTATTAATTGGTTGGCCTTTGTTTCGGCCAACCCACCCCAAAAAAAAAACGATCTGGCGTAGTGGATTCTTCGATGAAAACCGTATCCCCCGAAGAGGCCGGGCCTTTTGTTTTGGCTCAATTTTCGATTTATACTTCTAGGTTGGTTTTTTCCTACAAAACCCGAAATAAATTAACCGAGAAAATCGATAGTATCAAACCGAATGCCCGCCGATCCGCGCGCCGTCCCCGCGCAAAACCCCCTCGCCATCTCCATCTCCATCTCCATCTCCATCGCCTCCGCCTCCTCGAGCCCTCCGTCTCGTCGTTCCTCCGCCGCTCCTGTCACCGGCGCGTCGTCGTCAACCTGTGAGCGCGTCTCTCTCCTTCCTTGCCCTGCTGTGCAGTGTAGTGCACGCTTCGTTGATTCGATTCCATTCGCCTTCTTCGTAGGGAGGAGGAGTAGAGCATTGGAAGATCACCATGGTGCAACTCCAAGAGGTCCTGGGCAAGAGGCGGGCCGAGCCAGCGCGCTTGTTGCCGCCGCCGCCGCCGCCGGCGGCGATCTTCAAGGCGGAGGCGGAGGAGGTCGGAGACGGGAATGTCCGTTTGCACAAGCGCGTCAAGGAGGTGCAGGTGCAGCCGTCGCCACCGTCACAGGTAAATTAGATTAGAATTTCACAGTTTGTTTTCTTTTTCCTCTTGGCGGCCGGCGAGTGTGGTATGGGATTTGGGACGTGTTGTTGCGTAGCATTGTGACTGAATGCTACCCCCTCCGTTGGCTTAGATTAAGTTTAATTATTTGTCTTATTCAAAAAATTTATATAAATATATAAAAATATGACATGTTTATTTAAAAATTTTATATAAATATATAAAAATATAAGACATGCTTAAAGTATCTTTAATGATAAAACAAATCACAAGAAAATAATCAATAATTACGTAATGTTTTAATAAGATGAATGATTAAACGTAATTTTGAAAGTCAATGGTGTCTAATATTAAAAAACGGAGAGAGTGCTACATTGTTCAATGTCTCGCGGATTTGGATGCTTGCTCCTGCTAGGTGGGCGCTATGGACAAATTAGTATGGAAATGGAAATTGGTAAAAAAAAAATTGTGACTTGTAAATGACTCGTTCGTTTATGGATTGACGGATAATCATCAATTAGCACACATCTAGTGCTAGTCTTTCATATGGAAATCTGAAAATCGCTTCATTACTTCTTCTTTAGTTTGGTGTGTGTTGGTAGTCGTAGGTGTTTTGGAAGTATCTGATATTGATAGCTAATTTGTCCAGCTATTATGTGTTCGTTTTTATTATCGAGCAATGTGGCAAAATACCTTGTGTACAGGGAATATGTACTATAGTGTTTAACCTTACATTACCAACATATTGCATAACAAATTTATTTTGTTTGTGGGTTTTTCAAAACTCAAAATCTTAAATTTTATTAGTGCAATGGAAACTTAGAACTTATCTTAAAAGTTTAGGACCTGGTTAATGCAAAAATCCTTTTGTGCTAACATAACAATCAGGTAATATGTGATTAATTAACCATTTAATTTATCATCTGAGTATCAAGATAATGTTTTACAGGACATGCACATACTCGATGGAAGTAGCCCATTGGGGTTGAAATTAAGAAAAAGTCCATCTTTTTTGGAATTAATTCAAATGAGGCTCGCAATGGAAAATGCAAAAAAGAAAAAGATTAAACCTGGTCCTCTTACTGCTTGTGAACGAGTGAAAGCTTCAAACTTTGCGGCAAATTTTCTGAAAATTGGCACTTGGGAGGTAAAGAAATTTCCTGTTATTTGTGTTATACGTTATTATGTAGTGAAGTTTTCTTGAACAAACCTGTGGTTTAATATTAAATAAAATATTGTTTATTTGCAGTACGCATCACAGTATGAAGGTGATTTGGTGGCAAAATGCTACTATGCTAAGCATAAGCTTGTGTGGGAAGTTCTTGATGCTGGTCTCAAAAGAAAGATAGAAATTCAGTGGTCAGATATTACTGCTTTGAAGGCAACTTGCCCTGAGAATGGAATTGGAACTTTAGATCTTGGGGTAAGTCCTTAAAATATAGGCTATTTTTGTATTAATACTTTGTAGCATTACCACAGTTTCTTAGACAAGCTTCCGTTCATTTCTGAAGTTGGCCCGACCACCAATATTCTTCAAAGAGACTGATCCTCAACCAAGAAAGCATACAATGTGGAAGGCTGCATCAGACTTCACTGGTGGGCAAGCAAGCATGAACGGGTAAAATATTAGTTCTAGAATCTAAGTCCATAATAGAGGGAGATTTCATACATAAAGATTGGTCATTAAGTTTGAAAGCTGTGAGCTATTAACCTATAGTGGTGGTTTTTGTTGAACATGTTTTAGTTTTGCATGCATGATTGTTCTTGTGACTTTTTATTTAGTGGCACTTCTGCTAGCAGCTCCACTCATCTTATTACCTACCGACTTCTTTATTTTGCTTCTAGATGCCTATGCAAGGAACTAACTATTAAATCGATTGAAATGCAGGAGACATATTTTGCAGTGCCCATCAAGTTTATTAAGCAAGAATTTTGAAAAGCTTATTCAGTGTGATCATCGACTAAATTATTTGAGCCGTCAACCATATGTGATACTAGACTCACCTATTTTTGGACCTAAAATGGAAAGCCATGTACTTGAAAATTCAAATAAATCAAAGAGTTGCCATGGCTTTAGTGACTTGAAAGGTGAACATGAAGTCTATCTATCCAAGTATACCGATCATGTATCACCATATGGTGTTCCTTTGACATCCAAAAATGATGGATCTCAAGAACTAAATAGCCCCCACCCTAACTCGTTGAGTCAGCTAAGATCCTCATCCATAGATGATTTGTTAAGCCATTTGGGTGATTGCATGATGGAGCAAAAACCTGCAGGGAATAATCCTTCATTGCCCGTTAGCGACGCATCATCCAATGAATTGTTGGAGGAAATTACCCAATGTCTTTTGAGTGACTCTCAAGTACCGCCAGCCTCAGATGAGAAATGCCTGATGGCAAGGGTGGACTTTCTTTGTTCTCTGCTTGAGAAAGACACAGTTCCAGCCACTTTACCCAAGTTTGAGCCCAATGACAGCGGCGAGATTGGTGTAGCTGAAGTGGATTTTGATGGCTTTGATGATGAACTCAGCTCAACACTTGAGATGGAAACTGCATATGGCAGAAACCCTCCTACCATCTCAAGAAATGGTTCCTACGGGGAGCTGCTATCAAATTTGCCTCGCATAGCATCTATTCCACGGTCCTTGTTCAACGTATCAGAGGATTTTGATGACTGAAGCGGGATGGCCTTCTAGTTCTCATTCCTAGAACTAGAATAGCCTTTTCAAAAAGAAGTGTAAATATGAGTAATAAGTTAGCTCCTCCAGAAATCTATTTTTAGCAACCTTTGTAAATGACTCATTAGATGTCGTTGCGTATTCATTATTTCATTTTGTTGATAATACTAGTTATCCTGAATGAGTCTGGTGCTATGCGAAATTGTGGTGATTCTTTGCGATATGATATGATGCAACGATGAACAGCTTGACATGAGTAAGAACCATGTAATAGTTAGCATTATTTACTGCAATTCCCAGCGCCTCCCTTCTGAGCTCTGAAGGCATAAATTTCAGAAGTGATACTCATGGATTGGATTTGGAAGTACCGCGGAAAAAGAGTCTTATAACACGTACACACTTGCATTTAAATAATTCATTACAAGTATCTCAATACATTTGCAGCCTAAACAAATAGGTACAACAAACTGTTGACCACTTCATCTACATACAATCCATGAAATGAAATAAGATAAATGGAATTCTACACAAGATAAGACATCTGGGATACTTTGAAACCGCATCCAAAGATGTATATCACTTGTAAAATACTGCTTAATCTAAGCCTATAATGAATCGGGTGGTGGCGCTTCTCCTTCCTCATCGAAGGCTTCATTCTCATCCAGCATGTTCATCAGCATGGATACCTGCTCATGAAGCATGGAATTCTCCTTCTCTATCTCTGTTCGCTTCTTGCGCTCGTCCGCGAGCTGCTTTTGCAGAAGCTCAAGCACTCGAGAGTCTTCTTCCAACTGTTCATTCAGGCCATTGATCTCACGGTCCTGCCACAACATTTCCATGAATATTGGTATATGTATGCCTCCCATTGAGCAACAACTAGAATTGCATATAATTTAACTTCTGGTTTAACTAGACCAACACACACGTCATAAATCGATGGTAAAGTTAGTTTTTCAAGCCATTAGTTTTTCAAGCCTTAATCATTGATGCAACTACTAGAACAATATACTGCATGCATCACGATAATGCTAGTATGTGGTATTGTGGTGCGGCAGCAAACTAATAGAAATATCATGAACCTTTCTGTTCATTTCTTGGATTGCTATCCTCCTCATGCTCTCGACCACATCAACATTCACAAGCTTGCGTTTCTTGCCAACCAGCCATCCCTTGGGATATGATGCAGGCTCGAAGTCTGGCGGTGGGAGCAACAATTCAGCAGAATTGCGCTTTCCATTGATTGGCTCCAAAGGCTCAAACAGCGCCTTCCGCTTCTCAGATAAGTTAGCTTTCGGGTCTGGATGAACATCATCATCAGTACTTACTGCATTTGCATCATCTATTTTCATGGCCTCTTCTTGAGCCTGATTGTTCGCTTGATCATCAGCAACCTCTTTGTTAAGTTCTTGTTGCAAGCTCCGGCCATTGGCTGGAACATACATATTGTTAGTCAGATTCAAGAGTCAGTGCACTTCTCCAGCTAAAACCTAAAATCTAATGCATACTAAGTGAACATAATAAATACATGATTATATGGAAGTTATTTAATTTCAGAGTGATCATGGGCAAGTCAGCAAGGAGTTCTGCTATCATGTGATACAACCTGACAACTTGTTAGCATACATCAGCTCAAGAAAAAGAGACCAAGTGTCTTTCAATGTATTGTGACATACTGACATGTATAGACCATCCTTGATGATGAAGCAAAGTATCAAGATGCAGAAATAGCAACTATCTGGAACATACATAAATTATCCTCTGCAAGTCCTATGCATTTCTTTTGTGGGGAAAGGGAAATTTTATTAATCAATACCAGAACAAGTACATTCAGACTGAACTAACTCCGTTACAAATGATGTTTCATGACCATGCCACACACCCGATGCTGTACCCAAACGACCGGCACTCACTGTGGTATGGCTGACGAAATTTTGGTCCCGATGAATTTTCTGCGCTCTAATAGGTCTATCTCCAGCCATCATATCTTTTATTTCCCTAACCAGATATGCCAAGCCTGACCTATCATCACCTGAAGACAGTAGCATCTGGACTACCTGAATGCTATCTGTTTCAACTATAATTGGAGAAAAGGACCAGCACCTGGCGAGTGCAAGCCCTTCTTGAGAAGCTCTCAACTCAGCTTCCAAGGCAACAGTATAGAAGTGAACAGCACGAAGTCCTCCTATTCATTAACAAACCTTATATTTTCAAGAGCAAACTGATTGATTTACTTTGGCCTAAGGCCTATGCTAACTGGTCAACAACACATGCTAAAAAAAACTAAATTAGCCAATATCACCACATGCAACGACACATTAACCTTATTTAACACTCCGCTAACTGCTAAGCTTGACAACTTGCTAATTAATCTGACATTCTATGCGACCAAGCAAGTTTGTCTATGTCTTCGTCAATACCAAAATAATCTAGCTACAGTTACAACTTCATTTGGAGTTGACCAAAAGAACAGCAAAATTTTACAGTACAAGTACATAAGCAACAAAAGTAAGTAGCAGCCAAATGTACCAATAAAAATCCCATTCTACATAGCAAGTTTAGTACTAAGTTACTGAGAGGAATATGATTTTCTTCCTGCAAGCATATTCGCGGCACCACTGGTAGCTACAGCAACGGCAGATGCAGTTTCAGAATCTTGGCGGTAAAGACAAGCAAATTAAGCAGGCCACATCCACTTAGTTATCAAGGCGTCTGTAATCCACATGAGCTTGCACCAAATGGACCAGCCAAACCGGTGCGTGATTAACGTGTCGGGAATAATTATATCGTTTCAGTGAGCTGGCAATAATTTAATCCCCCACGAAACATCTCACTCAGAACTTATTCCACGCTACCAGCAACAGTACCGTTTCGTAGCAGGAAATTTCGAGAATTCTAAGTAGCCAACATTACCGGTAGTTAGGTGTAAAACTGTAAATCAAACTGTTTTATGGTTGGCATAAATTTTTTTACTGGCAGATAATACAGAGAAGCTTGAAAAGGGACTGAAATTGAAGCTAGCAAGAATTAATCAACAAGATGTATTACAAGAGAAGGATGGATTTGAGAGAAGAGCGAGAATTCCCTTTTTTTTAAGTAAGAAACAGAAGTCGAAATCAGCAAGATTTACATTTGAAGCATGTAATTAACAAGCACCTGAGGCTGATCTCCTCCTCGACTTCCAGAAAATCCGCGGGGGATCAGCCGAGGCCGGCTCCTCCATGGCTTGCTCCTCCTTCCCTGCAGCAAGGAGAATCAACCGCACTAAATCAGCTGAAATCTCGCACCAACATCTCATAGATACACCCGGTTGTTCCTCCTCTGGCCTTAATTTCTCCTCCTCACCTCCATGAGCCGCTGAGGCTACAATAGCCACACCAAAGCAACAGCAGAGAGAAAACAATCAAAATCTCACCTCTGCTTCTTGACCCACAAGCTACCTCGACCCGCTCTCTCTACTTCTCTCTCTCTCTCTCTCTCCCTGCTTGCTGTCTGTCTCTCTGCGTCTGCGTCTGCGTTATCTTGTGGTTCTTGGCTGAGGGTTGCTAGGACGGCGTAGAGAGAGAGAGGGGGAGTCGCCTTCGCCTTGGAAGCTACTCCCGTTTCTTGGCCGTCTCGTGTGTCTGCACGCTTTGGCCTTTACTTTCGAAGGACGTAACGACGCGTTGTGGGGAAAGCCATGAACGGCGTTGGCGCGCGAGCGGTTGCGGTCGCGCTTGGATTACCCGCCAACAACCACCAGTACCTGGATCCTTTGTGGCTGGTGCTCAGCTCTTCTTGGTCTCCTTCTCCGGATCCTTTGCGGCTGCTCAGCGCGCCGCTCTCGATCGCTGTGTGTGTGTCCGCCCAGGACGACAGCTACAAATTGGAGCTAGCAGCTAGGCGGCCACCTGCAGCTGTGAATTTTATTTTTATTTTTTTGAACTTTTTATTTTTTTTATTTTTAAAAAATAAAACATCCGAAAACTTATTACCAAATTTAAATTTTTGGTCACGTCAATACTACACCATAGGAGCAAATGGTGTGGTAACGTTGTATGCCAGCTTAGCTGCCATGATAAGACATATCAGGTCGAATGGCAAGGTCAAAAAGATTTAAATTTAAAAATAAAATTTTAAATGGTTTATTTTTAAAAATAAAAAATAAAAGGATTTAAAAAGTAATAAAAATTCGCAGCCGTGCAACCCAAAAAGCTCATCATCATCGTTATCATCAAATCCGGTGCACTGGCACAGCGACTGACACCGGCATGCATGGCGCATGGATGCAGGCTATGAATGCGAGAGCTAGCGCATAGCCATGTGAACAACATTGGACCAACTACAGCTACCAAGCCGCGGATACGGAATTTTTTTTATTTTTATATTTATTTAATAAAAAATTTACAAAACTACATTTTCATTTCAAAAATTTACAAAAATATACTCCCGCCGCCCTTTGGGAGGGCGATATCTCTGAAATCGCCCTCCCAGAGGGCGATATGATGACGTGGCCGTCGGCCACGGCCGTCAGTCATTTTGCAGGCGGCCCCTCCGGCCACACAAAAACCGCCCTCCCAGAGGGCGGCAAGGGGGCCGCCTGTAAAAATCCGGCCTCCGGGCGGTTTTTAGCCGAAAACCGCCCTCTGAGAGAGCGGCAAGGGGGCCGCCTGTAAAATGGCCGGCCCCCGGCCGGATTTTTACAGGCGGCCCCCTTGCCGCCCTCTCAGAGGGCGGTTTTTGTGTGGCCGGAGGGGCCGCCTGCAAAATGACTGACGGCCGTGGGCCGCCGGCCAACGGCCGTCAGCCACGTCATCATATCGCCCTCTGGGAGGGCGATTTCAGAGATATCGCCCTCCCAAAGGGCGGCGGGGGTATATTTTTGTAAATTTTTAAAATGAAAATGTAGTTTTGTAAATTTTTTATTAAATAAATATAAAAATAAAAAAAATTCGCGGATACGTGCTACTACCACACGTACACCGTCCTTTTCTCCAACCTCTTTCATTTTGGGGGCCCAACACTCACTGCACTGGGCCATACGTGAGCCCAATAGCTGACTAGTACTCCTCCCTCTATAAAAAAAATGCAAGGCTAATTTCTTTTAAGACTTTCTGTAAAAAAAATGTACATATTTTCAAAACACTTTTTACGGTCTGTTTACCTTCAATACCTCTACTTTCTTTAGTTACTAATATACCCATGCTAATGCTATGGTGGCATTTAGTAATGCAAATCAGACAACCAAAAACACTATATGTTTTAACAATCAAGCATATAATTAGATTTCGCACAAAAAAAGATAAGACAGATTTATCATATTGTTAATAATTATATAGCCACGTGCATAAAATAACTTTGCCGCTTTTGTATATTTGAAAACCCATAAAGTTATTTCTAAAAACAAAAAATTAAAAAGTTCAAGATCTTTTTTATTTTAATCTGAAACAATGCAAAAGAAATTTAGGACACCTATGTAAATAGCAATATGAGTATGGCCCCTTTAATTCACCTTACAGCAAGGTTAAGAGAGCCCACTGCTACCTATAATAGATGGCTATGTTATCTATAGTAGATATTAGAGCTAATATGTACACTAAAGAAATTTTTCTTTACTGTAACACTAATATTTTAATATTATTTTGGGTCCACCAACTCTCCTCTCTCTCTCTTCCTCCTCCTCCTATCCCTTCCTTTCCAGTACAGGCACGGATACAGGAGAGGGCGGCGCCCGCCCCAGCCGTCCGGGGCTTGGGTTGGTTCGAGTCGAAGCGACGCGCTCTGGCACTTGTGCTTCCGTGCGCGGCGGTTTCTGGCACTAGCTTCCGTTGAGAACTTGTGGTGTGCGCACGTGTTCGGCCGCATGCTGGTTTGGCGTGTTAGGGAGATACTTATTTTGTTGCTACCTGCAGGTTGCAGATGCGTTTGTCTCGGTCTTAGCCGCGTGAGGCAGGGGATCGTTTTCACCGGACTGCGCTGTGACGTCCTCTCGTGATCTCGTCAGGTGACGCTTCACTAGTTCAGTGTTGTTTCAGGATTTCAATTTCAGCCCAGCTGCTTCCTACGCATGCGTGTTTGTTCACCAGTTTGGCCAGGGTGGGCGCGGACGGACAGGGCGGGCGCCGACGCAGGGGAAGGCGGTGGCCGGCCGGCGTGGGCGTGGGCGAGGACGAGGGCAACGGCCAGGAGCAAACGAGGGCAGCGGCCGGTGTGGGCACACGGGCGAGGCACGGGCCCACCTCACCTCTCACCTCTATGCATGAGTAGAGACCGGCGACAGATTAGTCGCCGGCTCCTCCACTCTCTTCTTTAGGTCATCATAATATCATACGTGAAGTCCTTATAGCCAATTATTGTATCTGCTCTTAAAGAGATGGAATTCAGTAAATCTAGGTGAACCACATCTTGCAAATCTAGGTGAACCACATCTTGCCTCCACATATGTAAAAATATGGGCAACGGTCAAAGTTGAAACTTGAGATAAGTACCAATATTCGCACACTCAAATTACTAAAATAACACTTGATACTATATTCGTTTTAGGGTCAAAGTTGCTAGCAAGACAGTACATCTAGAATTCCTAGCACCTTATCTTTTGTAATACTATTCATCTAGCTAATTAATTTGATGATCTCCTAGTCAATTCTCTTAAAAATAGCAGGAGGATAACAATACAATTATACCTGCTAGGCCTTGCCTGGCAGTGCTTTTCATTAAAAAAAAAGATAACAGTACAATCGTTAAAATTTATCTTTCTTCCAAAAGCAAATCATAAAACGAAAGGTTCCTGGTAAATTTGTAATACTCAAAAGTCTAAAATAATAAGTCATGTCATTCATCACCATAAATCCATACTACTCAAAAGTCTGAAATAACAAGCTCTTTACACCAAATTTCAACTATCTTCCATTCATTAACCACCAAATCGTATTATTCTATCTTTTGGTCAGGCCAAACCTGTTCACCAGGCCCGACCGAGAAATATTTAGTGTTAGTGAACCAAGGCTCATTTTTTGTACTGACAAAGATAAAATCACTTCAAATGGGAAATAGACACATTTCCAAGCTGATTCCTTAAATTTTCTTATCTTCTTTCTTGTTTCCTCTTTTTCAAAATCAACTTTATCCTGTATCTTCCCAAATATAAGTTTGCTTCAAAATAGAAAACAATGAAATTACACAGTCAAATGTCAGCACCTTACATTGATCAATGGTAGCTCCCTGAGAAATAACTTGATCAACCAGCAATTCATGTATTTTATCCAAACTAAACAGAGATGATTATAGTACTTCATATAATTTTTGCTTTACAGCACAGACAACTGCAGAACCCTGAACATCTACAGTTTGGAGAGCCTAAAGAGTGATGAGCTTCTGGCAAGTGGTAAGGGTGCAGAGTCATTATCTCCTTGGACATGTATTCAGCTTGCACCTCGTTTGTACCTTCATCTCCAGTAGAGGAATCAATGCTTTAGTGCCCCGAGAAAAAGAAAAAAAGGAATGGTAGATCAGCTACCAAACTTGTTAACCTTTCTGAATTAGAAATTGTTGAACAGGAGAAAAAACTGAAAGAACTGCAATGCCCCTGCATACATGAGCCATTGCTCTTCCAGAGCTCCTTATGGCTCACATCTACTCTTTTGGGAAGGACGTGGATCAGAAATGATCCGGTTGCTGGCCTTCACCAGGTTATCCACCGCCCACTTTGTTCAAGGGAATCAAGTTGCATAACCTTGAAAATGTTGTTTTCATAGCTAGGAACTGTGTATCCTTGCAGGAACACGACCTATTTTGCAGTTAACTACTGAAAAAACAACATGCTGACATGCTACTGGAGTATGCTCCAATTGACCTTGATTCACATATATAGTATGCTCCAATAGAAGGAGGGGCAACACAAAGATGCAGCCTAGCCAGCCGTGCCGCTACTCTCAGGTACTGTCAAGGCATAGGCACATATCAGATGTTGCCCACTGCCAGGGCAACAATAGGAGGAATATGTCATAAATGGACTTCACTACCATGTCAGCAAGAAAATAGGACAGAAATATGTATAAATGAACTTCACTACAATTTTGAGTCCCTAGATCACCTAGATCAATTCCATTCATACACAAAATTCACCATCGATGTAAACTCCTTGTTTAAGACATTTAATTAGCATTGGTAGAAGAGTTTGCAAATCAGTATTTGGAAGAAAAAAACAATGCCAATCAAGTCATCCAACTAAAGAAAAACAAACAGATAGATAATATGGACAGGTTGAACAGCTAGGCACAATTATTTGAAAAAAAAAACCATTCTCATTACCTTTTTGTAGACTCAATTCCGGGAAATAGAACCTAATAGGCTCTCAGGCACTTCAAGGAGGCATATATCCTTTTCCAACACTTACATACTTGAATTATTTCCCTCAGCACATATACCTTGAACAATGAAGCAAATTAACATAAATTATTTGCAACAAAAGAAGCTAAGGTTGTAAGGTTCTTAATTTTTCCTTGTCCAACCACCTATTTTTCATTTTACACAGCTGCTCACCACACACCTGTTAGCATTATTTCTATTCAATAGCTAAATTCTGAAAGTCAGTGGAAATGCGTGACCATTGTATGGAACCATACATGATAAGAAAATTAAATGTAGATGTTTGTTAAGATATGCAAAACACAATTCAAACATCTGAAAATGCTTTCTAGGAGCATGGGATCTAAATATTTCAGGATTAGGTTCTCACTATTTATCATGGGATTAGATAGAGCCGTACTAAATTTTAATTCAGATGGCAGAGTGCTCAGCTGCCAACGTGAGTACATTATTATTACTTCACAATAATATCTTCAGAAGCTTTTGAGACTTGAAAAAGATATATTGGTTTGCATAAACGATCACTGAGAAATGGAAATGCTTTGCAAAGCTCCTGCCAAGAAAAAAAATTATAACTGTGCCATCAGTAACTTAAAAAACAAGAGCTTTATTTGATGAAGGGCACATACATCCAGCACCAATAGTCAATCAAGGCCAAGATCTGAAGCATGATTTACTAATGCTGAAAATTTTACATCTACACAAATTATGGTTCCATGTTGCTTCCAATAAAAAGTATTCAGATTGTGCTTAAAAATAGCAACAAAATTCAAAATTATTGCAGTACTTATGCGCAAGGTAATTGACATGAAGGCTATAGGACATTTCGAGGAAAATTATCAAAGTACGTTGTAGGCAGAAGTATATTTGAGGAGATACTTAGCTTTGGTTCTGGGTACGTTAGCAAACAGCTTGAGGGCATCCTACAAAATAAACAATGTTAACTCGATTATGTAGTAGATGAAGGAAAAATAAAATGTTAACTCATTCTGATCAACCATGTTTGAATAATCAACCAATCACAAACAATTCAGAATATTAGATGGCGGAAATGCAAAAGAGAGAGAGAGAGAGAGAGAGAGAGAGCAAACTTTACTCGCTCCAGAAGGCAATGCATTTGTAGCCAACGATACTATGGAGGCACAGTCAAATGAAGTCCCCTTAAGCAGGTGCGGTGCAGACTTCACAGCATGATGCTTGATCAGCTTCAGGTCCTAGGATAGGACAAACTCCCCTTCCTAATACATCTGCATCCATCCATACCAACAGCATATCACAGTCCAAGCGTTTGCCAATAATTTCAGAACCCAGCTGAGAATGAAAGAATATAATTAAGCAAGAGGGAATTAAAAATCTGAATCCACGGTAAAAGCCATTTGTAGCCAAGGATGCAATAATTGGTTCTTGGTTGCACATTTTTCTATTGCAGTAGTCGAATGATGCTAAATGAAGCTTGCATGTACTGAGGACAATTCAGCTAATTTCACAAGATTTTCTATTGTTTTCAGTGGCAACTACCTCTACTACGGATGACGGAAACTAACATATAGAAGATAATGGCAGCACATCACTTACTATAGGCATGACGACTACATATAGTATGTATAACTTTGTTTAAATAATAAGCCAAGGATAGGCCAATAAAAAAAATTTACCTTGCCTATTTATTTTACTGGATGTCATTGACACCGGATAACTCATTGTCCTGTTGTTTCATATCTCATATGCTATGACATGGAAAAAGGATGGTAATTCCAGCACGCCCAATAACAAAAATTATACTTACATGCATTTAGTAGATTTAGACATTCTATACCTGGCAAAATCCACTTATCTGAAAACCTGGAAATTTTGCCCATGCCGCTGGGGGTAGTTTGCCTTCTTCAGAAGTGTTTTGTTGTTAGCCACCATCCCAGCACATGTAAACTAAACGATGTGTTAATCACAAAGAAGATTACCCAAACGTGGGTGACAGGTGCAATATTCAGATTGCCTCCTCCCAAGAAACTTGCTGCATTCACACCCAAGCACCTGCACCAAGCCACCTTAACCTTGTCAACCTGAGTAACTATAGGAGCAAATCTGCATATATTTGATCGACTAACACCTGTTGGCCAAGGCCATAGAGGCAGAAGAATACAGGAAAAATAACTGTAAAATAGCAAAGTAGGACATGAAGCTATCCAAGCATTTTATCGAAGAGGAGCCTCCGGCTGCAGCTACGGCTACGGCTACGGCCTAGAGCAAGAGGAGTGGCGGCCGTCGGCGGAGAGGCAGCAGCCACGGAGCCAGCCACCGGGTCTAGGCCAAGAGGAGGGGCCGACGGCGGAGAGGCGGCCGCGGGTGGTGGCACCATCACGCGTGGGGGAGAAATATCGGTGGAGGTAGGGAAATGGTGTTTTGCGATGTGGGATTGCCAGACGGATTGCTAATTACAGTACTAATCTAACTCGTGACGTGGGAAATCCAACAGTCAAAAAACATACGTGTGGTTGGACGTAGAAAATACTTTTTATATACTTATATTAGAATAGACAAATGAATGCAATAGAGAAGTATTATACTCCTGTAGACCTATACTATAATTAATTGGACATGACTACTGTCGGAGGAGGAAACTTTAACCGCGGGGAGTCTGGTGACCCCCTTTGAGGTTCGGTCAGGAGAGTTATTCACAGGACGACTGCGGCGTCTGGTCGATGACACGCAAGGGAGACAGGAGAAGTATACAGATTCGGGCCGCGCGGAGGCGTAATACCCTACTCCTGTGTGTGTTTGCTATGTGGGAGATGAATATGGTTTGTTCTTACAGGGAGTTCTTGAGGGGTGCTTAGGAGCTCGCCCTCGCTTGGGGACGAAGCCTCTCTAGAAGCTGTACTCGGAGAATGGAACGGGGTCCCGAGAGAGAGCCTCCCCGAGAGCCAGAACCAGAGAGAGTCTTCCTGTTGGCATGGATCCTTCTTTTCTAGTCCAATGGAAGTCCACAGTGCCCAGTATACATGCCAAGAGATAGTTTTTCTAGGTATGATATGTCTTGCCGCACGTGGCCGCTTGCTGAGCCACGCCGGAGTCGGTTTGGGACGTCTTGTCATCACGTTGCTCGGCTACTGCGGGCGGCTTGCTCGTGGAGGTGTGACAGCGCACGCCATCGCTGCCAGTGTGGAAAACTGAAGCCCTCTCAGTCAAAAGTTCTCTGACCGCGCAGGGACGGGCTCACAGGGGGTCATCATGAGAGCCCACCCATGCCCGAGCGGACGACAGGCGCATCACGCCCCGTCGCCTCGCCATTAATACGGGTAGTTGGAGAGTTGACCCGCTCGAGTCAGGCTCGTGCCCGGGGCAGAGAGCTCATCGAGTCCTCCGCGCGCACAAGGCATCGAGTCCCTCGGAGACCGAAGCTGTGGGCCCCGGAACCGGGGGGCGAGACCCGGGACCGAGAAGTCCCAGCAATGTGCCCCGGGGACGCGACCCGGGGCCGAAGAGGTGGGTCCCGGGACCGGGGGTGAGGTCCGGGCCTGGAAGTCCCAGTAATGTGCCCCGAGGACGCGACCCGGGGCTGACGCTGTGGGTCCCGGGACTGGGGGGCGAGGCCCGGGCCCGGAAAGTCCCAGTAATGTGCCCCGGGGACACGACCCGGGGCTGAAACTGTGGGTTCCGGGACCTGGGGGCGAGGCCCGGGCCCCGGGAATATCCTAGCAATGTGTCCCGGGAACGCGACCCGGGGCCGAGGAGGTGGGTCCCGGGACCGAGGGGCGAGGCCCGGGCCCGGGAAGACCCGTTAATGTGCTTCGGGGACGCGACCCGGGGCCGAGGAGGTGGGTCCCGGGACCGAGGGCGAGGCCCGGGCCTGGGAAGTCCCCATAATGTGCCCCCGGGATGCGATCCGGGGCTGAAGCTGTGGGTCCCGGGACCGGGGGGCGAGACCCGGGCCTCGGGAAGTCCAGTAATGTGCCCTAGGACCGGGGGGCGAGACCCGGGGCTGGGACTGTTGTTAACGCCAAAATTTGGTAAGGCCCTGTATTAGATTCGGTCAAGAAGAAATTGCAGATAATTAACGGAAGATGATCTAGAAGGGACCGGATCCGGGAAGAAGCCTTGAAGACCACGTTATGGCAGTTGTTTATCTTAGCTATTAGTATTTTATCTTTTTAGGAAACCTGATCTCTTGTCCGATCAGGTCTGTTAGTTTTCCTTTTCTAGTTAGGAAAGTTCTGTTCCGTATCCTATAAGGACTCATGTAACTCGGGGTATAAATACGTACGCCCGGGCACCTTGTAAATCATCAATCGATCAATTAAACTTCGGCGCATCGCCAACCTTTCGACGGGTTCTTGCTTCTCGAGCGGGGCTGCATCGGTTAGGTCCGAACTCCTGCGAGAGGGTAAGACTCGTCACCCCTTACCCAGGTGTATCTGCCCTGTCTACGGCTGCATCGGTTCGGTCCGACCTCTTAGGCCGATCAGGTATACCACATCACGCGTGCGTAGATCTTATCAGTTCACTGGGGGCGATTTATCATCAGTTCGTGCTGCATCGGTTGGGTCCGACCTACTGAACTGCCAGCGATAAATCGTTCCTGCTAGGCTGATGGTTTTTGCGCAAGCGTCTTATCGGAATGTATAGCTGGTAAGTTATTTTCATCACAGTTGCATTAGGTCTATCGGCTCGTTGAGGTTCCTTTACTATTATCGATCTGTGCTGCATCAGTTAGGTTTGAACTACTAGATCGATAATAATAGATTTATCCTTGTCGGGCTGATCGGTGTATATGCGACGTTCTATCGGAGTGCTTAGCCGATAGGTTATCTTTTTATAAAGCCGACTGTATTATCCTTACTGTTTGTCATCTATATTATCATCGGTTTTCTAGCCGATGCACATGTGTTTCCTTGGCAGTCGGCTGGCTTACTATCTTGCTTATCTATTTTATCATCGGCTCCTAGCCGATGCACATGTTATACTGACATCTTGTCTATTTGCTCATAGCGCTATCGGTTTCCTAGCCGATACACAGGTGCCATCAGCCATCGGCTACAAGGAGCCTACATCAGCCCGTATCGGCCGATAGCCGATTGCGCAATTGCTGCCGATCCGGGCACGAGGACCAACAAGGACCCGGACGCGAGCACGAGACCCGGGCGCGAGTACAGGCAGAGGCCCGGGCACGAGCATAGCGGCATCGGCTGGAAGGAATCCGTATCGGCTTGCTGGCCGATTGGATCAGTAATCTAATTTCTTCATCTCCTTGTCAATTGCTGGGTCAAATTGACTGGCACGCCCGCGAACCTCAAATATTTTAGGACCTGCACTGGAGCTAAGCAGATCTCCCAGGCCTTCGCGTGTCTCTAGGCGCCGAACCAGATCGTCAGCAAGCTTTTCGGCACACCCGGCGGTTTTCGGCGTCAACAACTGTGGGTCCCAGGACCGGGGGCGAGACCCGGGCCCGGGAATATCCCAGCAATGTGCCCCGGGAACGCGCCCTAGGGCCGTGCCCCGGGACAAGGGGAGCGCCCTTTCCCGGGAATGCCCCCGGAACCGGGGGCCCGAGGTGAATGCGGGCGGTCGTCGCGACGCGCCCGGGGAAGGTGCACCCGGGACCGAGCTGTCGGAGGAGGAAACTCCAACCGCGGGGAGTCTGGAGACCCCCCTTTTGAGGTTCAGCCAGGGGAGTTGTTCACAGGACGGCAGCGGCGTCTGGGAGATAAACGATGCTCGGGCGCCGGGGGCCCGGGCTGAGAGATGGCACGCAAGGGAGACAGGAGGAGGTAGACAGGTTCGGGCCGCGCGGAGGCGTAATACCCTACTCCTGTATGTGTTTTGCTATGTGGAGATGAATATGGGTTGCTGTTACAAGATGAACTCAGGGTACTCAGGAGCTAGCCCTCCCTTCGGAAAAGAGAGACAGAGCGAGCTAAAGAAGACGAACAGTAGCGAGAGAGCCAGCTAGAGAGCCAGATATCCGGCCTCTCAGGCCAGAGTCCTCCGATCGAGAGTCCTCAGACCTGCAGGCATGGAACCTCCTTTTATCGATCAGGGGGAGTCCACAGTGCCCAGTACACAGAGAAAGCTAGCTACGATTTGTTTTGTCGCACGCACGTGGCCGCCTGCCGCGCCGCGCCGGAGGGACGTCTAGTCGCCGCCTGGCTCGGCTACTGCATGTCTGGTCGGCACGTTGCCGGGCTGCTGTGGGCGGCTGGAGTATGGAGATGTGACAGCGCACGCCCTCACCGCTGAAGTCAAAAGTCTCTGACTGCACGGTCGTATGTCCACGGGGGCCATCATGAGACGTCCACGCGTGGCAGAGCAGGCGACAGGGGGGCCATCATGGGAGACTCACGCGTGGCCAAGCAGGCGACAGGGGCGACACGCCCCGTCGCCTCGCCATTAATGCAGGTAGTTGGAGAGTTGGTCCGCTCGAGTTAACCTCGTGCCCGGGGCAGAGAGCTCATCGAGCCCTCCGCGCACACAAGGCGCCGAGTTCCTCGGGAACGGAAAATGTGAGTCCCGAGCCCAGGGAGCGGCGCCCGGGACCAGGGATGTCTCTGTAACGTGCCTCGGGAAGGGAGCTGTGGGCCCCGGGCCCAGGAGCGAGACCCGGGCCCGGGAAGTCCCAGATATGTGTCCCGGGGGCACGCCCCGGAACCAAAGCCGAGGCCCCGGGCACGGGGGCGAAACCCGGGACCGGGGATGTCCTCGGGCCCCCGGCACTTGATCGGAAGAAGGTTGTAGCCAGCCGTCGCCGGTGCAGAATGTGGTCCCGGAGGAGCTGACGTGGCGGTAGACCCACGCGTCCCCGCCGTATGTGGGACCCCCAGTCCCGTTTCGCCGACACGGGCAGTGCTCAGGTCCCAGGTACTTGGCGGGAAGACGGCCATAGCCGACCGTCACAGGTGCAGAATGTGGGCCCGGGAGGAGCTGACGTGGCTGAAGATCCACGCGTTCCCAGGGTATGTGAGGCCCCCAGTCCCATTTCGCCGACAACTACGGATCGGATGTCTGATCGGACGCAAAATGTCAGACGTCGTCTGCCGCTCTTAGATCGACGCGAGCACCCGATTATTAGATAGGATGGTCTATGCTAGTTGTTTGGTTGGGTGAATAGGATTAGCCAATTTTTTGTTTTGGTTGGATGTATGAGGATGGATGGAATAAGATTAATAAATTATTAATTAATAACAAAATATGTTAATTATCACTAATCTTATCGTGACCAATACTAATTAACAACAAAATATACCAATTATTCTTAATTAACACTAATCTTGAAATGATAATCACTAATTAACAAGAATACATATTAATTATAACTAATTAGTGATTAATGATCAATATTAATAAAGATGGATGAGCTCATCCGGCCAATTTAATCGGATCCACTTATCCAACATCTTTAAAGAATATTCCTAAGTAACCGTCCCGTCTCTACGAACCAAACACTATAAAAATCATAATGCATCTTCCATCCAAGTTCATCCCCACAACCAAACACACCCTAGGGCGACCCCGCTGCGTCCACCCTGCGCTGCTCTGCGCCTCTCTGCGCTGCATGCAGCCATACACCCTGTCCCTGTATATACTCATGCATGAATATGCATTAAAGCTTTATTAGTAAACTTTAAATACTTTTTCCTCCTAACTTACTTATCCGGTCTGGTATATAAATACACCATTGTATTCGTTATAATTAAATCTTTATAAAAAAATCTCACATGACTATATTTCTAATAAAAAATATATTCATATATGAAACATTGAGTTATAACAGTTGAACCATCATAAAATACTTTGTCGGAGGATGAAACCTCGACTGCGGGAAGTCCGGAGACCCCCCTTTGAGATTCGGCCAGGGGAGTAGTTCTCAGGCGAATGCGGCGTCCGGTGGATCAGCGGAACGATGGATGGATTATCGATGGATCGGCGCACAGGAAAGACAGGAGGATTTAGACAGGTTCGGGCCGCTCGGAGGCGTAATACCCTACTCCTGTGTGTTTACTATCTGTGGTGAACGGGATGGTTTTGAGTTGTTACTACAGTGTGTTCTTCCCAGGCGGCTCGGGCCCTAGGAAGCTCTCTCTGGAAGCTATCTGAGTTGTGTTCGTTGCCTAGCTCAATCGCCCAAGCTCAAGCTCCGCCGAAGCTAAAACCTGCTGAGTCAGAGGCACGGATCCTCCTTTTATAAGTCAAGGGGAGTCCACAGTGCCAGTACACGGAGAGAGAGATATTCTGATGAGTTCTCCTGTTGCCACGTCCGCCTGCGACGCCCACGCCGAAGTTGGAGGAACGTCCAGTCGCTCACGCCTGCCTGCTGTACCCATGCCGGAGTAGGTCTGCTGCAGGTGGCCGAGTCATCGAGACGTGAGGATGCGACGGGATGTGACGGCGCACGCTGCCGTTACTGAAGTCAAAAGGTACTGACAGCGTGGTCGTGTGTCCACGGGGGGCCGTCGGGAGACGCCCACGTGTGGCTGTGCGGACGACAGGGGCGACGTGCCCCGTCGCTTCGTCATTAATGCTGTTAGTTGGAGAGCCGATGCCGTCTGATGAGAGGCGATCACCGGGAGGAGCCGATCCGTCGGGTAACGTGAGTCCCGGGCCCGGGGAGCGGCGCCCAGGACCAGGAGCTTGTCCGCAATGTGCCCCGGGGACGTCACCCGGGGCTAGAGCCGTGGGATCCGGGACCGGGCACCGGGGTCCGAGCACGGGATGGTCCTCGGGACCCGGGGTCCGAGAAGGTTCCCGGGACCGGGAACCGGGGAGGTGGCTCCCGGGATCGAGCGCCGGGAGCCGTTGTTGTGACTTACTCGGGGAAACCGCACCCGGGCCGACGTAGAGCTCACGCCTGGGTGTTTAGCAGGGAAGTCGGCCTTCTCCGGCGCGGGATGTGGCCCCCGGGGAACTGACGTGGCCGAAGACCCATGCGTCCCCGGCGACTGTGGAGACCCCCAGTCCTGTTTCGCCGACATACTTGCTGAAACATTTAAAGAACACCATGTACAACCTAGTGGCTGGACCTCAAAATTCAAATCGGGTATATACCTAATTTAAATGAGTATGAAAATTTAAGAACTTTTTGGATATGAATATTAACGTGTTTACTAGCTAGTTCAAACAGTTAATATTCATACCCAAAAAGTTTTTAAAATTTTCATACTCATTTAAATTAGGTATATATCCGATTTAAATCTTGAGGCCTGGGCACCATAGTGCACCAAGTAAATTTTGAACCTTAAGTAATTATATATACATATATAATCAAAATATAATCATATGATATCTTATTGTAAAGATTTAATCATTACGAATACAACGGTGTAATTAAATAATTGATAATTTTTTTAGGAGAAAAAAAATTAAAGATCAGTCTTTAATTTGCACGTCCATGTATACTTGCCTGCATGCATCCGGCTGACAGGAGGAGAGAGAGATTGGCAAGTTCCTATGGGAAAAAGATAATTGGTTCGAAGGGAGGTGGCGTCCGATATTTTGGCTATATTTTGGCTCCGCCCAGACGTCCAACCCGGGGCATTTTTCTAATTAATTATGGTTATTTTAGTAAAAAAAACAGGTATCAGTATAACAGCATGCAAAATACGCCTATATCTTTTACAATTTTATACGCGGAAGGAGTATTTACGAGGCTTTGGCTGGCCCAACAACCATTTACGGCAGATTTACGCGGTCAAAATGTCACTGCCAAAAGAGCGCAGACTTTCTGCAATGGCAACAAAACAAACCACAGAAACATGTCAAACGATCCATTCTCACTATCAACTATTAGACCCAGTGATTGCTAATTACATCACTCTAAAGTAATCAGGAAAAAAGGGGCTATCCAACTTCGACTTGAGCCACAATTGACCCAGAAAATTTCTACCAACAGATATTGTTGAGACCTCAACCTCCCTTCCCTACATGTATCCTAAAACGAAAATCTGTATCCTCCTATATCATGGTTCATCCGGTACAAATCGATGCTGCTACTGATTGTTGATCAGTGCACCGTCAGGCTTTGGCAGAATCAATGCAGGCAATACACTGGGAAGGCTCGGCGAGGCCGTAAATGGCCTCAATGCAGCTGCTATGGAATGCATGGTGGCAGGCAAGGACGGCCACGACTGGGGGAGCATTGTCACGAGCATTGTCACCTTGAGGCCTGAATGCTACATCGAGCTTGCACAGCTGGCACCTTGTTCCCAATGGTTCAACCGGTGGCGCCTCATCCTTGTCTGTCAGAGCTGAAATCGCAATGAGGAAAATGTGATTTGGTCAAATGGTTAAGACAGAGCGAAAAAGCTATCTTTGCCTCGCAATAAAACTATGAAGAAGTTTACCTGGCCCTTTGATGTGGACTTGCTGTCGTGAACTTGCGGATTTATATTGCTGCAGCAGCTGTTCTTGCTGCTTGATCAACAATGCCTTCGCGTAAGCAGGATCGGAGAGAACATTGGATGACGAGCCTTTAGCTTTCCCAATCTCTAGTTTCGGAGTGACCGATGGAGCAGTTGCACCATCCGGGCCAGTCATCTGTCTCCTGGCAATGAGTAACTTGGCAAGCTTCCTTTGAAGATCATCTTGCAAGTTCTGTCTGGGAACTGCAATGACCGGAGCAGCCAACTTATTCTGTGCAACAACTTGGTGTGCTCTGTTAGCAATAGCTTGGGTATTGACTGGAGCAACTGACTTATTAACATGGCTTGTTCTGCTGCCTATAGCTTTCATATTGAATGGACCAACCGAGTGGTTGACTAGGTGGATTCCCTCGGGTATAGCTTCTGCAGTGACTGGAGCAGCTGACTGATTGACTTGGCTTGTTCCGCTGGCAATACCTTCAGTAGTGACTGGAGCAACAGGCAGATTGGCTTGGTTCGTTCCATAGGCAATAGCTTCTGTAGTAATTTCATTGGAATTATTTTTTGTATCAGGCTGCAGCTGCTGCGCGAGTAATTGAACTGCTTCAGCTGACTGAAAATTGTCATTTGTAGTAGCAGGACCAATTTTGGAGGAAGCAATGACAGAACTCTCTCCGCTTTCAGTTTCCAACTTAACCATAGACAGTGGAGCAGCTAATTTACCATCCTGATTTCTAATAGTGGGTTTCCTTTTTGGAAGTACAACAGAAGGGCTTTTGCCCATTTGCAGCTTCTTTGATGGAGATGGGATGACTACCCCATCCAACTGATCACCTTGGCTCGTGCTTTCTTCATTTCTCTTTTTGCCTGGAACAAAATAATCAAAATTTGGGTTACAACATGAATGATAGAAATGAGTTAACAAAGCATCTAGTAAGCACCTCTGTGAACAGCTGGACTATATTTAGCAGCTTGAAACAAAGCAACTCTAGAGCGCTTGGCAGAAGGATTGGTTGAAGGAATGCTTGTCCGCTTCAGGTCTTCACCCATAGCAATAGGCTTAGTAAGGGGCTTCCAAGCAGATGAAGCCACTTTATGAGGGGTGCGGACACGAGTTACAGATGCTATTGAGGCAGCTGATTGGGTGCTAAAGCAAGGATCTGTAGTACTTTTACGCTTGCTTGTGCTAGCAGATTCTCCTTCCTTCACATCAGGTGAAGCAGCAATAGCAGTAGGCTTACGGGTCATAGACCGAGTAACAGGGCGGAAAGCCTGATGATGGGCTGGCGTGCTGCAAGATGGCTCAGCGTGGCCAGCATCGCTCCTCACTGAAATGGGAAAAGAACATAAAAAAAGGTCAGAACAAATCATCCAGCATATCCTTCCGGTGTACTATTAGCAGACGTTAACTTGAAGAGGAGAAAACGATCTTTTTTTAATGAAAAGGCAAATCTTCCTTTAAACATAATAACAAGATTGTGTGAAATTGAAACTCTGATTTAAAAAGAAATTCCTAAGACAATATAGCTGATTCCTTAACAAAGGATGGCATTCTTGCACATTAATTCAGTCAACAGCAAAATCAATTGTGATGCAAAACACTATGCAAGAGGTGAAGAGACAGTACACAAAATTTTTAAAAAATAGCCCATCTTGTAAGTTGTAAAATCTGAAACAAATTGCCGCGTAAGACGAAATTGTTGGCCAGTCATGAAAGTGTAGCAGAGATATTTATCAGTGAAAGCAAAGGCATTGTACCAATGAAATATGACTAACGATTCAATAATTGGAGTAAAAAAAATTTCCAGCATTCTGGCATCTAACTATGCACATATAATGCACCAACACAACATATCACAAGACATGGGTACAATGTTACAAGCAGAGCTGAATTTAACCACAACATTAGGGGTCTCCACCTAATAAATAAGAGATCCATGCTTCAATTATATATATCAAGCAAAAAAAAACTGAGCAAAAAAGAAGCAGCACATCAACAATATGGATTCCACATGACACATGAAGACATACATTTCAACCTAAACAAGACCGAACCTTAAGAAAAAAAAAGGCCAGTTTGATTACCACCTATTAACAATTAATGCAGCCAACTCTCAAGGAACATATTACATTTCGTCGGAAAGGCATGAACCCAATAGCACGAATTTTTAGCAAAACAGGCAATCAAAAGAAGAGCATTTGATTATGAAGTTCCCCAATCCCACGCCACGGTAACACAAATCATGAAACACCTGGGCATTTTCACAGAATTCCAGAGCACAACGAGGCAATCAAAATACAACAATTACTTCTGGCGTCCCCCAATATTTTGGTACCCCAATTCAAGAAAAAAAACTACATAATCTGCAGCTGTAGAGCGGCGTGCCGAATTCCCAAAGCCAAAATCTGGCCCGGTGGCATCCTTCCTGATGGCATTTCTCTGCTCCTAATACTAGACCCACTCGATTAACGCAACATCAGGATCCGATCACGGATGGTTCAAACAATCCGTACACCATATCAACGGTGTGGGCAAGTAAACAGAACAGCCGCAAGCACATCTAAGCGAAATCCCCCAACCACGAACCGACATCTCTTGAACCAGCCATCGAAAACCAACAATGCATAGGAATTACCAGCCTACGCCCAAAGAATCCATCGGAGCAACACCCTAACAAGACCGCATAAACATCAAAGAACCCGAAACCCCCCGCGGGATTGGCCGGATTCTCACCATTCTCCTCGGCGGCGGCGGCGGGAAGGGGATTCGAGGCTCTGGGCGCGCGCGGCATTGGATTGGACGAATCGGCGGCGCAATCGCAGGGAGCACGAGGAGAAAGCCCTAATTTTTAATTTCTTTTTTCTCCTCCTCTTTTTTTCTTTTCTTTTCGAGGGAGGAGAAGAGGAGAGGGGGGAGGCGGCAGGGGGGCTTTCCGTCTCTTGGCGATGGAGGGTGGGAAGGGGAGAGGAGGGGGTTAGAGGAGGAGCATTCAGGCAGCGGGTTATATAGGCTTCGGGCGTGAGGCGTACGCGCTGGGCCCACACTTCAGGCGGCGGTGTACCTGTCTGTGTGACTCTTTGGAGATGGAGCCCAGATGGTTTTTTGGGATAGAGTTTCGTGCTATAACAAATTCGCAAGGATGACTTCCGAATTGCAGTCACTGTATTTTGTATTATGGTAAGATCAAATATTAGTGGTTATTTATAATGTTTATTCTATATGTTAAGTAAATAAATATAGAAACATACCAAATATAGATTTTTCCTATACTACATATATATTGCAATACCAAATAGGATCGGTTTCGATAGAGGCAGGATTCACTTTATTCATACATACCTTAAACAAACATTTCATCTTATTGCACCTCATGATCACGTCAAACAAACTATACTTTTAAAAAACAAAAACTATGTCTTTTTTTAAATAAAAAAACATTGTCCCTTACGCAAAGCCCACGTCTCATCGATGCTCTGATTCTCTTCCTTCTCTGTCTTCGATATTTGCGCCCTAGTGATAAGGAGGGAAGGGATCCCATCTTTACTCTGGCTTAAGTAAGCTTAGGGTTTCTTATTGTTGAAATTGTTAGTGGGCTTAGGACCCAATTAAAGAATAATTCTTAGAAAAATTTCAAATGCTCATCTCATGAGAGACATGCATGTGAACTTTAATACCACCTTGTTTATTCTAGGAGAGGGAGACCTCCTTAAAAGGGTGAGTGCTCTCCTAGCCACTTGAGCAATGTATAGTGGAGAGAGCTAGAGAAACACACGCGCGCGCTCACTTGCCTCGTCGGGTTTGAGGCGCGCGCGTGACATGCGTGTGAATGGTCCGCCAAACGGATATTCCGGTATTTGTTTTGGAACTCACCGGATTATTCAGTGCGTTGGACTGGTGTGGAGTTCGGGTAGATTACGTGCGACTTATCTGGTTCAATTACAAGAGCCCTTGTTCTGAACAGAATCATCGGTATATATTTATCATGTTTTACGTGTTCGATCTATTCATGTATTGTTCCATTGCATACATATCTAGATTGTGTGAGATGATTCTGCTAGCTTATGCAGTTAATGCATGATTTATTTATGGAATAAATTAAATTTACATATGCTTATTTTCCAATACTTATGTATAAAGCTTTTAGTAAATCTATTAGTAAGTCTAGGGTTTGGGTTCATATTCCGAAGTTGGATTTATTTAGATTATTTTATCTTTTCTTTCTCTTTGTCGGTAACTACTTCATTTGCAAGGTCCTCGGCGAAGACCTAGAGAGTCTTGTCCGTCGGGTTGTCGATGGTTCAATCGGCAAAGCTGTCTTTAGTGTCCAAGTCACTGATTTATTTGATTACATTGGTTTAAAAATCTACGAGAAGAATCAAGGCGATAGCCAATGCTTGTTCATATACTTTTTCGTGTGTCTGAGTTGGTCAGCACTGTGGATGTGATTGTGCCCACATCTCTTGTGGTGTTCCAAGATTTGGAGTTTATTTGTTTTGATTTGGTAGCCCTTATATGACTCATGTTATTAATAACAGTATTGTAATCATCTTTTTTATTTAATATACTATAATGCCCTGTTTCAGAAAAATAAAAAAATCACTATATTTCAATGTTTTATAGCCAAAAAAAACATTGTGGTTTACAGGCTGAAGAAATTCAGGGCAGTAGCGGAAATGACCCAATTAACTGTTCCGGACCGGGCCTTGATGATGAGCGATGATCCCATCCGCTTGCACTCGCAGCCCAAAAGGCCCAAAATGACTCCGGATTCTGCACTCCCAAAAGCCCACAAAACCGTGGGCAAGCGGGGAGCCCAGATCGCAGCTGCGGGCCGCACCCGCCCACCAAAGCACGCAAGCGCGCACGCGGGCGCGAACCGATGGGCATCTCCCTCCCGCGGCGAATCAGGCGGCGCCGCCGCGCGCGCCGGTGGCATCCTCCTCGTCTGACGTGATGCCTTCTCCAACAACGGCAAGGTGAGACTGGATCGCTGCCATTATTTTTTTAATATCGGGAGCGAGGTGGGTTTTTGTGGGGTGGGTGGTTCAGTGGTTGTGTGCGGGGTTGCGGCGATGGGGGTTCGTCGCGTGCGTGGATTTGGGGGAAGACGGCGTCGCCTCGAGTGGCCGGCGGAGATGGCAACTTACCGAGCTCCATGGCGACTGCTTAGGGTTTCTACAAGCGCTATTGCCCTTCTCCTTTTTTTTTTCCCTTCTGAACCATGAGGCCCGTATTAGTATTACGCATGTGGCAGCATTTCCATGTATGAACTGCCAGTCTACCAGTACCAGTACCCATCAACCAAAAGAGTCCCAGAGTTAAGCTTTTGTGCTGGCTATAACTAATTCATAATAGTGAGTGTGGTAACTTTGATATCAGTTCCAGGCTATCTGTGGGCTTCATCAAGACTGTAAAATGGTCCTGCGAAATTTCGCTTTATGTCAGGCTAGGCCTTCTTCGAGACTGTAAATTGGTCCTGCGAAATTCGCTTTATGTCAGGTTGGATGCTGCAAATTATCGACCAAGACATTCATTGTCCCTATCTGTCCACTGTCATCTGCCTAGCCTTGATTTTTAGGTTGTCAATGATGATAACTGGAGTATCACTGAAGGATGATGGTAAAGATCGTTGGAGTGTCATGTACAGGCCCTTGCAGACAATTTCGGTAAGGTCCTCCTGTTGTTGGAAAGAAACTATCTGCTAATGTTATTCTCTCCCTACTTCGTATCTGCTGGAAACTTGAATAAACTAACCATCCTGCATTAGTTTGTTGGAATAACAAAAGCTGCAGTGCTCCATTATTGCCTTTCAGTCTGTTCAATGTTCATGATATCCCGCAACAGCGATCATCAACGTTAATGATATCATAGGATCTCAAATTGACTAATAAAATCTTCCTTTTCTAGAAAGGGCAGAGCTCTTAAAATATAAAAAAGATATGTCTGCAAGATTCAAAAAAAAAAAGACATGTCTACCTTTATGTTAAATCAGGTGGTATTTTTTCTACCACAGAATACTTCTTAAGATTCAGGTAACGATGCCCTGGTTTTAGTTGAGTTCTTCAAGACAATTCCTCAAAGTAACATCCAATCATTTTACCATTTAATGAAAAAAAATCGAGATAACTGCTATAGGTCCCTAATTGAGGTGGTTTTGGATTTAATCTTTGGATCTGTGATGGAAATATGAGAGCACATCAGGGAATTTTGCTATACCTTTCTAGGGTTAAGTGTAGGGCCAGTCCTATCGTATTTGTTATGGAATAAAGCCACTCTGACTTCTGTATACATCACTGTTCATTACTATTCTTGCGCGAGCATCACACCCCTTGACAATTGAAACACTCAAGCTCTAAGATTATTTGCTCCCTTTCTGAAGAAACAAGATGGGCGAAATGGTTGAGAGATGAATAAACCTTCCTGTGACGATCACCTCTGTGCTGCAGACTGTGATCAGGTAGGCTGGTTAATCTATTCTCTTCTGACTTTTACTTGCCATTTCCAATGATATAACCCCAGTTGCATACTCCGTCTGGACACTTTGAGTCTAACTGATATGCTATCATCTCCTGTTAGTTATGGCACTAAATTCTACTACATCAATTATTAGACTTCATATCGTCACGTTTCCGTGCGTTCTTTTGTAAAGATTGCAATAGTACGCAATAGTACTACTGTTTGACACTAATCATTTCTCATAGTTGTATATAGCATGCAATAAAAAATCAAGCTGTAGAAACTGATTTCATATGTAACACTTCACAGTAGTTCCACATAAAACAAATCAAATTTCGTGGGGAATATGGAAACATCTAGCCATCCAGATGGGCCTTGTAGGTATAACAACCTTTTCCCTAGCACATATATAACATATTTAAACAGTGTTCTTTCCATCCACAGAACTACTGATGTGCTGCATAACAAGTACTTCATATTTTAGTTGGTTGTTACCCTATCATCTCCCTGTGTTCTGTCTGCTTTTATGATGATTTACCGTTACAGCCTAGATTTGCTTATTAATACTGTAATTCTGTGAAATGTCAGTACAAAGTACGGTCACACTTTTGGTTAATTGGCCCTAGTTAAATGGACTATGGCTGTGTTCGTTAGTGCTTTTTCTCCAGGTTTTTGAAATGGATTATTTGTTCTACGCCTCTAAAAATGTGATTTCTCAGAAAGCTTTCTTCTACTGCATTGATTAGACCACCTATTCTAAACTATTTATGAAACTTACTTTTAAAAATATTAATTTATCGTGTTAATAAAAAAACAATCTGCATGAACAATCTAAAGAAAAAGTTATCTCAAACACAGCCTATGTCCTTTTGATTCTGCTCCCAGCATCCAATAAATATACCTACATTTCATCTCCAGGCTAAGCAGTGGATAAATTCAAAATCACAGACAACCCACATTTAAACCATGGTTCTTCATTTATCATATCTGATTCTAGCGTAAAAGGACTCAATTAGTGATTTCCAGGGCAGCATTTTACGGGATTTGTTTGTCAATTTTTTGCATTCAAAGTCTTCTCTCCTAATTTATGAGCACGATCGATGTTCCTCCTGATGAAAGAGGCTGTTAAATCTGCAGTGCTTGATGGTAGCGGGCCATTGGTGCTGGGCAAATATGCCAGTTCTCATGCTGAGTTACAATAGACGTCATCATACAACAACAGGTGATGTATGAGTCATTCGCTTCTGCCGCGTTATCTTTATATCTGAAATATCCTGCTGCTTTTGATATACAGCCAGGTGCTCCACTTTTGGCAGCCTCCTGCTGTTCTCAGCTTTTAGACGCCAATGCGAGTTGCATTCTACCTGGAATTTCATCCAATCAAAATGGAGCTGCAACTGCAACCCTGCAAGTAGTAGGTAATACCTTACTACTGAATTTCATACACCTTCCAAAGAGTTTTATACATCATTTAAAATCATTGCAATAAAAAGGATGAAATGTTTACAAAGAGACACAGCCTAATCTGCAATGCAAGTTCATTTAAAATTTTAAGCCACTACAGGAAGGCACCTTGTTGCTAATCCGTGGATGTACTGTATACTGAGATAGTAATAGAAGCTAACGAACTCACCAAGTAGACTAAACAAAAATAAATACTAGTTGACCAAATTAGAGCTATGCAGTAGATCAGTTGGTGAATGTGGAGCTATCTAGGGGGCTACAGCAATTGCCTAACCGTTCTTTACAGGACGGCTACTGTATTCAGCTATAGAAGAGTAGTACACTACAACTCAGCAAGAGGACTTGCCTACTTTCATCAACCTGATTTTACTTTTGAAGTTGCTTCCATTTTGATCTGCAGCTAGCCTGCATCTGATTCTGCATGGTTCCTTGATGCGATGTGTTCTATGACTTGGCAGCTCTGCACACCAATTTACGGACCACTAGCACCTGTGGGCCGAGCAACTTTTCATCGACACGCCTTGCTCTTTCTAGCTGGCCTGAACTGCTGGCTTCCAATTACAACTGCTGCTCACTCACTGTGCGTGCTCAAGGTACGATTTCTCTTCCATTCTCCGGCTCCCGTTTCCCCTTTCGCTTTTACGCACCTAGGACAGGATGGTGCAGGAGTTTTGAGTGTTGCTGCTGCTTGCTTGGTTTCTGGCTATTGTGGCTAGCTAGCAGCAAGGTTTACAAAACCGACAAAAAATCTCCATTTTTGTGGAAACCAGATTTCTCGAGCTGGCTTGAGAACACAAACTGCTCGGTTATTTGTTAAGTTCAAGAAAACAAACTGAATTTTTGATAAAATTTGATTATATTTTGTTGGAGTCATAATTTTTGTGAAAACCGAGAAAACCACTAACCCTCGGTTTTTGGCTCAGGAACGGTTTGGTAAACCTTGGCTGGCAGTACTGTAGCTTAAGCTCAAATGTCCTGAGATGTTAGCGTAGTCACGTAGGCATGGTTGTGACGTCGCAACAGCTTTGCGAAAGTATTTACTTGCCATGTTCGCAAGCAAACCATGGTTACGGATGCTAGTGCAGATTTGGCGTTAAAGACCTAAAACCGAAGCTTTTCGTAGATGCATATATGTAAAATCATGTAAGATCGCTAGGCATGGTACGGTGATGTGTGACTGCACATGCAAGTTATCTGACTCATCAAACTGTCTAACGTATAGGTGGTTGAATGAAATGTCTTCCTTTCCATTAATAGATTTGATATTCTATCCAACAATATGTTCTTGGTGTATGTGTATACTCCCAACTACACCTAAAAAAATAATAAGCTATATACGTAAATACAATAAATAGGAGAATTATTTATATGATTTCGTTGTAGTAATTGAAATGAGAATAGCATGTGTACAGGAATAGACGTGCGTCAGTTCATAAGTAATTTGTGACTGACTCTAATTGAACAAATGCATTAAGTTTTATTTTTATATCCATCTAGGGATTGGTGTGGGTTAGCTCTATGGATTACCCTTAGGTTGTCTCACGCCTATCCCTAATCTAATCCCCACCTGTGTATCAAAATGCAAGGTGTAAAAAGTAAATTATGGATAGAGGCAAGAATGAAAAGAAAATGTGTAGGAAGAGAGTGCTGGTCACCAGGACAGTTTTCTCCCCAACAGCACCACAACGGTACAATTTCAGTAGGTAGGCCGGTGGTGCTCATACCTCAGATAGTCTTACCATGAGCGCCGTGCCGTGCTTTCTTAAACGGCTTTTAATTGCTCATCACTGGCTGACCCCCCCATCTGCTGCTTATCATGTCACTAACACGCACCAACTAATTAATTCAAACTTAATAAATTTTAATTTAATTCAAACTCAATATTTTTTTGCGGGGACGAACTGAATAATTAACAACTGCACGCAGCAAAAGAAAGAAAAGGAAGTTAAAAACACAGCATTGGTCCTGTGATACATCAATCAACCCATCAAAAGGTAAAATTTAGCGAGGTGGAAAGTGAAAAACTGTACTCCTCACCTACGTGTCCGGCTTTATTACTTTCCTTTTTTGTTTCTGAATTAACTCGTCCCCTCACCTACGTGCCCCCCCCCCCCAAAAAAAAAAAAAAACTTGTCCCTCACCTACGCGCCCAAAAAAAGTGTCCTCGCCGTTAGCTTTCTCGGGCGAACCGCTTCTCCCTCTCCTCGTCTCCCCCGCACGCCCGCACCCAAAATTTCCTCCTCCATCTCTTCCAGGCTCTTAACTTCTCGAGGTCTTCCAATCGGATCCGCGCCCCCGAGTGGGCGAGGCGGCGGCGGCGATCCTCCGGCGGCGCGGCGTCGAGCCACGAGGCCGGACAGAGCTCAGGTCAGGATCGGATCGCGTCGGTTTCTTCTATAATTTTTTTCCATTAACTGTCGCTGGGACGCACGCGTGGAATCGTCGGACCATTAGCTCGTCTCGATCGCACCAAAATTCGCGAGCGAAACCGTCGGATTTCCCTCCCCGTTTCTGGGTTTCAATCGCCGTAGGGGCTTCGAATTCCGATGCTCCACGTCGCCCCGCTGGGTGTGGTGGCTAGCTGCTGCTTGCCCTTGGAGTCTTCCCCTTCTTCCGGCCGTCGTCGAATTTTGGTCCGGGTCGTACGGCGTCGCCACCGTCTTTTGCTCCCCCCTCCTCTCCTTTGCCGCGCTATTTTGTTTCCTTGCGTTGCGCAGTACAGTAGCAGTAGTACGAAATTTCCTCTTTTTTTACTCTGCCATCTTGCGCATTTTGCCCCAGCAGCCACGGGCCCCGCCATTTGCCGGCTTGCGCTCGCCCTAGCCGTTGGGATCGCTGGCAACGGCCACATTTCTTTTTCCTCCATTTTTTTACTGCGATTTTTTACCCGCGCGTGGAGTGTCTTTCTCTCTCCAAGTTGCATTAGTTTATCATCATCAGTGTCCTGCTCCTGCTGACCTCGCGGTAGGCAACAACCGAGCGTACTTTAATGAGGACTTTGCCTGTACTAATCATCGTAATTAATCCAGTCGTTAACCCAGCCAGTGGCCTTCGTCTCCGGGCACCCCATTTAATCCTCTTCTGTGGCAGATAGCTTGGCTTCGCCATACTTGGGCTTGCAGGAGCAGAGGAGCTGGGCGTGGAGTTCCCGTGAGGTGGAGACCAAGCCACACCCGAAAGAGACGCTCCAATTCCGAGGCGTAAATAATACAAGCTGCTGCTGCTGCCGAAAAAAGAATTCCACAAACCGCCTCCTCGTCTCCTCTTCCCTTTCCTTCGTTTCCATTTTTTTTCCTCCTTTCTCTGTCGCTTTCTTTCTCGCCCACCAAATCCCGTTGCGCCGACGCTTCGATCTGGTTCGTGCCCTGCGACTCTCAGCTCGGGGGATGAATTTTTCTGTTTCTTGCGGGAGATTGGTTGTTGCTGGATTCATGTCCTGACGCTTTGTTGCATTGGCAGATTGTGTTCTTGGCGGGTGGATTGGTGGAGGTGGCGGCTTCGTGGTGGCGCTGTCAATGCGGGTGGATTTGAGCACGGGAGGTGGTTGCGCGGATGGACGCCTGTGGAATTCGGGCGCCGGGGGATGTGCTGCTGCGGAAATCTGACCTGTCGGCGGACAAGAATTACGGCAATGGCCACGACGATGCCGCGTTGAAGCGCAAGGCGGCGGGGGCGATGCAGGCGGCGGCGCCTGCCACGCCGAGGAGGCACCCGTCGCCGAATGCCGGTCGAGCGTCGGCGCCGGAGGCCGCGGGGTCGCAGACGAGGAGGTCCCAGTCCACCGAGCGGAGGCCGGTGACCCCGTCGAGGCTGTCTCCTGGCGGGTTCCAGGGGACCACCGTCCAGGATCTCTGCCCCCACGTCGCCGTCGTCCGCGCCTTCCAGCCCGTCCTCGTCGTCCTCCAGCTCGTCCACGCCTGTGCGCGATGCCGTCGCCGAGTCTCAGAGTGCTCCGAGGAGGTTGTCCAGTGGCCGGGCTCCTCCTGATGGGCTGTGGCCGTCAATGCGGAATCTGTCTTCCTCTTTCCAGCTCGAGGCGAAGGGGAAAAGGAGCAATGGTTCTTCTGCGGATCAGACCAAGACGAGGGATGCGGTGGCGGCTGATAGGAAGAGGAGCCCGTTGAGGGGGAGGAGCGCCACTGAGCAGCAGCCAGAGAATCCGCACGCCAAGGTGATTGACCACCATCGCTGGCCTGCTATGATGGGGGGCAGGGTGTCTGTGAGCGCAATGTCGAGGAGCGTGAATCTCACTGACAAGATTACGAGGCCAGCTCTGTCGTCGCTTCCATCTTGCGGCGTCTCACCGAAGAAAACATTGCTGTCATCTGCTGCAAATACATTGTCAAGAAGTATTGATCTTGCTGATAAGATTGATCGCTTAGTCTCTTCATCGGTTTCATCACGAGGTGGCTCACCAAGAACACCAACTGCTTCAAATGGCACAACTGACTTATCGAGAAGCATGAGTGTTGGTAAAGATGCCAAACCTGCAGCCGTGGCAATTCCATCACGAGGAGTTTCTCCAATAAGAATAGCTACATCAGGTGGTACAAGGGCCCTGTCAAAGAGTATGGATCTTACTGAAAAAGATAACGGTACTCTCTCCTTGGCAGCATCATCTCCTGGGATTTCACCAAGTGTGTCAGTATCAAGTGTTTCTAATGCTACATCACAAACTACAAAGTCGTCACGAGGACTTTCACCTAGAAGAACATCAACATCTAGTGGCAGTGGTGCTATACCAAGAAACATTGTCTTGCCAGAAAATGATAAGAGACCAGCCTCCTCATCAGCTTCATTGAGGGGAAATTCGCCAAGAAGGCGACTTGCCTCTGATGGTGTTAATGCTGTCGCAAAAAACATAGATTTTCCGGAGAAGGATAGCAGACCAGTCATTTCATCAATTCCATCTCGAGGAGTTTCACCAAGAAGAAGACTTGCCTCTGATGGTGTTGATACCATATCAAGAAGCACAGATTTTTCTGACAAAGATAGCAGACCATCCACATCATCATCATCTGCGCTATGTGAGATTTCTCCACTAAGAAGGCTTGCTTCTGATGGCATCAATACCATATCAAAAGGCACGGACTTTACTGATAAATCTTACAGGCCATCGACCTCTTCAGCTTCATCACGAGGTATTTCACCAAGAACTCGATTAGCATCTGACAGTGCTGGTACTATATCAAAGAGCACGGATTTGGCTGATAGAGACAATAAACCATCAACCTCATCTACCTCATTACGTGGTATGTCACCAAGAAGGCGGCTTGCATCTGAAGGCGTTGATGGCATTTCAAAAAACATCACCTTCACTGAAAAGGGTGACAGAACTATGCTCTCTTCAGTTGCATCTCAAGAGATCTCAACAGTAAGACGTCTTCCATCTGATGGTGTTGACACCATATCAAAGAATATAGATCTTCCTGAAAAACATACCCGACCTGCCACCTCCTCGGCTGCATCACGGGGCCTTTCACCAAGAAGACAACTTGCCTCTGATGGTGTCAATGCTATATCAAAGAGCATCGATCTTGCTGACAAAGATACTGGACCTGCCAGGTCAACAGCTGCATTGCGAGGGGTTTCTCCACGTAGGCAACTCACCTCTGATCGTGTAGATTCTACATCAAAGAGCACAGATTTTGCTGAAAAAGATAAAGACACCAGACCTTCCACGTCATCAGTGGCGTCACGGGGGATTTCACCAAGACGACGACTTGCCTCTGATGGCATAGATGCTATATCAAAAGGCATAAATTTTACCCAAAAAAGTATCAGACCTTCCACCTCTTCAATGGCATTGCGAGGGATTTCACCAAGAAGACGACTTGCCTCTGACGGTGTCAATGCTTTATTGAAGAGCACAGATTTTACTGATAAGGACTACAGGCCATCTACCTCATCAGCTGCACTACGAGGGATGTCACCCAGAAACAGGGTTACCTGTAATTCTGTCGATGTCAAAAGCATGGATTTTTCTGACAAAGATAGCAGACCATTCACCTTGTCAGGTGCATCTTGTGGAACTCTACAGGGAGGCACCCTTGCCTCTGATGGCACTAATGCTCTGTCAGAAGTTGTGGATACCACTGTCAAAGGTAGTTTACAGTCCACCTCATCAGTTGAATCTGGTGAGACTTCAGATACTAGACTTGATGGCACAAGTACTCTAGTAAAAGGCATTGATTTTGCTCCGGAAGTTAATACAGCAATCCCAGATGGTTGTAATGGTCATATTTCAGAAAGCATGGATTCTCATGACACAGGCACATCTGCACCCTCCATGTCAATTGCGTCACAAGAGCAATCACCAAGCAGAACCGTTTCTGATGGCACTAAGACTATCTCAGAGGATGTCAATGCTACTCAGAAAGATAACAGAGCAATATCGGTGAAGATTCCATCTCGAGGAGCTAGTCCAAGAAGGCGGCTTGCATCTGATGGCATTGGTACTATATCCAAAAGCATCGATTTTGCTGAGAAAGATAGGACATCCATAACCATGGCAACACCATCACGTGGAATGTCACCTAGAAGAACAGCTAGATCTGGTGTTGTTGATATGTCAAAGAGTATGGATTTTTCTGAGAAACGTAATGGACCAATATCCTCAATAGCTCCATCACGAGTGATTTCTGCAAGAAGAATACTGGGACCAGATGGTGTTAATGCCATGTCAAGAAGCATGGATCTGACTGATAAAATCAAACAACCAATCACTTCAACTGTCCGAAAAATGTCTCTTGCTGATAGCAAAGCAAAAGGCCCTGATCTTTTGTCAGGTGACGTCAAGAGTCCAGGTTCTGCCAATGGAGATGAAAGCCAAGAGGAGAATGCTGGTTCAAGCCTAGGCACACCTTCAAATGATTCAGATAAATCTGTACCTCTGAAACGATTGGCCAGAACATTATCTTCCCCATCACGTGGTCTAATACGCCCTTCTTCACCAACAAAGGCTTCATCAACATCATCTTTTACCCCTAGGAGGATGCCGAGCCCATCGAGGGCTAGACCTTCAACACCTGTCTCACCATGTAGTTCTGCCAGATCCGATTCTGCTTCTTCAATTCTTAGCTACATCAGCGATGCAACAAGAGGAAAGAGAAGCCCAAGCCACATGGAAGACGCCCATCAACTGCGTCTCCTATATAACAGGAACTTGCAATGGCGCTTTACAAATGCTTACGTAGATGAAATGCTATCAGTTCAGAAGATGAGTGCTGAGGTAGATTTTGTAGCATCACATCTTGCCATTTCACTTGTGATAGTATCGGAATTCATTTACCAGCAATCATATATTTTTATTTTGCCATATGATGCTAGGAGGTCGGAGAAAATGCCATACTATTGCTTTGCCTAAATCTAACTTCCTTTTTATTCTGTGCTATTCTCTTTTTTAAATGTGATGAAGCGGAATATAAGTTGAGTTTGATTCTTACTTGATGTATTCATTTGAAGCAGACTATGCTCTACAGTGTATGGGATGCTAATTCCAGCCTGTGCAATTCTATGGTTATGAAAAGGAGTTATGTTCAAAGGCTTCAACAGGAGGTCAAGCTGGGAGTTGTGTTGAAAGAGCAAGTAAGATTTGTTGAGATTTATGATATATGTTCTTCCGTTATCATCTAGGCAGAATCAGATATCTTTTATTTTTGCTGATCATGTTGGGCAATTATTTTATTTCGTTACTTTATCTAATACATGCAATGTGCTTTTTAAAGGATTTATATATTGATTATGCAGACAAATGGCAAATGGGTCATTATATATATCACAATACCAAACCATGGCAATTCCTGAATATTTTTTTTTCGTTAAGTAAACCCCAAAGTTTGAATATGTGAAGTGCAATAGGGCCCCACTATTCTCACACAAGCTAAAACTAATAATATTAAATGTTGCATGGCTTCTTACTTTTGACCTCACTATTCTATGTTTATGTTACCATGATGCAGATGGACTACCTTACTCACTGGGCAGCGTTGGAAACAGGACATTCTACTTCTTTATCTAGTGCGATTGAAGCTCTTAGAGCAAGCACACTACGGCTTCCAGTTACAGGAGGGGCAAAGGTATCATGATACCCTGTTAACATTAGGAAACTTAACACCTACCTATCATGATTCCTGTGGTCCTGTGGGGAAATATAACTTAGATTCATGTTAAACAAGTCTTCTTTTCTATGATTTTCTTTTTGCGGTTTTGTCTGTGAAATGTGAAGTGATGCTTATGATGTACCTTTTGCAGGCTGACGTTCTTACTGTTAAAAATGCTGTTAGTTCAGCAGTTGACATTATGCAAGCAATGGGCTCATCCATCTGCTACTTGTTATCAAAGGTAGAACTAAAAGACCAAATTTGTTGAAATTGGTGCGTTTTAGCAGATGCAAAATGAGTTGTTTGTTTTGTTTTGATGATGGCGCCCCAGTGACCACTATAACTTCAATATTGCAGTTCATACAAATGTAATGACCGCATAGGTTAGTGAAATGATAGTACAAGTTGTGGTTATGGGGGGGAAGGTGTTTTTGTAAATAGCTTAGGCAAACTGACATTGCTTGATCAGGTAACCATTCCATTATACGTAGCAAATTTGCAATGGATGACATGGAGGTTATGATTGTTTGAGGTTTGATAGCGTAGTTCGTGGTGTAATAGGGCCTAATGATACCTGTCAGAGCGTAGATGGCAATGTGATAGCCTTTTAGCTAATCCAGTGTAGATCTGGTAAACCATGGTAAACTATGGAGTAAATTGTACTATGCTGAATTGCTGCAAATTATCGACCTCATTCTTGTATTTATATGAAAGCAGATGATGTTTTCTATGCTTTGCTATGTAGTTTCATTTATTAGTGCCAACACCTTGTGTTAATTAATCATTTCCAATGAACAGCCTACACACACTGGTTATGGTCCTGTTTATCTAATTCATTGACTATGTGTTCTGCAGTTACAGGCTACACACTCTCTGGTTACAGAACTTTCAGCTGTTGCTGCCAAAGAAAGCACCATGCTTAATGAGTACAGAGAACTCTTGGGTACCGCGGCAGCCCTACAGGTACACCTTTGGTTTGATTATTCATATCGTTATCTAGTTCGAGGGCCAAAAATGGACTTGTTCAACATGTAAAATATAACTGCATATTCATATAGAATTATCTCTGCTTCAAGTTGCAGATGTACCTGATACCAAAAGAAGGGTATGTTTTTCTGTTCAGTTTAACTTAAACCTTACCTTTCTCTGAACAGGTCCAAGAGTCCAGCCTAAGGACACAACTCATACAAGAAACAGAGTGAGCAGCTTAATGCTATGTATGTCTAACTAAGAAGAAAAGGTTGTAGAGGTAACACCATTCATTAGTTTCAGTAGCTGACTCTGTATCTTCATTCCCTCTCTCCCCATTTTCTATTCCTTTTTCCCTTCTCTTTAGGTGTTCCCCCATTTCTTGCGCTGTACTTCCTGCATGTCCTTTTCTATTTCTACAATTACATGGAAGAGAAGTTCAGCAACACGGAATCATGGATCAATCCATGGTGACGAGCCTGTCAATGTTTTATTTATAGCGGCCTACAAACCGAGGACGCCAACGTCCTGAAACTGAAAGCTTGTTGTAAAGCTCTTCTCTTCCCCCATCTTACTTGTATTACCATAGGCATTGTAGAATTATAGACCCTGTAGCATTTTGTTTATCGCAGGCTCCCAATCCAAGCTTGGGCAACCAGAAGTGCTAACCTAACACTGTAGAGTAGATGATAGGTTCCTGATTCTCACTTCATGACCAACATGTGTAACTAACTTTTTTTTTTATGAGAACATGGTATTCTTTTCTTGGCATGCGATGCTTCAGTTTCATGTTTTTTTTTGGGGGGTTTACTTCCAACAGTTGGTGTGGAATAGCATCACTAGTTTGATTATTTGGTTATGGTGGAATACTTGTGTTATGGACATAATCTAGGATTTGTGCTACCCAATTACCTATGATTTCTTAGCTTGTGTTGGTGCACATGGAAGCACATTAGCATCCTGCATATGGTTTACCCTTGTTTGCATGCATCAATGCGTCCTTGCTGCATGAGTAGTACAGTTGATGTTGATTGCTAAACATAATTTGGTCCCCAAAAGAATTCACTAGGTCATTCTACTGCGTTGCTTAGGTGGATGGCTAACTCATTTTTATTTCGTTTTTTATATATCTTTTGATTCCCTTTGAATGTGTGGGGCGCACGATGATAGCTGGACATTGGCCTCCTTTAGTCTTTGGTTGTATTGTTATATCATTTATAACGATGATGCTGTCATGGAGATGAGTAGTTCTTTTTGTTTAAAAACATTTGGTCCGTGGTGCCCATCATGCTACCTGCCTGAAGGAACTATTCGTGGTACGGTAATATATGCTATACAAAATGTCCAGTTGAAACTTGAAAAGTAGCAAAATAAGATTCTTGATTCCAGATAATCAGTGTAAACCAGAAAGAGATCGGTACTTCTCATGCATAGAAAAATCGCATTCATCCTCTTATCTTGTTGCAGGCAAAGGTCAAAATCCGAAGTAAGCGTTTGATCGGTAGATACATACAATTAATCTTCTCTACAGCATTACTGCGAACGAGGCAACGCACAAACAAAATCGTGTAATCAAATATCAACTAGTACATAGCCCTGGGTGATACAGCTATAAGCAACCTTCTTATTGATTCATGCTTCCAGTCCCACGCACGGTTCGCAGCCAGCTTCATCTGTGCAATTCAAGATGTTTCACGGCTCCGGAAGCATCACTCTGGAATGCTGAAAAATGGCAGCCTTCAGCTTCTTTTGACAGCATCGATCCTTATTCTGTCTGACCGTCTGGGCAACTCTACATGCGTGGGGTACTACAACAGCACCAGCTTTGCATTTACAAGAACGGCAGCAACTGCATAAACGGTACCTGCATGGCATCAGGACAGTAAAATAAGTTACTAATGAGAAAGTTAGGATTGTTAACATAGACCCAAAAAAAATTGAACATTGCATACCTTACGAAATCAGAGAAGACATCCTAAGACTTTACGGTTCAATCAAACATTTGCTGAGACTTCTGTCTCAGATTGCTTGCTTTCCTCCGGTTGTTCTGGCACAGGTTCACTCTCCTGCGGTTGGTCCTCTGATTGGTCACTGTCTTCTATCACAGTAACCTTTTTGTTCAGCTCATCCTGTTCTTTTTGTATAGCTGCCTTATTGGGCACAAGAACAACATATATATTCCTTTCTGCAAAATTTTTACTTTCTTCTGTTGCCATCTGAAATATGGCAAAGAAAATTAAAAATGCTATGTCTAGTTGATTCTACTGAATTGGATAACAATAAGCACTATGGCTAATTAATAGTGTAAACAAAGACAAATTGAGATGAACGAGCTCATTGCAAGCAACAAAAGGCACATTTTTGTTTTTATTCCATGTAGGAAAACAAAGTAAATATAAATTACCTCACCGACATCATTCTGGAACCGCCTAATAAGTTCGATAGCTTGTTTTTTATACAAATTTTCCCGGCCTTTCAAGTTCACCATTATCTTGACCTGAAAGTGTAGTCTCAAGTGATAAGTTACACTGTTGTGCTTCCCAAAAAAAGGGAAGCAAAATGAAGATAACCCTTATCACCTTGTCACCAGCTTTAAGAAACTTCCTTGCAGCTTTAAGCCTGACACTGTAATCATGAATGTCGATGTTGTACCTGACAAAAAATAAATAGAGAGAGCTCAACATCACCACCTCAACTCATAAACACATACACCAGTTAATATGTAGTAGTCTAAAGATGCAATGGCACAAAGAAATCATTGTTAATGCCCACAAAATTCGTATCGCTCTATCATGTGAAATAACTCATGTGAGCTGCAGACAACTCCATTCATTATTCAAGCAGTTTCGGAGTGTGCACTTTGATTCACTCGTTTTCTCCAAGAGCATACAGCAATGAAGAAGTCAAGGCACACAGCTTGACGATGGGAACAAACATGGCACTTATTAGCTCATGCAAGTATGCAACTAGCTAAATGAAAAAAAAAATCATACCCCATTTTCAGCTCTTTCAAGCCCATGCGTTTTGCTGCAAAGAATAAACATCAAAAGTCATCACCTTTACATTATTAGCAACAATGCCTGTAGAAAAAACCTCAGGTTAGAAAAGGTTACCAACAGATCTTTTCTGCTGAGTTCTTTTCTTCTTCTGTTGTTCATACCTGTGCTTTCTGTACAACATAACAAAAACGCATTCAAACAATTTTTTCTAGATGAAAGAAATCTGAATGGGCATAGCAGAGGACCATGCATGACAAAGGGATAAGCTCGCTAGCAGAAAAATTACTCTCTGGTCATAAATATTTGGCGCTTAGGACAAGATTTGGTCAAACTTTTCAAATTCCGACCATTAAAGTTTTCTTAAATGCCTAGTTTAAAAACAAAAAACAAGACTATCCGTAGATTTGCCTCAAAAAGTACTATCATAATATCATAAAGTGATTGGATTTTATAAAATTATTCAAATATAAAATTGGTTGTCGGAATTTTACAAGTTTGACCAAATCTTGTCCTAAGCGTCAATTATTTATGACCGGAGGGAGTATCTGCCAATATAATGGACAATAACATGATGGGGACCAAGCCTATTAATCTATTATGGTACAACGGCCACTTAGCCAGGTTCCGTGTTAAATATGTGACAATAATGTGAGGCAGGGATTCCAACAGACAGGGTAGGAGTCACAGGACAGTGATACATTGCCACTGAAAAATCACTAAGTTAATAATCAATTTTATCACGGTTTGCACCTTTGACACCATCAGGAGCAAACTTACCAAGATTAGATGATGGTTTATATCTTGCACAACATATAATGTAGTTCTAAAGTGAATTTTAACATGACCTAGTTCCACATTGACAAATTTGGTGATGCGAAGTAAAAAATTGTCTGTCCCAAAAGACAGATTGGTATGGTGTTAACTGCAACATACTTGTAATCTTTCTCTTGAAATAGTCGGAGCACCGGAGGGTCTCCATCTAGTGATAATATTGCCTGAAATGAAAAAAAAAGGTGTTATTTAGCAGCTGGTAACCACTGCTAACAGAATTATTTACTCTAGAAGAATTATTTGGTAATCTAGCTTATTTAAGTAGTTAGGCGTTTTAACCTAATGTGAAAAAACTAGCAAGTTATTTTTTCTCACTAGCACACCACCAATTTATGCATTTTTTTTTGAGCTGACCAATTTATGCATTTTCCTACTGAAAAGTGATGATTTAAGTAAATTATTAATCGTTTTGTTAATTTACATGCACTTGGTTGCGATCAACATTCTGCTGCAATGCATAAAGTATGTTGGAAGTGTAAGACTATAAACATATCAGACAATTAGCATACCAGAATAAGATCGTTTTCATCTGCAATCTGCACTGCTTCGCTTACAGATACCACACCAACCTGTAGGAGGAACAATGAAGGGTATGATGACAAAACAAACAGATAAGGCAAAAAGGACATGATCGAGATTGATCTACAAAGTATGCCGAAGTTACATAATTGGATATCTGGATATGTAGCGTACCATTCTTTTCTGTTCATCCAATAGCCTAACCGTTGAAGACCTGACAAAGCAAAGTAGCTTAGTATGTTTACAGTAAAATGAAATGAACACAGCAGGTCAGTAGATCGTAGGTACATTAAAAGTTCATGTTTTTTTCTCCCAATCCAATGGAATGTTCTCTTCGATGCAATTGCAAATTTCTTGGAGACAGCACGTTTTGGGACACAACTTCCCGAATTCCATAGCATTAATGTCGAGAAATTTCCAGAACCAGTGGCGAGAGAGAGAGGCGATGTCCGTACTCGATTCGCTCGATGTCGAGGGCGGGGTCGTAGTCGGGGTCGGGCCCGCGGTCCCTCCTCCCCCAACCCCTGCCGCCGCCGAACCCCTCCTCCTCATCCTCCTCGTCGCTCTCGTACGAGGAGGAGTACCGCGCCACCACCACGAGCCGCGGCCGCCTCCACGGCCTGGCCAGGAACCGCGCCGACGAAGAAGCGACGGGGGCGTGGCTGCCGACGGACCTACAAGGAACGACGCGGGGCACACCTGGCGCGAAGGCGATGCCGGCGGCGATGCCGACGACCATGGCCGGCGGCGGGTCGGGGTGGGTGGCCGCGGGGGGCCTTATCTGCTCCGCTCTCCGGAGGTTTTTGCCGCGAGAAGTGGAAACGAGTGGAGGTCTCACACGTCACAGCCTCCGCCTCACCAGTCACCACTCGGGGCTTGGCTGACGTGGCGAAGGAGATGGGCCCCATCCCCGGTTTCGAGTTGGGCCACGGGCCCGAAAGCCCAAACCTGACCACTTTCTGCCGGCCAGATTGGGCCGAGAAGTTTTATGAGCCGTCACATTTCAAGTAGGCTGCTGGGATAAAGGCCCAACAAGGGGAAAACATACTGGTCTGTCTATTTGAACGACTTGTGTTAGACAGTAATTCTTCAGGTTTGAATCGGTTCGGTGTAAAAAATGTGACTATTGTCTGATAATAACTTAGTGGTCTCTTGTAATTTCTATGTTGACAAGGGTCAGATCTCTGCATCGTGAATCTGAGAGTCTGTGATGGTAGTTACGGGCTACCTACTCCCTCCGTTCAAAATATAGCTAAATTTAAGTTTAAATTTTATTTTAAATATAACTATCTAGAACAAATAAAAAATAAATTTTATCCCATTACTCTCTATATTATCTTTTAGTGGGTCCCGTCACTTCGCTAGTCCTTAAGACTCACCTCATATTCATACTGTATCCTTAATCCTATCATCTCACTATATATATTAATAAGAAATATTTTAGATTTTTTATTTAAATTCTTAATTTTTTAAAATCTTTAGGTAGCAATATTTTAGAACTGTGTGAGTATTCAAGTTAGAGCCAATAATGCAGATCAAACAGCAACAGTGGTTTGGACTTTGAACATGCGTGGTGTCAGGCTATCAGCAGCTGCCGGCCGGGACCGGGACCAATCGCAAGTAGCGGCCATCATTGCTTTGCGAGCTATAGCCAAGCCGCGCGTGCGTACGCCCGTACAGCTGAAGCGCACTGCTCGATCCATCTCTGCATGTGTTTCACAAATGAAGAATGCACATAATATCATACGGTCAGGTCAGGATCGTAGCTAGCTGCCCGTATAGCGTGATGCATGTACGTTCCATGCATGGCTCAAGTGTGGAGAGACGTAGGTAGTGTTCAAACTGGCTTATAGTCATATGATTAATTAAACATTATTTATTAAAATTTAAAAAATAGATATATTTAATTTTTTAAAAATATTTTTGTATATAATTTTTTTAAAAAAACTTACTGAAAACAAGAAAATAAGTCGAAGCTAAAAGTAGAACCGAAAGCTGCCTTAATTGCCACGTAAACTCTCTATCCTTCACAAGCGTCTTCTCGTCTGAATCTCTCGATCGATCAGAAGCCACTGGCAATGCCCAACAGAAGCCATGCAAAGTTGCCGGCTTGCACTGTGGAGATCATTCGTTTTCGGGCTTTTGAGTTCTGATATGCCGTCACGTCTCGCGTCATCAGTTCATTACAGTTTCTGACAGTTCACCAGCTTGGTTTAATTTCCACACGTCGCAATTGCAGCTTGCAGCGAAAAAAAAGCCTATTTTTCAGGGTCTGGTGCCGCGCATGCTTGCAATGCATGTGGATTCGTCTGTGATCGCCCTGCAATGGCCACTATCCATCCCCAGATCAGACGGCGAGATGGATGAATGCGAGCATGTGTTTGTGGGCACTACGGCGTCCTGTGCATCGATCGATCTGAAAATGGGTTGCAACTTTCAGGCTTTAATTCTACAGCCATAACACCAAGCGCACTTTCAGGCTTTCTTCATTATATTTCTCTGAAAAAACTATCTGCATGCCTCCATGGTCCATGGAGACAGCACTGGTATGAATTGATTGCTAATGAAAAGGCTCGATCCATTTGCGTGCCTTAATCTATGCAAAGTTGTAAGCCATCCTAGATCCTTCCTTCCTTCTTGTTCTGATGCTATTCCTATCATGTGAAATGCAGACCTCGATCAGGAGTGATGCAGATTTTGCAGGTTGGGTTTGCAGATATCTATGTTTGATTGATCACACTTGGTTGCAAAAATCTCCTTGGAACGCAGTTTCAGGCTTTCAGCTTCAGATCCGAATAGAACAGTATCCCTAGTGGCTAGTGCTGCTTGCTCTACAGAATTGTGCCTACTGTCACAGTGTCACTGCTACGTGGGCCCCATCAATCTGCACAAATCGCCCGGTTCCCCTTGTTAGTGATGAGATTAACAAGCAGATGGTTCTCTCTCTGCACACATATACTATACAGAGATTAATTGGATGGTCCATACAGTAGTATGTCGGTGTCAACTACTCTACTGAAATTCTTGCATTGAATTTTTTTCAGAAGAAAACAGAGCAATGAATTGGCCTTGAACTCCCGTGCCAAACATTGGCATAAGGAAAAAGTCCTATTTGACTCTCTCAAGTATAAGTCTAATCTAACTCATATCCCTCAATCATAAAAAACGGATATAACTACTCATCCAACTATCAAAACCAGATCAAATTATCTCCCTGAACGGTTTTGATTGTGGTTTCATCCTATGTGGCATTTTGACCTGATGACATAGTGCCTAATTAATAGACGGAATCCACACGTAAGTCTCTTCGGAAAGAAAATAAAAAAGCAATAGGGCCCACATGTCATCCTCCTCTCCTCCCTTCCCCTCTCTCTCCCCTTTTCTCTCCACTAGCGAAGCAGGCCTCTTCGGTGAGCTTGGTGGCGCTGACGAGCTTCTCCACTCCACCACCAATGATGATAGCTCCACGGACGGTGGCCGGCGACTCCCGAAGCTCCACCCGACCACGAGCCCCCTCGCCACCAAGTTGCTGTTGCTTCGCCGCTGTCGTCTCCTCTCTCCTTTCCCACACTACGGCGGCGGGCAAGTAGGCCCTGGCAAGAGGAACCAGGCTGCTTGGACGACGAGCAGTGGGGCTGGCCAGCGGATCAAGGGGTGAGCGGTAGGGCTTGCAGGAGGATCCAGGCGATGCAGGCAGCAAGCGGAACTGGCATCAAGGACAACGGCACCTCAACACTCACATGGAGGGGGTCACTGATGGCGGCAAAAACGATGGCGCCGAGCGAGGTCCCACGTTCTCCCACTTCGGTGAGCTCGAGGACTGCCACGGCATCTTCGACAGCAATTTGACTGATCTAAGGGCTACGGATTCGTCATCTTCCGCTCTCGCCGCTTCGCGCCCTCCGCCGCCCCCAGCTCCAAATCGGCGGCCGCCTTGCTTTTTGCCATCTCACGGCCTTTGGTCCCGTCCCTCTGTCATCCCAGCTCGCCCGATGACCACTGGGCGCTAGCTGAGCTACACGGGGCAGCTACCAATGGGCAAGGCGGTGGCGAGAACGTCGACGACAACGACCGCCGGGCGTGGCATGAGCTTGAGGGAGCCGCCGTCGCTGATATTGGACAAGGCGCGTGAGGATGTGAGGGAGGAAGAAGGGAGGGAGAGAGAGGATGACTAGTGGGTCCCATCATGTGACTGACATGTGGGCTCCACAAATTTTTTTGATTTTATCACGAAATTACCAATGACATGTGGGTCCTATTTAGTTTTTTTATTTTTTTCTGATTGTGATTTCACGTAAGCGTCATGTAGCCACCATGTAGGACGAAGACTAGGTCTATGTGCCACGTGGACACCACGTTAGCGAAAACCACCGTCAATACTGCTGAGTCAGTTATTTTGCACCGGTTTTAATAGTTGGAGTAGTAGTTATACCTGGTTTTATGGTTGAAGGATACGAATCAGATTCGACCTATAGTTGAGGGAGCCAAATATGACTTTTTCCTTGGCATATCGACGGATCTACTTTCCAGTTCCTACACTACTACAAATGGAAGCCCATTGACTCAACTTGGCCTGCACAAGCAAAAAGTCTCAAAGTTTCAGCTATCTAAAAAGTTCAGAGATAATATCTGCAGGTCCCTACTCCTTTCCTGAACCCATCACAGGTCGGCTCCAGAGTTCAGAGTAGTCAGTACTCGCCATCAATTCCCTGCAACAGCTTCAATTCAAGAGCTCACAATGGAGTGCAAGCTAGCTACCTGCTCACTCCCTCGAAGCATTCCACACCTATCACCGTAGCACAAGGCTCTCATTGTAGCTAGGGTTCTAATCCTATCATGTATATTCATGTGTACTCTACCTGAGATGCTCGCTTGCTTGTCTTGTGTATGAGCCTACCGGAAGTAATCCAACTTGAGCCCACTATTAATTGTTTGTACTAATATACTACTCTCGGTAGCTTGGCACTAAGCAAATTACACAATGAGTCCAAAAATGCAGGTATCCAAGAAGGAATCATCCAAATGGTAAAGACAAGGCCATGGAGAAAATGTCACTGTTTTGCTGTACGTACTAGCTAGCCTGATGGTGTTCTCTCTCTCTCTGAATTCTGATGCTTACAGAAAACAGTGAGACAGGCACACACACAGTGCAATGGCGTTGTTCAGGGAACAAAACAAACATAGGCGTTTTTGGCACAGTGTGAGGCTTGAGCAAGCAGGATCTACCTAGGGGTGGTGGTCAGCCAGAGTGTGCAGTGCAAGAGATGTGTACAGTTCAATGTAAATAAAAGTGTGCTGTGCAATGCAGTGGCATCTTGGAAGGGGAGACCCCTCTCTTTCTAGGCACCATTAATCAAACACTAGTGCTCCTTGGCTAGATATGGAGCCAGCTCGGCTTGACTCAGGCTCGGCTCGTTATCTTAATGAGCTAAAAGTATAGGTTAGCTTGGCTCATTAAGAACTCGAGCTAACTTGTTTAGCTCATGAGCAAGGGACTAAAATAACACAACTGTGATGCAAGGAAGTCAAAACTTGCCGACGGCAGAAAGCGTTGCTCTTGTGCTTCGTTTTTCTCCTCCACGTCGAGCAAGGACACGCCGGCATGGGGCGTTGGGGTTGTTGTGTCGAGCGACGGCGACTGGCAGGCGTGGAGTGTGGGGCGGACAAGGACTACCGACGACGCGAGACACAACTGCATGGACGTAACTGCGAGAGGGCGAGTCCGCGAGACAAGAGGCACAACTGCACGAGCGCAACCACGAGAGGGCAAGTCTACGAGACGAGAGAAGTGTGACGACGACGCGGGAGTGTGACTGCACGATGCGAGTTGAATGTGACGGCGCCGCAGTGCGGACTGTGGAGAGGAGGCAAGGGGTGGCTCAGCTGCTAGAGACTAGGGTTTAGAGTTTGGTCTTTGGACTCATTTTACCGAGTGGAGATTGGGCTGTGGCATGCTGACTGTTCGAGCTGGCTCGTGAGCTTACTGACTTAAAACGACAGCTCAGCTTGTTAAGAAAATACAACAAGCCAAATTGAGCTAAGCCGAGCTAGCCACGAACTGAGCGAGCTAACGAGGTACGAGCTTCTCATCCGGCCGTAATAAAGAGCAACCGACAAAAGCTCAGCTCTCATCGGAAGAGAGCTAGGTGGTCAGTGAGTGGTGAGTGAGTACTTCCATGCAAGACACTGTTAGGCCGTTAATGACAGGGCAAATGAATGCATGGTCCCAATTATTAAGCTTTTTTCAGGAAGAATCATCATTCAGGAGCACGATAGAGATTAGTACTCTGATGGAAGAGACAAGACGGGCGGCAGAAGCAGCATCATTCTTATCTGCTGCTTCTAACAAAGAGACAGGGTATACGAGGGGAAGATGATCGGGAGTCGAGTACACAAGGTAAAAAATACACTGTCATTGGGCCCTCTTCGCCGCAGCCTGCAGATTTATTTAACCCGGTCAAATTGTCAAAACATCATCAGTTCGAGTTGAGCCGTGACGCGAAATATATCATTTGTTTTCAGTCATCGCCCCGCGATTGTTTGCCCATCCATCTGCATGCATGCATGCATGCTGTGCTTCCTGCAGCTTGTCAAGTGCAGAATTTACCTGCAGAGTCTGTCTCTGATCTGACTAGGTGAGGTCTCACTCAGAATTCAGAATAGTGCAGCGATACAAAAATATTACAGAAATCTACAGATGTATTCTCTCCGTTCTAAATATATCCTTATTTTTTTTATTATTTTAGAGAATTTAAGAAATATAATAAAAAAAATCATATTATATCTTATTAATATAGGAGGACTTATAGAAAGTAGAATGATTGATGGGTGGGAGATGGTTGGTAGAGGTATTATAGACATAATAGCATTAAAATGATTATAAATAACTATATTTTAAGATAAAATTTAAATTCTAAAAATAACTATATTTTAGTATAGAAGGAATAGCAGTAAAAGGAAGTTACTAAGAAATTAATTATCAAGTTTTGAATTACGACTAAATTAAGGCAGAGATCAACAGTGTTTCTTTTTCTTGGGAATGAATGGAGACAAATGATTAATTTGCCGCAACAGAATAGGAAGATTCGAGTTCGAGTCTGGCTGTCATTGCCATCCGGCTACGCAATCTTGCATGTCAACCTAGCTAGCTGCTGCTTGTTCATATCCAGCTGCAAAAGGATGAACGGTTGTTTGAGCGAGACGATAGCTAGCTAGGACGGGATGCATGGCATGCATGCGATTAATTGGTTTCTGCTCATAGCGACCTCCACGTATGCTGGGTTTGCATCAGATCAGATCATCACACTGCTATGATCGAGCTCGCGACATGATTCCATGGCGCGAGTTAAAAAAATGCTTCCATGGTCAGATATTACAGGTATCTTATGGCTAGCTGAATCTTGACTCCATTTCTTGCTCGTTACCAATGCAAAGGCGATCGATCTAGCTCATCCTGCAGCGTTTTCTAGCTTTTGGCTTGTCAAGGTCGTTTTCTTGATTAGATATACTTGTTCGGCTGGCTGTACTTATCATGTGTTCTCTTTATTTTAAAATATAATAATTTCTAAAATTAGATACGTACATTAAGAAAGTAGGTAAACGTAATTAGAAAATATTATAATTGGTTAAGAAAAGAAAATAGTTAAAAAATTAAATAGAGAATTGTTGTAATTGGTTGAGATGACATGATAGGTGATCGAAGAAATAGCTTTATTTTAGAACCAGGCTTGAGAGATAGAAATAACTTTATTTTGAAACGGAGAAGATTATAGGGTTTCTTAAAGAGATTAAAGATAAAAGACAAAAAAAAGTTGTAATACTCCTCTTTATGCCAGTGATAAGTGTGAATGTGGCTGGGAGTAAGGACCTAAGACGGAAAAAAAATGAACGATGAAAGATTATTTAGACAAGTAGTACTCCCAATCTATTATATTTAAGAACAAATTTTATATATTTATGTTAAAGAACGGAGTGGGCTCCTAGTATCTACTATATTCTTTTTTTTTTGTCCTCCTGCACACATCCGGCGAATACTTAGCTGTTTAGCATTTGATATTTCCAAAATATTTTAATACTAGACCTTCCTGTAACTTATTTGGGCGAAATGATTCTTTTGGCTGTAATCCAGTTGAGCAAAATGATCTTTTTGGCCACTTCACGAAACAACAAATGGTGGTGTATGTGGGGCAGCGGTTTTTAGAGCCACTGAGGAAGGTATGGCTAAAAATGCTGCTACTGCATTTCATTGATCTTGGTATATATGGACTTACCCAGGCCCCAGCAGTCAAAGTAACCATCTTAGAAGTGAGTCGCATAACTTTTTATTTTAAAAAATATTTTATAACTTGTGCTACAAACCAATTTTTCATGCATGGTCAGTATATATAAACTGTCATTGAGACAAAAAAAAAAGTTTAGGAGACCGAGGATAGATAAAATTTGACCGTTATTTTTCACACAATATCAAAGCAGATATATTAGTACAGCATATTCAATTACAAACATAATGACACAACTTTGATTTTACATAATTTGATTATTTTAAAAAAATATTGTTAGTCATGTTGGAATATAAAATGAATTGCTTATCTTTCTTCATCAGCATAAGTTTTTGGGTTAAATTGATCGATATATGCAGCTTAATATGGTTTTAGAACTAGAGATCTCGACTTCGAATCCTGACTGATGCGTAATTAAATAAAAATTATAGTTTATTTCTATTCCACGCTTAAGGAGGTTTGAGAGAGACTCGTTCTCCATCAGCTTAAATTTTTGGATTAAACTGATCGATACATACAACCCAATAAGCCAAGTTAAACACCTTAAAAATCGAATTTGTTTGCACTGAAGCAGAGTACATAAGCTCCTCAAGATCAAAATACGGTGGCGTGAGGAAGAGAGTACTCGAGCGAGCACAGTGCAATGCTTCACTGCTGCCGTAGAGTTTGAGCTAGCTAGCTGCGTTTGCATTTATGGCCTTGGCCATCTCTCCAGACGAGCCGCAGCCACTGCCGTGCCCTCCTCTTCCTCCTCATCGCAACCTCGCGAGCGGCCAAGGCTAGCAGTAGCAGCTGGGGTATTAATGGCGCCGTAGCTCACTGTATCTGCCCCCGTCCTCCGCCATCGGCCCAGGCTATGCAGCGCACGCTCTGAACCTGATCTTCTCCCTCCTCGGCTCACACCGAGATACTAGCTTAAATGCTTCGCGGAGCGTGCTCGCCCACTCGGCATCTCGCCCGATCCAACGCCGCATAATTGCTTTCTGCGCGCCATAGCTAGCTAGCTAGAGCTCTGAGCTAGGATAAATACGCAGCTCCCTGGGTGTGTTGCTGCATTGCGACATTCTGATCGGAGCTAGCTAGCTTCTTGCACTGTACTTCGTCGTCGCGAATGGCGCCGCGAGGGCGGAGTGGAGCGGCAGCGGTGGCGGTGGTGAGCGTTGTGGTGGCGTGGCTGGCAGGAGGCGGTGGCGTCGCGGTTGCCGTCGGCGTGGACGGCGGCGGGTGCGAGTCGTCGCAGCGGGCGCGCGGCGGCCACCGCGTGGAGGCGCTGCCGGGGCAGCCGGCGGTGGCGTTCGCGCAGTACGCCGGGTACGTGGCGGTGAACGAGGCGAGCGGGCGGGCGCTCTTCTACTGGCTCACCGAGGCCGCCGGCGACGCTGCCACCAAGCCCCTCGTCCTCTGGCTCAACGGAGGTACGTATAATCTACGTACACATCGCCAAACTGTTCTACTACACTACATTGCTGACAAAATTACAGCTTGTCTTCTTTCTGCATGAGTAGAGATTTTTTCGTCCTTAATTTGATCCGTGTTTGCATTCTTCTTCACATTGTTTCTGGTGCATCTCAAGGCTGCATTCATCTTCGTTTAATTGCACACGCTGGCAATAATGGTTTCTTGATTGATCCTAACAACTGTACTCGTGTTTGACCAAACCGAGCACACACATTCCTGGAGTCTTTTAATGAGCCTAGCTCCTCTCTCACTGCCTTTGCTAAGTAGGAGTAGGAGTAGCTTTTATGGAGTTTAAAAGGATCGAGGGGTAGCAAGCCAACTTTTCAGAGCTTTTTGACACGCACTCCTAGGTTCAAACTTCTTGTCATTACACGCCTCGCTCTATAACGGAAAGCCACATTCTCTTTCTCACCTTCGACCTATATCATCCGGCCTCTTCTTCTCTTCTTCTTCTTCTCCTCTTGTTGCAACCTCCTCTGCTTAGCTCTGAATGATGATCTTGTTGTCTTTGTAAAGGACAGTAGTGTGTCCGATCATGTAATGAGCACGAGTGTTTTGATCGATCGACCAAGTGGTATAGCTGTTTGAGGGCAGAAGAACAGCGCAGTGTGTAGTACAGAGATAGTAAATGCAGAGGAGAACATAGTAAATGTGTGTGTGTGCAAAGAAATGACCAATGCCTGAACAAACATTAGCAGCTAGCGAGCGAGCTCACGAGGAAGTAAATGCAGGGGAGACCGGCCGGGCAGCCGGTCGGAGCCTCGCTGCACCGGCGTGTCCCTGCAGGCGCCGTGCATGGTCCGGGCAACACGACATGCAAGCTCTGTATCCTTTGACAGTGTATGTGTGTGTGTGTGTGAGAGAGAGAGAGAGGGGCAGACAAGAACCATGCTTCGAAACTCATGCTTGGTTCTTTTCTCCATAGGTAAGAATAAATAAACCCTAGCTAGTACATAGGTACACTTAAGCTAAGTACACACTGTCTGAAACTCTGAAGCAGTTCGAATCTTATTCATTTTTATGTTCATGTACTAATACTAGCACAGTTACAGTTTATTTGCTGAACCAAATGGAGTGAACCCCTGTATCTTGCTTAATTTATACTATTCCCTACGTCTTAAAATACTGTTATTTCTAGAATTTAAATTTATCTTACAATACTACTATTTTTTTATCTATCTTTGTATCTTAACCAATCATAACTTTCCTTATTTAATTTCGTTACCTACTTTCTTATCTCAACCAATCATAATTTTTTTTAATCCTAATCTTAATTTTTTTAAAAAAATAGTATAAATTAAAGTATTTTAAGAGGAAGAGAGTAGTACGTCAAAACATAATCATCAGCCAGCCACGAGCTGAGTGACTACAGCTGTGAACAAGGCATGCATGTGGGTATATATGTTCCTTGTTCAACGCTCAAGCTGACGAATTGTTATCCTGCCTTTTGGACTTTTGACATTTACTCTTTCTTGGCCACCAAATCTCCTCTCTTGTCCTGCACGATGTACTGAGATTTTCCATTTCTTTTACAACGCCACGTTCTGGTCATTTTTTAATCTTTACTGCTAGCGTTGTTTCCCACTGGCATGATTATTCAGTGGTAAGGAGATAGTAGAAAGTTGCTCAGTTCATCAGGCCCTTCTATTGCTAACCTCTAATCCTGCCTTTCTCAGCCTGCACTAACCCGCTCTAGTTTAAAAATTGATTCCAAGCTTAAAGCGTACTCCTATCTCTATCCCTCTCCCTCTCTCATTCCTAGGAGAAAAAAAAACCGTCTCTGACCGGCTGCATGCTAAGACATTGAAATGTGTCTCTGAACTCTGAAGCTCTGAAGCGCTGCACACACACCTGAGCGAGGCTGTGGATCGAGCAGCTGTCCACAGTGCTCAGCAACAGCTCCCCCGCGATGATGCAGAGCTCATCTGCTCACCCTCTCGCTGATTCAGAATTGTTCTGATTCTGAAGGTCATCCAGCCGCGAGCAGCAGCTGCAGCGGCAGCAGGAATGGCGCGCTCTGATGTGAATGATCCCGTCGTCCTTGGAGATCGACGCAATCTTAGCCACATCCCCACAGGGTGAGATGGTGCTTGCAGCTCCTGTGAGTATGTGACTGCATGCTGCAGCTAGCCAAGCCAAGCAGGGCCCAAGAAATGATGAAGCCTAGCTTAGCTGCACTGTACCTCGCTCCGTAGCAAAATATAGTAATTTTATTGTCTCATTTCAACCGATCACAACCATCTCTGATTTAATTTTTCTATCTATTTCTCTCTGTCCCAACTAACCATAATCATCATCTATTTAATTTTATCTGTATATCTTTAGTTCTCCTAAAAAACTCTAAAAATTCTTATATTTTGGAACGGAGAGAGTACTGTGCAGTCTGCTAGTGAGCGAGTGACCCAAAAGCTGCAGCACCAAGCTAGGCCGGCCTCCTCCTCTTCCTCTTTGTTTTGTTATTTTCTCCCTGTTTGCAACTCACTCAGCCTTGTTATGGTCAATTATTAATATTCCATTTGCTTCATCTCTCTGGTCATCATCACACATGCAGACATGCTTCACCCTGGATAAAGCCACAAGCTACAAACCAAACAGTAACCTTTACCCCACAACACCTCACATTGTTGCGGGCGTGGCTGAATGGCTGGGATGCCTCTGCAATTCTGCATTGTCATTGCAACAACACAACAACCAGGTGCTTGAGCTTGTGTGTGCCTGCCTTGCAGACCTAGCCTGTTCCTGCCTTTGGGTTCCAATCTTGCACATAAAAGGAAACACGAAGAAAAATATCACTGTGCCATAAACAAAAGACTTGGCTACAGCTACAGAGAGAGTCAGAGAGAGAGAGAGAGAGATGCAGGCACAGTGGCTTGTTCTCTTTGACTTGTTCATTGGGAATGGGGTTCTGGGGTTGCAGAGCGGCCGGTGCACGCCTCTGCGAGATGGATGGACCTCTTGATTGATTCTCAGATCTCTCTTTTTTCATAGGACATGCTTGTTTTGGGAGATTTGGAGCTTATGCAGTGTAGTCATGCTCATGGAGCCCCATTGCATGTAAATAGCAGCTGTAACATACTTACTGTTTTACTAGTAGCATTTCTTTGATGTTCTAACCACTTTAGATTGGATTGCTAATGATCTTGTAAATTGGCTTAGCTGTAGATCTAAATATCCTTCTTAACTAGAGTAATATATAGAAGGGGCACATAAGCATATCTGCTGATCATTACACAGGCCCTGGATGCTCTTCGATTGCGTATGGAGCATCCGAAGAGATCGGCCCGTTCCGGATTAAGACAAACGGGACAGGGCTTTATCTGAACAAGTACTCATGGAACAGAGGTGAGACTAAGCCCAGCAACTCATCATGCCTAATGATGCAAACGGCTGTAGCTTGACTGATGAACACTTGTTACTGCAGAGGCAAACCTCCTCTTCCTGGAATCACCTGCCGGAGTCGGCTTCTCCTACTCCAACACCACCTCGGATCTCAAGACATCAGGCGATGAGAGGACTGGTAACTATTCCATTCGCCACATTCTGTGATATTTACTACTACTCAGTATTATACTGTCCAAATCTGCCTAATATTGCATCGGTCATAAACTGGCAAACTTCTGAATGTTCCCTTGATGTTCTTCTGAATGTGATGTGATGCGATGCAGCTCAAGATGCGTTGCAGTTTTTGATCAGTTGGATGTCTCGCTTCCCGCAGTATCAGCACCGGGATTTCTACATTGCTGGAGAAAGCTATGCTGGTAAATGTGCAACTAGGAACACATCACCGTGTCTGTAGTTGTTATCTCTGCATCATCTAACTAGTATCCTTCGACAAAATCCGCACAAATTCTAGGACATTACGTCCCCCAGTTGGCAAGGAAGATCGTTGAGTTCAACAAGGCTTCACCATATCCTTTCATCAACCTCAAGGGGATCCTTGTAAGTACGATGCATCAAACACGAACTGAAACCATATGGTCCATCTCTGACACACAGTTTCAGGCTGAAAATAACCATGTGATTGTCCAAATTTACCAGGTGGGCAATGGCGTGACGGACAACTACTACGACAACATCGGCACGGTGACCTACTGGTGGACGCACGCCATGATCTCGGACACCACCTACAAGGCCATCATGTCGTCGTGCAACTTCACCAGCGCCAACGTCTCCCGGCTCTGCAACCGCGCCATGAGCTACGCCATGAACCACGAGTTCGGCGACATCGACCAGTACAGCATCTACACGCCGTCCTGCGCCGCCGCCGCGGCCAACGCCACCGGCCACCGCAACCGCGGCAAGGCCGTGCTGAGGTTCAAGGACACCCTCATCCGGCGCCGGTCGTTCGGCTACGACCCCTGCACGGAGACCTACGCCGAGAAGTATTACAACCGGCCGGACGTGCAGAGCGCCATGCATGCGAACACCACTGGGATACCCTACAGATGGACGGCCTGCAGGTTGAAGCATCAGCTGACATTTTTTGACATTTCTTGTGATCACTGAGACGCTGAGCTTGGCATTGGGAGAGTGTAACGTTGCATTTGTGTTTGGATCTGACAGTGACGTGCTCATCAAGACGTGGCGAGATTCAGAGTTCTCCATGCTGCCGACTTACAAGCTGCTGATGAAGGCCGGGCTGAGGATATGGGTGTTCAGGTGAGTTGAAGGGCCTGAGATGTGTGAAGTTTTTTTTTTTCCTTTTGATGCAGCAGAGAAGTTCTTCAGAGATCATGAGCTTTTGTCACTGATAAAAATGCAGTGGCGACACGGATTCGGTTGTACCGGTGACCGCGACGAGGTTTGCACTTAGCCATCTTGGACTGAAGACTAAGATCCGCTGGTACCCATGGTACTCAGCTGGACAGGTAGAGAACAATCTCCATTGCTGCTTGTCACTTGCAGTTTAAGCAGAAATATTGTTTCTGTGAAGTCTGTAACCTTATCTGCAATGGTGAGTATGTGCGCAGGTTGGTGGATGGTCTGAGGTGTATGAAGGGCTCACATTTGCGTCAGTGAGAGGAGCTGGACATGAAGTGCCATTGTTTCAGCCAAGGAGAGCATTCAGGATGTTTCAGTCGTTCTTGGCAGGGGAGCCATTGCCAAAATCCTGATGGTTCCTGTCAGGAACTGATGTCTAGCTCCCAGTCTGAGGAATCTGTAAAAGATGCTTGGTAGAGGTGATGGTAGAAGTGTAGTCAATAGGTGAGGAGTGTGATTGATTGGTGTTGAAAAAAGGAGAAAAGAATAAGGATGGTTGTGCCATGGAAACCATGGGCATAGCAACAACGAGCTAATAAACTTGAAGCCTTTCACTCTGTTTACCACTAAGCAATTATCTCATCGGAAAAGAATATATCTTCCATACAATTCAACGAAAAACGAAGCCGTAAAGAAATTTTGTAATATAGCCATAGTGTCACCATCCAGTAATTCTAGTATCTTTATTTTTCATGAAAATGAGTTCCCTGACATACATGGACAGCATGCAGAAACAGGGCAACTAATCTCTAAATCCGACTTTCATCTCAAACCAGATATTCTGTCACTTCATCTATATAAAAGTAAACGTGATACCTTCAGGTGACTAGAGAAAATTCAGACATTAAACCCCTCAGCTCGGAGGCATCGCTTGTGAGCTTCAATCCACTTGGTGCACGCAGATTCCCCATGCTCAACGATGCACTCATCTCTCAGCCTCTTCGTATCAGGGCATGCACAGCATATCTTCTTCTTTGGCTTTGAGTCAGTAGCCAGAGCAGGAGCAGACGACCCTTCGTTCACAATTGAGCATGCAGGTGACTGCAGAGACATTGGGTGTTCTGTGCTACCCATCTTAGCAGCAGTTTTTCACTTATCTGCAAAATAAGGAGAGAAAGGGAACATATCAAATTATCAATCTCTCTGTGAATCTATTACAAGAATAAACACTGTGGTAAGAAACATCTGTCAGCCTATCCCAAGAGTAAAATTTCAGCACTAGTTAGTGTCCTGCTGCGCTACTATGCTACTGAGGTGCAGAACACTTTGAGCATTAGTAAGAGAGATCCTTCTCTCGGCACATGCATTTTTATTTTTTTAAAAAAATCGGTTTGTCCTTTTTTTTTTAGCCGGGTCGGCCAAAGTAGGCCGACCAATTTCATTAAGAGTTAGAGAAAGTTACAAACGGGTTACAAATCGACATTATACTGTCGAGAGTAGGGCAACCATGCACAGATACCTGTCACCCTGAGGACCACTTAAGATGTACAGCTTCTACTTACAAGATTGGAACAAACCGGCTTCCTTCCAAATGACTATCTCTTCTCTTATGGCCTAGTAAAGCTGTCCAGCTAGCCGTGATCTCTGGTTGAAAATCCTCGCATTGCGTTCTTTCCACAACAACCAGCAGACCATCATGAAAAGGGTGTCGAACGCTGTACTGTAGCCCTGCCGGAGACCCCTCCTTGCCAGTAGCCACCATTCCGCCAGCTCAAGGCCACTCTCACTTGGGAGCTGAAAAGAGGCTCCGATCCATCCCTTTAACATCCTCCAGACTTTGTTGGTGTACGAGCAGCCCACAAATAGGTGTTGACAATCTTCCGGAACTCGTTGGCACAAGGAGCAGGCTGGCTGATGTGGCCAACCACGTCTATGCAGGTTGTCTGCCGTGAGGCACCTGCCCTTCATTGCCAGCCACATGAAGAACTTCACCCGAGATGGTACTTTCGTCTACCAGAGCAGCTCGCCGCACAGCCAGCGCGAACGTGCAATGAAGAACATGTTGTAGGCTGGTGAAACTGAGAATTGCCCATCTTCCGAGAGCTTCCAGCGAATTTTATCTTTCACTCTTGCCTGTAACTGAAAGTTTTGCACTGCATCCCACACCCGAAAGTACTCCACCAAAGCTCTGTCGGACAGGCTCCCCGGATGTCCCGAACCCATCAATTTGCTACCAGACCTTGCACCACCATTAGCTTTGTCCTACCAAGAAAACTGAAGAGCGCCGGTGAGCACACCTCGATACTGCCCTCAGGTAGCCAGCTTGCCCTCCAGAAATCAGTGTCCGTCCTATTCCCAACCTTGTAAGTCACGGCTTCTTGGAACAAACTCTGCACCTCCCCTGTTGGGTTCATCTTCACTAACGTCCAAGGTCGCCCTTGCTGCTCCAAGCCGCGAACCATCCATTTCAAAAGAAGAGCCTGCCCAAACAGATTTAGATTCTTGATGCCAAGACCTCCACACTCCTTTGGCACGCAAACCGCCTCCTAGGCCACCAAGCAGTGCCCACCATTTAAATCTTCCTGTCCCTTCCAAAGAAACCCTCTGCATCTCTTATGAATTTCCTTGATCGCCCATTTCGGCATTTGAAGCACTGAAAGGAAGTGAACTGGCAACGTGGTCAAGACCGATTTGATAAGGCGTATTCTCCCATCCGGGGAAAGTAACTTGGGCTTCCAACATGCCACCTTTGAAACCCGATCGAGAATAGGTTGAATCTCAGCCTTGGTAGGTCTGCGTAAGGAGTGGGAGACCGAGGTAGACGATTAGAAGGTTATCGACCCTGCAGTTCAGGATCCCCTGGACCATCGCTAAGCTTTCCTCGTCGCATCTAATTGGTGTGATGGCACTTTTGCTCAGATTTGTCCTCAGTCCAGTGGCTGCCCCGAAGAGCGCTAGGATGCTATTTATAGCCCTCGCCTCTTGCTCGGTTGGCTGAAAAAAGATCACTGTGTCGTCTGCATAAATTGACACATTTGGCACATATCTTCGCGCCTCCATCCTTGCCAGCAGCCCCCAAGATGTTGCCTTATTTAGCAGAGCCTGAAGAGTGTCCATGACGAGGACAATGAGCAACGGCGACAGGGGGTCGCCCTGCCTAAGTCCCCTAGCCGGCTTGAAAGGTTCACCCACTAGCCCATTGACATTTATGCTCGTCTCCGCATTGAGGAGTAAGGCTGACACCTAGCTTCTCCACTTCGGTCCAAAGCCTCGGCTCCTCAACATATTCAACAGGAAAGGCCACGATACTGTGTCAAAAGCTTTTGTGATGTCGAGTTTGAGCAAGATCATCGGTTTCCTTCTTCTGTGAAAATGCTTTGCTAAGCCTTTGACAAAAATGAAGTTCTCATGGATTGATCTCCCCTTGATGAACGCTGTCTGTGTATTTGACACTAGGTCCTCCATTCTAGGTGCCAACCTAGCTACCATAATTTTTGTCGCCAATTTGGAGAAGCTATGTATTAGGCTAATAGGTCTGTAATCCTTGAGCATTGTTGGTGCCTCTTTCTTCGGTAGCAGCGTGATGATTGCTGTGTTGAGATAAGCGAAGTTCTGACTATTGCCACTGTGGAGCTTATCTAGCGCGGCTAGCACTTCGTGCTTGATGATGGCCTAACATGATTGGTAGAAAAGTCCAGTGAAGCCATCCGGACCCGGCGCTTTCTCATTTGGCATTTCTCTGATCGTGTTCCACGCTTCATCCTCTAAGAAAGGGGTTTCTAACCCTTGTAGATCCAGAGGGGGTATGTGTACTTGGTTGAAAATAATTTCTTTACTGTTGGTCTCAGCTGCTCCCATAATCTCTTCAAAGTAGTTCTTAGCCATGGCTTGTATATCGTGCTGAGTAGAGGCGGTCTGACCATTGTATTCTAGCATAGGTATGAATAATTTCCGCCCTTGGGCATTAACCTTCATGTGAAAATATTTGGTGTTAGCGTCCCCTTCTCTTAGACATCGGATTCGCGCCCTCTGTCGTACCCTGATTCGCTCCAGCGACGCGAGGGCCAAGCATTGCCCTTTCAGTGCTGCCTGAAGTCGCCTTTCATGCGCCGACAAGCAGCGTGCCTCGTGTGCCACATCCAACCTGAGAATTATCTCGTTTGCAATCTGCAATTGCAATTGAAACCCACTGATCTTCCTCTGGCCCCATCTGCTTAACTTCGTGGCAAGCCTTGCCAATTTAACATACAGGACCACATAAGGATCTGCACTATCTACCTCATGCTGCCATGCTTCCTGAACCACTTCAGTGAAATCATCAAATCTGGTCCAGAAACTTTCAAACCTGAATCTTCTACTTCCCCTGCTCGTCTCCCCACAAGTAAGCAACATTGGACAGTGATCTGAACCGGATGTGCTCATGGCCTGTAAATGCGCTTCAGGAAAGGCTTCCTCCCACTGGGTCGATACAAAAACTCTGTCAAGCTTGACCAACGTCGGATGCTGCTGTTCGTTGCTCTAGGTGTACCTCCTACCAAAAAGGTAAAGCTCCTTGATTTCCAGCTCATTGATCTTGCTACGGAAGGCATTCATAAGTCTGCGATTTATTCTGGAATTATTCTTGTCCGCCACCGAGGCAATCAGGTTAAAGTCTCTTGCAACCATCCACTCCCCTTGACACACCGCCCTAACTGCCTCCAGCTCATCCAGGAAGAGCAGTTTGTCAGCGTCCCTTGAGGCCCATAGACCGGAGATAAAAACCATGATCACCTCCCTTAGAAACCACTCTATCTTGACTGAAACAGACCACTAGCCTAAGTAGCACAATTAAATAACAGAATCTGCCACAAAAAAGAAAAACCACCTTTTTTTTTTCTGAAACCTAATATGCTACCTTAATTTGTAGCAGCAAGCAATCCTTAACCCTTCAAATCTAGTTCATAGTGCTAGTACATATACCGTTACAAGCACCTCCATTGAATCCCCCCCAACCCCAACGCTGAGGTAACAGCATCTCTGCATAAGCACAATTCACCCAAACACCCAACCGAATCATCATATACAAGCAACAAAACGCACAGAACGGCATGGCCGGATCCTAATCGGCCACCGAACGGTCTCACTGCAGAGAAATAAAAGCCACCGCCCGGGCGGCGCGATCCGCGGCGCGACCAAGGGGGCAGATGGGAGAGGGGAAACGGGGCGCGAACGTACACCAACACGCCTCCACCGCAGAGGGAGGCAAAGGGGAAGGAAGAGAAGGGAGGGAGGGCGAGGAAAAGCACTTGCCTGGACGGAAGGGAGGAAGTCCGGCGAGCGCTGCGCCGCCGCGTTTGCTTTGCTGCGCCTTTCCTTCGCTGTAAACCGCGGCGGGTTTCGTTTGCGGCTCGTGCGCAGGTGCACTTGTGTGGCCGGCCTCTTCTTCTTTCGGCTCAAGAAAGGCAGGAAAAAAATCTCGGCCCGGCCCAACTATTTTTCTGGCCCACTTGCACTAATATATTGGGCTCAATACGAACGAGGCCTCGTGGAGAGGGGAAAAAAATCATATTAGGTGGTCTCGGCTTAAAACGAGAAAGTTATCAGTACATGATTAATTAAGTATTAATTATTATAAATTTAAAAAATAAATCTATTTAATTTTTTAAAGATAATTTTATATAAATTTTTTAAAATAAAACACACCATTTAACAATTTAAAAAATATACTTAAAAAAAAGAGACCATAAACACAAGCCACAAACATGTTGGCCTTAGCCGGGAAAGCATCGTATGATCCTATCCTACAGTGACGTGCAGGCGTTGGTCTCTGCATTTGTATACGCACACTTGTGTGGCATCTGCAATTGCCAATACTTGTGTACGCTAACGCATCGGATGCGTGTCCACCTCGCACTCCCTGACGTAGACATCACAATTTCACGATCAGAAAAAAAACGTCACTGACTTAGGGCTCTTTAGAACAAAGAATTTGTGAAGGATTTAAATTCTATGAAAATTTTTTCCATACGTATTTTTAGAACAGAGAAATGGCCATCTTAAAATCCTATGAAATTTCTATGGTCATATTAAAATCCTGTGAAATTTCTATGGATTACCTCAATTCATATCAATTTATAGGAATTTTAGAGGATTGATTCCTAACACGAGGGACCTCATGCGAATCTTGCTTTATGTCTTTCTTTCTCCAAATTTTAATCCTGTATTTTTGTATTTTTAGAATCTTACATTCTAAAGAAGCCCTCAGACTATTTTTGAAACCAGGAACATGATTCATTTTTTTAGATTATTATTGTATGAAATCAGGGATCTGATTCGTTTTATGACTGACGGTCGGACATGTATCATGGGCACAAATCAAAAGGAAGAACGTTATTCCACATTGACAGAGAAAAAGAGAGTTACACGGCACGACCTGACTTGTCGTGACAAACATCCTGTGATGATTTCACCAACAATTCGACACATCCCGACTCAAAAGACAACGTTCATTTTTATTATTCTATTGCCCACTCAACTTTGTATGTCAACGGCCTAATTGGCCTGCTTTGCCACCACCAAACTCCACTTCATTGTGTTGTCGCCGTCTCCTATAAGCTATAGTGGGGTAACCCAAGGGTAGAATTGGTTCAAGATGAGTTCTTGAGAACCCACTCCACCAGGGTGGAGACGCCGAACCCGGTGGCCGCCCGCTTCTTGTCGTTCCACACTGGCCCGGCCATGTCAATGTGCATCCACTGCACCTTCTCATCCACAAACTGCAACACAAAGCAGCAAGATGCTCCATCAGTATATCATTCCTGACAACTTTCTTTAACATGTGTCAACCTTAGAACAGAGAATGTGGCTTGTGTGTTTTGATTCTAAATCACCAAGTGGAGGCAGCAGTATTAACTCGGCGATATGGAAATAGTGCGACATCTTTCATAGCAAAGTGGTGACTATACCTGTTTCAGGAAGAGTGCAGCAGTAATGGAACCACCCTGACGGCCACCAGTGTTAACCATGTCAGCAACACCAGACTTCATTGACTCCCAATAGCTTTCCTCCAGTGGCATTCTCCAGAACTTCTCTCCTGATAACTCCGAAGCCGCAGCAACCTCCTTGTCTAGTTCATCACTTGGCGTGAAAATCCCTATACAAATATCCCTTTTAGTAAGTAAGAAATCAAGGGAGCACACTAATTATTAATAAGTTTAATGGAGAAGATAGCAGGTGAGATGTAGTTGGTTAATCTTACCAGCAATGCTAGGCCCAAGCGCAATGACGCAGGCACCAGTAAGTGTCGCCAGATCAATAATCTACATTTGACATTTAAGATACGTCAGATTCTTGCAAGATATGGATTAGATAAAGCACATTTCCATAAAAAGGGCCTAGAAATAAATTAGAATCCAATGATGCTAGGAAGACAAGCAGAGTATCAGGATTATAACCAAGGTCAGCAATTCCAATAAAAATTCTTGCACAAAGATTTTTTTATATAGAAATCATCTAAGCATAAAAAATCCAAATTGCAATCGTATGGACAGAATATGACACTATATAGTCGTTACCTTGTCAACACCTTGATTACAAGCGTACACCAAAGCATCAGCAAGTGTAAGCCTTCCCTCTGCATCAGTATTATTTACCTGAAGGAACATAAATGCAGATGAATATACATAAGCAAAAACAGTTTCAACCTATCATTGATTTACTACAGTATGTTTCATGGACCATAAATATCCTAGTCTCTTACAATCTTCTGCATAGTATTGCAACAAACATACCTCAATAGTCTTCCCGTTTGAAGCAGTCACAATGTCACCAGGTCTCATGCCTGTGCCACTAATCATATTCTCACAAGCAGCAACAATGAAATGAACCTCTACTCCAGGGGGCTTGATTTGGCCCAAAGCTTTTGCTGCACCAAAAACTGCTGCAGAGCCTCCCATATCAAACTTCATCAGCTCAATACTGCAACCTGGTCCAGTCTTAATGTTGTAGCCACCACTGCAACCAAACCAGTGAATCAATTGTAAGGGCTAACAATTATTCATATTGAAGATGGCATATTTATTTTATACCATGATGTATGTTACAGCAATAGTTCACAAAATATGCAGATGTTTTACAAACCTGTCAAAAGTTAGACCCTTCCCAACAATAGCCAGCTTTCTCTTGGCATTCCCACCAGGGGGTTTGTAGCACAAGTGGATGAAGTGGGGAGGATTCGCAGAAGCTGCAGCAACTCCCAGGTACGAGCCCATCTTTAACTCTTTGCATTTCTCCTCATCTAATATCGTGGCAGTGAATACATCACTGTATGTAGAAGCAATCTTTGATGCCTCCTCCGCAAGCACAGCTGAACAAAGGAGATGATTGAGTATTGAAATAAGTAAACATCACAATGGCATTTATGGAGGAAATTCACTGTTCAGCGTTTACAAATAGACATACCAGGGGTAAGAACATTTGGAGGTGAGTTCACAAGCTCTTTCCCGAATATCACACCCGAGGAGAGATCATTGGCATACTTAAGTTTCTTGTCCACCTCCGGACCAGAACCAAATCCAATAAGATCTACTTGTTTAAGATGCACCTTCTTCGACTCCGACTTGTATCTGCTGTCCTCGTGCAACCCGAGCACAGTTCCTACAATTTGCAATTCACATACAGAGACAATTAAGCATCAAACCAATGCATTCCACAATTCAGTATCAAGTCAATGCATTCCACAAGATCACAGCCATTCCATGAAAAAAAAGGTGGCAGGAGCATCACAGTACCTGAAGCAATTGCTGCCGCAGCAGTCAGCTTGAAATCTTCCTGGATCCCACCCAGGGAAGCAAAAGCAATAGCAGCAGTGCTAGCTTGAACAGACTTGGCAACCGATGCAACGGATTCGCCTATGCCCCGGCAAGCCACCGTGGTGGAGGGGGCGTTCTGGCCAAGGCCGATCAGGCCCACCCTCTTGAAACCCTGCCCTGGGAGGCGAAGGACCACCGATTGCCCGGCTTTGCCGGTGAAATCCTCCTCCACCGAGGCCTCTGACAGGAGACCGCCGAGCTGGCCGTCAAGCTTCTTCAACACGGTATTCTCGAATTTGGAGTCTGATCCTTTGGTCAGATCCTTCTCTGTCACAGCGATTGCTAGGATATCTCCCTTCCAATCGGAGAATTCGACGTCTTTAGCAGCAAAGGAAACCTGCAAAATCAGGAGGAGAGCACAGGTTGAGCTCACTGTGAGGCAAAGCGGCGAGTTTGCACACAGCACATCACCAAATCTAACCAAAGACGCAAACTTAGTTTGCGTAGGAGATCACTAGTTTGATATCGATCTAGCAGTTCGATAGATTCAACAGCTGAGTCGTGATCAAGTCAACCAAAATTAGCAGCTTTCCTTTTCCACACGGATAGGGAACACTAAGCAGAGGAATCTACAACAACCCAAATCACCAAGCAAGCGACTGAACCTGAACCCAAACTCCCTCACAAGCACACACCTGGGGCAGCTCGACGGAGTTGGGCTTGGTGAGTCCGAGCGCGGGGCCCGCGGAGGCGGCTGCGGTGTGTCCCATCCGAGCGCGATGCCCGAGCGGCCGCCGGCCGAGGGTGGCGACGGCACCGGACGACGACGGCGGCGACGGGCGAGCGGCGAGCGCGCGAGGTATCCGGCGCAGCAGGTGCGGCGGGGTGCGGCGGACGAGCAGGCGTGACGCGGCGGCGGCGGCGACGGCGGCGGCGGAGGTGGATGCGGCGGAGGCGGCCATGGGTGGAGAGGTATATATTAGCCTTGGTTTGCGTCCCCAGCCGTCCGATCCGGACATGTATGCGTCACCCGAACCGGATTCCGCGAAATGCTCCACGCACCCCAAGGTCAACACTGCTATCGCGTACACCCACTGACAGGTGGGACCGATAGGATTTCGGACCCCACGTGTCAGTGAGACTAATGCGAGGTGAGCATAGTCCTCTCCGCGTATCCGTACTCCGTAGTGTATGGTAGCGTAGAGCTCGAGGCTGAGCCGTTTGATATGATCGATTTGTTCGGTTTTACGGAAGAGCGTGGCAACCCGATCCGTTGGAGGGACCAAAGCTCCAAGAACAAACTGAAAATCAGAACCGTGGGGATAAAGGTATCTTAAGGGCGTGTTATTGGAATGGAATGAAATATTGAAGAATGATTTGTAATAATTATTTAGTATAAATAAATAAATTAACTATTATAAATTAAAAGTATTTAAAATAATATCTTAAGAAATACATATATTAAAAATTTTTATAAAAATCATACCGTTTAGAAGCTCGGAAAGAATGCCGCTGAATGAAATTTTGTTCCATTCCTATAAAGCGACACACCCTCGCACATTGGATTTTGTTATTAGATTTTTACATGAAGGTCTCCTTTTTAACATAAAAAGTTCAGTAAAATTATTGTGTTTGAAATAATATCTTAGCTTGATTGAGTAGGAATCTAAAGAAAAGAGCGAAGCCAGGAGATTCATAAGGTAACGAATTGCACAAAAAAAGGCTAAAAAACTTTATTTTCAGAAAATATTCGTCAAAGTCTGTACCTACAATATTTCTCTGTTCTATGATTCTTTAACAGGTACTCCGGAAAATATGAATGAAACCGCTAATTCGGATATACCAACCAAGCATGTGATTCCGAGTTTGATGGATCATGATTCATGGCACCTGACAACATAATTGATAGGCTCAGAGCATTTGTCTATCCTTTCAGACAAGGAGGAAGAAACAAGATACAACCTGCCTGTTCGACAGCTCCAGGTAGATGAATGAATGATCAAATGGCAGTAGCCTATTATACACATTCCATTTAAGATTGTTCTGTTTGGTCTACTTACAGTGTTACATCGTACTGTACAGAAGCATCTCTACAAATGTACATATTTTTCAGGCACAGCATTACAAAATTTGTTCAGCACCAGGGGAACCAGTGAGCTGCATTGCTGCACTTACCTATGGACAGTAAGAACCAGTGAACCAGTGAGCTGTGTTGCTGTAAAGGCTATCTGGTAATTTAAGTGTCATATTAACAGTTTAACACTATTAGTGAACGATATATTCAGTTGTCTCTCTCCCTATGTCCGCAGGGCTAAACTGTAAGAGCCAGTGGTAGTCCAAGCAAGTAGGAAGTAAAGGTCGGGTGGGGCAACTTCCATTCATGAACCTGTTGGGGCAACTTCCATTCATGAACCTGTTCACCCCTTCACCTCCATATTTTCACTATGGTTAGATAGATCGCTACAAAATTTTTTGCCATGCTGTTCTTGGTCATGAGGCAAAGGCCACAATCTGAAACGACTGGTCCGGCGAAAACAATCTGAAACGACAAGAAAAATTGGAGAAAATGCGTGCTTTGCCCAGTTTGCTGACTCACCAAACCAAACATTCATGCTTCCAGCAAATCCTTCTTGTGAGCTGCTTCTTTCACCTTCTCTCTTTCTGCTTCCATCTGGGCTCTTTTCTTTTCCAGTTCCATCTGTCTAAGGTTCTCAGCATGGGCACGTTCAAATGTTTTCACGAAGCTTAGCAAAGTAGAGACAACTGTCCACATGAAGATAAGGAAATCATATAGCTGCTGCGAATATCCAAAAGCTAACTGATATTAATATGAAGATTTGGTGGATGTGATAATTCTAGTTTCTATCATGGCAACACAAGTGTTACCAAGGACCAAGGCACACAAAGAACAACAGTAATTTGGGTGACTCCGGTAAAACCACCAGAGGCAGGGACTCCTAGAATCGTATGCCGTTCCTTAGTTTTGACTGTACAGCCCCAAAAAGGATACTGCTAAGTTATCCTATTGTGAAAGGTTATACCATGGAAAGAGGGATGCAGTGCTCTTTTCTGAAACATGATGACTAACTGAATTATCTTTACATTCCCATAATACCTTTTCTCACATACCTTACATATAAACAAGCATTTCCCATTTCCTTTTGTATCAGACCCACTTATCTTTGCTTTGTACATTTTGGCGTGTAGTTACTAATTAAGCCTTTTATATAAAGGATAAAATACCTTGTTCAAATGGACACCGCACAGGATCTTCACCAAAATAATGTGCTAGAGAATCTGCACTTTTTCCCTGCAAATATAATAATAAAACCTTAGTACAAATACATGTTACCAGATGTATGCAGTGAGGTATTGAAACTCTTTATAGTCTTCGCATACCGCAGTACTGTAAAGAAAAGCTAACGACCTTCCTTCAGCTTGGGCATCAGCAAGAAATTCTTTCAATTTCTGAAACCAAAGCTCTTTTGAGTATTTCAATTAACATACTAACAGCACAATATTGTGACAATGATAATTAACTAAATGTCTAACTGTTACAATTATGGGTGTCCTCATGTTTTATTTCTATCCATCTTTTTATAACAAAATGACTAATTATTTGTGGCTGTGGTACATCTGTTTTGGATGTAGAGGCCGGATTTTAATCCATTTTCTAAAAAAAAATACTCAATTTGCAAATAATAAATAGAATATATCTAAAGCCTATGTACTGATAAAGTACAAAACTGCATTCAAGTGTTATGGTTTCCATAATCTAATAATACAAACGAAGCAGTAAGGAATAAAATTGTTGATTCATGTTCCTTCTCTTTACTATGACAAAGGTCTCTGATCAGCTTTCCTTTTTCACATTTAGTCATGATCTCTATCATGATGTAACTTGGAATCTTATGGAGTGTTTTACATAACAAGAATATTTTGAGAAACATGAAGTTATATTTACAATTTCCAGTTCCAACAAATACATCCACAAGGAGGCAGCAGAAAATTAACGGGGAAGTTTCCATTAATCCATTCTTTAAAGAACAAAAGACCACGCGCTATTTTCTTAATTGTAATCAGCATAAATAAAGATCTGAGAAATTTCTGCTCATATGACTAATGATAAAATCTCAGGCAACCGACCTTGTAAAATATCTCAGACCCTGGACCATCTTTTTCAGAAGTTGTCAATTCCTGCTCAACCTTTTCCAGTCCCTTGGTTATCGCTTGCATTTCTTCCGCCAAGTCTTTCAATTGAATCTGTTATTCACCACCACACTGTAAGCAAGCAAAACAAAACCGGCATGCATCTAGCATTAATATCTAAGTCACCTTCGATGCAGGTTCTAAATATGTGAGGTCCTTGTCAAAATCAAGAACTTCAGGAAGCTTGTCAGAAAGAACCTGCGAGTGCAATAAACTATGAAGAAAAGTCCATCAAAGTGCACATTTATTCAGAGCTTGCCACAAAAGTATCAATTTCACGACAAAAAAATCAATGTTAACATACTGGGTATAAAGCAACTAGTCCAAACCTACGGACGTAGATTCAAATCTTCCTTCGTGATATGCTCTTCTTCCCTTTTTTTTGGAAAACTGATATGGTAATTGAAACATGGGAAGAAAGGGAAGGAAAAAAATGGGCAATGCAGTCACTGTTGTAGGAGAAACAGGAAAAAGTCCTTAAACACAGATTGGCTACCACATACAGTAGTAGAAAATACTGTCCTGCTCACAACTGAATGCGATTTTTTAATGTGAAACCACTGTATGCAGTTTACCAATGTACTGTTTCTAAACGAAAAAGGGAGTTTTAGTTTAAGATAACCTTTCTCTTCTTTCGGTAATGATCAACCATCAATAATAGAATCACAAGTATACTATTTAGACATACCCCAAGATCCATTCTCTAGGTCTAACTCATCAGAAATTGAGTATGTGGAACTTCTATCGCTATGCACCAGTAACTTCCCAACAAAATGAGCAATACTTTCACAAATGAGGATTACTGAAATTAAATGCCTTACCTTGCATAAATAATGCATGAGAGTCATCCTATTATTACGTGCCCGAATATCACTGAGTTTAAGAAGACTATCCAATCTAAATCCAACAGCCAACCCTGAGAAATAGGTGCTTGTGAGAAAAGATGAAGGATATAATCAACAGTTCGCTATCAGTTTCAGGTGGTTAAGATAAATGGTAGTTTAACATATATAATAGCTATAGTGAATCTTTTGGCCGGCCCGGCAAAAAAAATAGCTATAGTGAAATTGACCATGCTGTTTCGAAATAAGAATGCATGAATTGCAGTTGTATGGTCTTTATTCCTGTCCATAAATCCTAGCTACATCTTCACTCCTGACAGTTGGTAAATGTTCCAAATTTATTTTAAGCAACATATTTTTATGACATGCAATGAAAATAATTTATTGGTAAAATTTGAACAAGATAAAAAACAGAGATACCATGTGCACTGTATTTCTTCATGTTGGAATGCCAATTTGCAAAATCGTAAATATATCAATTTTACACCAGACTTAATGACTCACCCCTTGCAGTTCCTTGGTTTAATGCATTTCCCAAAGAAAGAATTGTTTGCATCACTCGCTTAAGCTTGACAGAGTTCCTGACCTGGCCAAATAACATTATATAACAACGTGTTTTAACTCGTCAAATGGAAAAAAGGTCGAGGTTAGCTGACTATTGTGTACCTCTTCAGCAACAGAATTGATAGTATTCAAGCTATTTTTCAGATCTGCAACCTGAAAGAATACACAGAATGACGCGGCAAAAAAATTAAACTCTATATATCTATCAGAACAGTTACACAAGTTCATTCAGAAAAAAAAAACCTAAATGATGCAAATATTCTGCTGACCTGTGTAAGAAACTTAATCTTAAAGGATAAGATTCTCAGTTTTGACTCCACTCTTGGCACTTTCATCATTTCCAAGAAGAACTACAGGCGCAGAAGTCAGTGAGTGATGCTTTTGTGTTCATGGAATGAGATTAAGCACAAATTAAACTTATATCTGTTCAAATAAGCTAAGCAGTAAACAAGCTACACCTTACATGGCACTGGGAATATATTGAAAAAAATGATTATCTTACTAGCTACTACACTACTTCCAAGAAACAACCAAACAAGACTGGGTGAAATAGTTGGCTGTATGATCTCCCACTAAGATCGTGTATATCTTGGGATGAAATATGAAAATCATTATTTACACAGTTACCAAAAAAACAAAGCTCATCACCAAAAAAAAGATCCAACTAGAAAAGAAAAATAGTGACCTGTTCACATTTCCCTAGGTTCTCTTTGTTGCCTGTAAACCCCTGAAAAAGTAGGAGGAAAAACCTCAGTCAATCAGAAGAATACACAAAAATTCCACTAGAACGACACAATAAGAATTTTGAGAGCCAATGATATTTCAAAGAGGAATCTGCTGAGTAGAAATATACTTTGAGTAGTTCCATTTCTTCCTTAGTTGGACAGAACTTTATTAGATAATCTACTTGATCACCATCAACAATGGAATCGTCAAGTGCAAGCACTGCATCCTGAAAAAGAAACCACTATGATCAACATAAACCACTAGTACAGTGCAGCTGCCAAAAACTTTATGTTCAGTAACAGTTGCAACTACAAGTAACTAATATACCCCAAACCAGGTTTGGGAAGTGGCATTAGTAAGATTAGCTATTCTAGTCTTTCAGCAAGGCTATGCATCAACTATGCCAGTTTACATTTACTATTCAAGAGCCTAATCCTCATAACTGACAAAATTACTATCTTGAGATGATATCCCTTAAACAAAATTGTGAAGTTTGTTACCATAAGATCAGGTAGTGGCATCTTAATGTTTCTCAGCATAATTTCACAATTCTTTGAGCGCTGAAGGTCAATCTGCAGAATAAAAGGTTAATCTTATTTACTTTTCACTCGAATTTTCTCGCTACTTGTGAATATTTGCAAGAAGGGATGTGAAGTAGAACTACCAAAAGAACTTTTTCTTGTTTCATTGCAACAGAAGGACGTTGGCGTGCCTGTTTTGCCTCCATGTTTGGCATGGCTACTGAGAAAAGACTTTCAAGCTCCGAAATATCTATATCCGGGGTTCTGGTGAAGGTATAAATGGATTAACATGTCGTAGTGCTACCATTAGCATTTAACTGGAAAATAATGTCATAAAATGTTTGGAATACCTTGATGCTTCATCAGACTTCTGTGTTTCAGCCCATAAGCTTCCCTGTGTAGCTCTTGACACTTTCACCCAGTGCAATGGCTTCAGTGGTGTCCTCTTAGATGACTGGTTGGGCCGCAAACTTCTAGGACTCCTTGACCGGGCTGTGCTACGGTCCTTCGCGCCAAACGAGAATGTAGGAGGTGGGGGAGGAGTTGAACTGACAGTATTACCCCTATTTGGCAAAGAGATTGAGGAATTTTTAGGAGGTGGGCCTGGTGGAGGTGGCGGTGGCTGGGTTATTGTTTGCTCTTGTGAAGGTTTGCTGGCCCCAACTACCTTCGGAGGAGGCAATGGGGGCGCAGGTGGTGCTGATGGTGCAGAAGTGACATGAGATGACCTGGAATACAATGGTGGGGGAAGTGGGGGACGAGGGGCTGCCATGTCATGTCCTTTCCTTGTGGATGGAAATGAAGAAACTGAAGAGCTAGTTTGAGATGGAGGAGGAGGTGGCGCTGGAATGTGTGGTGTTTGCACCCCTGGAACCATTGTAGTAGGTGGAGGTGGAGGTGGTGGTGGAATAGGCGGTGCTTGGAGCCCTGGAGCAATTGGAGGAAGTGGTGGTGGTTGCGGAGGAGAAAATGATGACCTGGGAAATGGAGGGGGCGGAGGAGGGGGTGGGGCTGGAGATTGGGCTCTCTTTAGCAGTGCAGAAACCACAGATGAGGTAGACGAATGTATCGAGTTTGAAATCGATGTTAGTGGTGGTGGCAGTGGAGGTGGTGGCGGTGGAGGTTGAGGTGGTGCAACTTTATCTTTAGTGCTTGTTACCTCTTTACTATATGACAAAGGAAACATCACAGTGGCTGGTTTTAGAGGAGGCAGTGGCGGCGGCACGGGTGGGGGTGTTGCAGTAGGAACTGGAGTCAATGGGGTCAGGATGTCTGAGGTCAGAGGTATTGCAGGCAATGCTTCTGGGACATGTGTTCTTGTGCTGCTAGATTCCTTTTCTATGGACGATAGAGAATCTGATGACAATGAGGTGACATTGGAAGCTCTAGAAAATTCAGGTGGAAACATCTCAAGGTTTTCATAGGAAGGTTCTTGACATTTAACCAGTTCTTCATTTCTTGCAAGAGCTAGTGAAGAGGCTGATGGTTCTTGAGGCTGTGAAGGGGAGGGCATGGTTGATCTAAGGGAAACACTGATTATGCTTGTACTAGTATTTATGGGTAAAATAGGGGAAACAGGGGCTAACGATACATTGGGTGGCGGAGGAGTGCACAATGCTATCAAGGATGCCGTCGATGCTGAATTATTCACAATAAGAGGTGAAGGTTCTTGGCTTACTGGAGTTTGTGAACCAGACTTCTCAGCTGATGTTGACTCTGATTGTGCTGGTGGAATTTGCACTGCAGAATCTATCAGTCGCTGTGGCTGAACCGGTGAGGACGGTGCTTGGGGTATAACTGTGCTTGAAGGTAGTGCCACTGATGAAGCACTGGTCTTTGGCATCTTAACCTTAGTAGGTGACAGCAACACTGATGGAGGCCTTGTTCGTGAAGGAGCTTCTTCTATTGTTTGTAGTTTGGATGAAAATTCGGCTAAGGTTGAATGTAGGGTATCTTGTTTAAGTTCAGTGTTACCAACCATAACATAGTCATCTGTTAACTTCAAAACAAGTGAAGACGAGGTTTCACTGGAGAGACTTTCAAAGTCAAGTTCTTCTTTAGTATCGAAGAAAGTCTCGGGCTCATTAGCAGGAGATTCATCTATATTTCCTTGGGCAGTGGATGATGTTTTTTGTTGAGGTGTGTGAACTGAAGTATCCCTCTTCCCATCCAACCAGTCCAAATGGTCAAATATATCAAGCACCTTAGCGAACTCTTCAATACCAAGTCCTTGTTTCTCTTGATGACTAACTAGCTCTGTTGTGATGTGTGAAGTAGTTGCGTCCATATCAGAGAAAATAACCTAACATAATAGAAGGTGCATTTAAAAAACCATGTATAAACAGAAATATGCTAGTTTGCTGGTTGGTATAAACACTTGCCTCAGCTCGAAAATCTTTAGGGAATCGGTCTTGTGTGTTCCATAACATGTCTATTTGGTCACGATTAAGCATCAATATGTTTGACCTGATGAAAGCTGTATTGAACATGATCCGGAATACCATGTCCTCACGATCCAGATCCTCATACAAATTGATACATTCTAGGACAACATCCCCTTGGACATGACATTGAAGGTTTATTTTCACCAGTTCATCTGCCTAAGATCATAAATGGTCAGTTTGCTTTGGTGAAGTCTAGACCAGAAAATTATACAAACTATATATTTCAAGTATATTCAACATAAAACCCTAGTAATGAGACAGTCAAGTAATTTTAGGCTGCAACGATGTCATAAAGTGTCCACTTGTATTCCCAAAAAGCAAAGCGCTCACTTCAAAAGGACCATAATGCAAGACCAGAAAAAAGAAAAGACAATTACCTGTGAATAGAAACGCACAAGGTTGCTTCTCTTTGGAGTCGAAAAAAGAACTTTAGGAGTCTGATCAGTAGGCATAAGTGGATCTGGGCCATATATCCTGAATATTGGACGTAAACCACCTTGACCATGCAAATCTGGAGCCATCCTCAAAATCACAGAGTCCAACGTCAGAGCTCTATCAGCTGGAGGCCACTCAGGCATGACAGTCCTCATTGAAACATAGTTCAAGTATCTCAATTGAGAAGGCATGGGATTCAAAGGTGAAAACATCTCCAAGAGCTCTAATGGCGATTGCCTGTAAAGCATATCCAGTGTTTTCTGCTCATCAGAATAATGCCCCAGGTATATCAGGAGAGCAGCTAACATGAAAGCCAGAATAGGCCAGCATCCTTGTTCACAGTGCATTATAAGAAAGTTATGCTGACCCAAAGAGAGCCAGCTTTCGCTCGACTTCAAGATGCAGTGGACCATTTCCATGGTGAGTAGTGGACATCCCTCATAGTGGCCAGGGTAGTCCAAAACGGTCATAGCATACTCAGATAAAATGTGATATATGGGGCTTTCTTCATCTCGGGTCCCAAAATTCGAGATCATGAATGAATGATCGCCAAAATTATCTAGAAGATGTGCTGCAACACCTCTTATGTGGGCTTCAAAATGGGCATCTTCCATCTCTTTCATGGAGAAGCAATAATCAAAAACTGAAATAGATAAAAGCTACATGTGTCAAGCATCCTCAGCTTTATTTTGAGTTATTTTATCTTGACACAGTTACTTAACTAATGAACAGACAACGAAGCAGTTTCTTGGAATATAACAGAATTTTTTAGGGAGAGTATAGCACAACTGAAACAATCAACCACTCAAATTGTAATAAACACACAACAACACAAATCTTCCACCACTGCATTACGTATAACTCTAATGGCCCTAAAAGTCTCTAATCCATATTGTGCTGTACTCCCTACAACTTAATTTTTTTCTTGGCCCCACGAAAAATTCTCCATTTTTCCCCTCAGAGCAGGAGGCAAGCCCCCATTTTCATTAACGAAAATTATAAGGACTTCAGAAGTGCCAAATCTTAATTGAACTATGCTTAAATTAGCAGCCTATCCATGTCAATCAAGCTGAAATCTTTTCGTAGAGAAGCTAGGGTAGAGGAACCTGTCCATGGTAACTTGGTAAGCAATTGAAGACATGGCATATGCCAGTGCAAAAAACTCCTACTTCCATTACCGTATATGTTGTCCGTGATGAGGAGCAACCCGTCGGGCGGCTTCTTGAAGAAGAACTTCCGGAAGAGCGCCATGGCGCGGCCAAATCAAGAGCTCCAATCGGTGAACCAATCAGCGGGAAATCCAAGAACTGCCGACCTGTAGCAATGTATTTGGGTCGCCAACTCGCAATCCGCCCCAACGAGACGCTGTTTTGAGAACTCCACTTCAGAAAATGCTCCGCCTTTGAGGATTTTGGCAGCTAGTTGCAGCACTAGACTGCAAATATCCCGGAAGATCGAAAAGAAAAAAACGCCCCAAAGCTCCGAGCAATATTCTTCTTGCAGTGAACTACTAATTAAGGGTTTGGAATCAAAGCGCACGGAGAAAAGGTCATTGCTTTGGTTGATTCTAGGTGGTGATTTGGGAAATGGTGAGAGAAGGATTGGAGTTCGTCCAGGAGGAAGATGAGGAGAAGAAAGAAAAGTAAGCAGGAAGACGATGAGCATTGGGCGTTTGACTAATTAATTATTTTTCAGGCGCAGCTGTTAATCTGCTCTTTACTCTTCCCCCTTCTTAATTATTATTATTAGTATTATTAGTATTATTATGTCTCCCATTTTTTTTATTTGGCATGTCAATGAAATCTGTGTTTGAATTCAAAATAAGTATTTTCGGTCAACTTGTAAAACTTTTCCAATCCAACAAATTTTACTACAACGATAGATGCACCTGTCCAAGAGTTCTTTTTTTTTGGAAAAAAAAGAGCAAATGCAATGGTGCAGTAAATTCAAATGTAGGAAGGTATTTACAGGATGAATCTGCTTACCGTTTATTTTAATTGTACCATTAGTTTAGAAACGAAAATGTCAGTTTCTTCTTCTGGGGGAGGGACAAGCTGGAAGCATCCGTTGCTTTCGCCATTGTTTCCCTTTCAGATTTCGTTTTTGGCTTTTCTGTGATGCGTTCTTTAATTTCTACGCTAATTAAAGTGACTATGATGATTTTGTTAACAGAAGAGGCTGATGATTAGAGAGTGAGTCACGGGTGATTTTGGGATCCTGGTGGGGGCGGCGGTTGGTAGTTAGCATTTGCCGCCAAATTCAGACCAAACTGCGTGCACTTGTGATCGGACCAGATTCAACCTGAAGGTTTCAGCGAAGCTGCAAGAGATAAGAATTCTTTTTTTAAAAAAAAAAACGAAAGCTTTACAGAACCTCTGATTCTCCTAGAAAAGAAAAGGTAAAAGAAAAAAAAACTCTGATTCTAAACTCTGCAGTGAGCTACTAGTTTTCATGTGCTGGATCTTGACTCGTATTAGGAAGCATCGACAGTAATCTTATCAAAGATGGCCGGTCGCCGGTGTGACAGCAACAATGAATACGAGAGAAGTTATTAACAAGTAATGTAGCCTGCTTCACAAGCTTGTGCTGCGCCCAAACCCAAAGGGGTTGGAAGCACGTCACCTGTCTACAAATCTGCAATGGCATTCTTAGTACTCCCTTCGATTTTAACAGATAGCTGTTAATTTTTAACATAACGTTTAAACATTTATCTTATTTAAAAAATTAGTATAAATATAAAAAAAATAAGTTTTGCTTAGAGTTTCTTCAACAATGAAACAAGTTAAAAGAAAATAATCGATATTAACATAAATTGTTTAAATAAGACAAACAGTCCAATATCATGCTAAAAAGCTAACGACCCTAATTTTTTAAAAAAGAGGTAATATTTCTTTAGCATCTTGTCAGCAGTACTACTGGAGTAGTAAATTGTTTCTTTGTGGTTGCTGATTGCTACGTGCATCAGTCCATCAGGGTTTGGTTTCTGGTGGCCAGCAGTCACCGACAAGTCGACGATCGCAGGCGTCCATCAAAAGGGACATGCATGCAAATATGCAATGATGCAAGCATGCATCAAAGATTCATAGAATCGAGAATTCAGAGTCAGCTATGTATTCTTTTTCTTTCTTCAGACAAGTCACCTACGGTTTACTCTTTTACTCCCTGAACCCTTCTGTTTTTGGAACGTTTACTCGTCACGAAGAATCGCTCACCTTCTTCTTCTTCTTCTTCTTCATGGCCAGCGTGTAGAAATCGGAGATGATTGCTTTGTCTCCAGCGAGAACGACAGGTCGGGCTCTCGCTCGAATCCAGCGTTGCCAACATGGGTAGGGTCAGGCTGGACGGCGTCCCAACCGATCTGGACTATTTTGTCTCCCTCTCTGTCGTCGCTTTCGCCGGCGACACGTCCGGCGGCCGCCGCCGCCGCGCTGCGCCATCGTTGAGCTTCCGAAACCGCAAGCCATCCAACGGCCCAAATCTGTTTATAATCCCATCTGTGTAATCACAGCCGTCCATTTGTAGAGCTACGTGAGTTAAAAACCCCATCTCCTCTTCCTCTTCCTCTTCCCCTCTCTCTCCCCGCGGCCCACCAAATAATGCCGAGGAGAAAAATCGGCGAGCGCACGCTCCAATCCCCAAATCGATCGAAACCCTCGGTAATCCTCCCATCTGCGTGCGCGAAGCCCTATGTTGGGGGAGGCGGCGGCGGAGGGGCTGATGCACCGGAGGATAGAGTTCCACTCCGCGGTGAGGCCGCGTGCGGATGATGCTAGGGTGGAGGGAGCGGCGGGGAGGTTTTGGGTGGAGAGCCTGAGGCCGGATGCCGATAAGGGCGTGGCGGCGGCAGTGGTGGCGGCTGGAAGCGAGGGGCAGGTCAGGAGGTTGGATAAGGGCGTGGCGGCGGCAGTGGCGGCGGCGGGAAGCGAGGGGCAGGTCAGGAGGTTGGAGAGTGGGGAGGGTAGCGGGAGTGGAATAGATCCGGAGCTTCGCGTCGCGAGGATGTACTTGCGGAGAATTGTGAGTGTGTAAGCCTGGAATTTTTAGCGGGGGTGGTTTTTACTCGAACTTCACGATTTGTTGAAGTTAGCTGGTATATACCTGTAACCTAGTGGGTTTAGCTGTTTCAGTGCAGATTATAGGAGGGGTTTTGGTTCACGAATAGAAATATTTTATGAATTTTGCTTCAGAAATGCTGGTTTGTTGTTCGGGAATGTAAATTCACCTTTCAATTGTGTTATGTTTTGTTTAGAACTCATTTTGGAATAATTATGCCAAAAGAATTGCATCCACTCTGCTTCATATTGAAGGTCTTTTTTATTATCATACCCATCCCGTTTTTATTGGAGAAATCTGCTCATTCACCTCAAACATGTGGCTTTGCAAGTGAATATTTCACTGAGATGCCCTGTCATATGTAACACAGGGAGCTGGCTTGGAAAATCTTGGCAATACGTGCTACCTCAACTCGGTTCTGCAATGCTTGACGTATACCGAGCCGTTCGTGGCCTACTTGCAGAGCGGGAAGCACAGGTCCTCATGTAAGTTCATTGCACTGGTCGCAATCAGCAATTTAGATATTCTTCATGGTATGATGATGTTGCCAGTGGAAGTCCAGAGCAGTGAACCAGCCTTTATTGCTGTCTGTGAGGACTCTGCATTTTCTGATTGGATATTCCATAGACCATACAACTTCAGATAGTGGTGGCTATCAGATGCATTTCCTCTCTCTTTAATCAGTCTTGAGGCATACTTGTCTATTGGTGATCCAGAGCTGCTTCTTATTTATTTGGATTGAACGAAACAGATATTCATTTTAGTTTACATGCCTTGGTTAATGTGCCTATATCTTATCACCTGTTCTAGAGCAACATCTGTTTTTGGACGGCCATAGCATTTTCTGTTTCCTTGGCAAGCCCTGTTTCTGTAGTTTATTCTAATTTCACTTTATATTTTTTTGAAGGTCGGACTGCCGGATTTTGTGCTTTATGTGCTCTTCAGAGGCATGTTAGTTCTGCTTTACAGTCAACTGGGAAGATATTGACACCTCTGCACATTGTCAGGAATTTAAGATGTACCCTTTCATTCGCTATAGCAAAATAAAGTATCCATTTTATTTTACATTTAAATATGAAATGCCCTATCTATCTCTAATTGTAATTGTATTCAACCCTTGTGAAATCTTAACTTCAAAGCAGGCATTTCTCGTAGTTTCCGAATATCAAGGCAGGAAGATGCACATGAGCTAATGGTTAGCTTGCTTCAGTCCATGCACAAATGTTGTTTACCTTCTGGTGTACCAAGTGAGTCGCCAAGTGCTTATGAGAAGAGTCTAGTTCACAGAATATTTGGTGGTCGCTTAAGAAGTCAGGTATATTGTCAACTGCTCAGTTACCTTGTTACTAGCACTATCAAAGAAAACTGTATTCATGTGACCACTGGCTGACTATATCTATATGCATGACAGGTGAGGTGCACAGTTTGTTCGCACTGTTCCAACAAATTTGATCCTTTCCTGGATCTCAGCCTTGAAATTGGCAATGCTGCTACTCTGGTGAAAGCACTTCAAAACTTTACTGAGGAAGAACTATTAGATGGTGGGGAAAAGCAGTACAACTGCGAGCGCTGCAGGCAGAAAGTAATAGCCAAGAAAAGATTTATGATTGAGAAGGCTCCCTCTGTGTTGACAATTCATCTAAAGCGATTTAGTCCTTTCAACCTTCAAAAGATCAACAAAAGGGTGGAGTTTCAACCAACTTTAAATTTAAAGCCATATGTCAGCAATCCGGAGGTATGTAATTTCGGATGGTGTTCCTTTTCTTTACCATAAGTTTGGACATGTTTTTAATGAGCTTCTCTTTCATGCTCACAGTCATTAGTTTATATCTGTAGGGTATGGAGTTCAAATACAGCCTTTATGGTGTTTTGGTTCATGCTGGTTGGAATACACAGTCAGGTCACTATCATTGCTTTGTTCGGACTTCCAGTGGCATATGGCACAATCTTGATGATAATGAGGTTATTTTTTTGGTGTTGCAATGAATTTATACTTACTGTTTATCATTGATGCAACCTTTTTTACATTTATGCAACTGAATGAAGGAGGGAAATCCTTTTTTTTGGGCCTGTTTATGTGTTCTTTTTCTGTTGGTGGGATGGGTGCTTCAAGTTGTAGTTGAGCTGATCTTGTGTTAATTCAGTACCTTCTCATCTGCACTCCTGGCATTCTTCACTCAGTTCTTTTTTTGAAGCTTGTTTTGTTCATTGTGTTGATTATTCATGGATACCTCCAGGTTTACCAAGTTCACGAGGCAGATGTACTGAGGCAGAAAGCATACATGTTATTTTATGTGCGTGACAGAACGAGGAGCTCAGTGATGTACAGTGATAATGGTACTATTAATTTGTCAGGAAATAAAATGATCTCCGAGAGGATCACATGTATGAATGGATCAATTAAAAAAGATTTAGTGGAAACAAAAACACTAAGAGTTTCCTCATTTGTTAAAGAAAATGTGAACTTGCAGAAACAGAACTCAGAAAATGGTCTATCTAGCATTATTAGCAATGCTCCACAGGACCAGTGTTCAAAAAGTCATAGCAACACTGAAGTTCTTGAAGCTGCAGCATCCCCAAACAATGACCAAGCTTCAACACAGAAAGCTTCTTGCATACATCCAGATACAGCTGCTGTTAGCTTGCCCACGAAAACAGAGCAAACAGCTCCAGACAATCAAAGGGAAATAACATCTCCAGCACAAGCTGATGTTTCTGTCCTTCACAGTGCAAGTTACAATCGGAAGGCATATGAGAAGCAGTTGCAGGAGCATCAATTAGAAACTGATGATGCATTTACTGATTCAGGGAAAGATGCCCCTGCTGCCTTTCGCACATATGGTGTTGGGGACGGTTTGTTGGGGGCAAATGGCCAGTTTTCTGAACCTCACACAGGTCCATGCCCTGCTGCTCTTCCTATACATGATGGTGAAGGATTATTGGGGGCAAATGGCCAGGGTTCTGAACCTCACACAGGTCCTTGCTCTGCTGCCTTTCCTATACATGATGGTGCTGAAGGATTGTTGGGGGCAAATGGCCAGTCTTCTGAACCTCACACAGGTCCATGTCCTGCTGCTCTTCCTACACACGATGTTGGTGAAGGATTGTTGGGGCCAAATGGCCAGGCCTCTGAACCTCACGCAGGTCCTTGCCCTGCTGCCTTTCCTATACACGGTGGTGGTGAAGGACTGTTCGGGGCAAATGGTCAGGCTTCTGAACCTCACACAGGTCCTTGCCTTGCTGCCTTTCCTATACACAATGGTAGTGAAGGATTGTTGGGGACAAATGGCCAGGCTTCTGAACCTCGAACAGGTCCAATCCCTGCTGCCTTTCCTGTATGGAATGGTGCTGATGTATTATTGGGGAAATATGGTCAGTCTTCTGGGCCAGAAGATCCATTTTGCAAGCCAACTCCCACCATAAGCTATACAGTGTCTACTGCACAAATCATCCCAACTGAGGTAACTATCTGATGTTTCCTATTGATCTCTGGCTTTTTTTTATTTTTTAATACATTGTTAATTCTTCTGCTTGCATCACAACATGGCAGGATGCTGCTGTTTCTAATGGAACAGTATCCAGTAGTGATGATTTAACTGGTACTGAAGCTAAGGAGTCATCAGAGCTTGTAAAGAATTATGATGAACAAGTTATGGTGAGGGAGCTTTCTGCAGAGAACTCTGGTGCTAGAGCAAATTCAGATGAGCAGGTATTTCCTCTCTACCTTTACGTTTTTGTTTGCACATGTATTTTCACCCATGCTGTGGTCCCATATAACAATGGATGTACCATTTATTCTCTGTGGTTCTATGCATGAAATAGACCTTTTATTCATATTGATGCATGTAAGTTTATTTGTTAAAAACTACTTGCAGACTTCAGTGCAGAATAACACAATGGAAGTTGGGAAGGACGCTGCAAAGGACACTGATAATATAGCAAATGCTGAGGAGCAGGTATTGAACCATCCTTTGGCTGAGCAGGTAAAATCTGAGAAGCAAATATGTCCTGAAATTTCTTCAACATCGGTTTGCTCTGAAAACTCAGTAAAGTTGTTAGATAAGGATCCAGGCAATGGCAAATTGCATAAAAAGATGAATTTTAAGTCAAAGAGGCAAGTGAAGTATCCTGTTCTTAGCTTGTTTTTTGGGCCCAAACAACTGTTACTATCTTCAGTAAAATTGCACAAGAAAAGGAAACACAAGAGATCTAAAAGATGCCGTGCACTTCCTGTGCACATTGAAAGCATCACCACTGATCAGAAGACATCAACATCAGAAACTGTTTTCTCGAAGATCATATCACATAAATCCCTTGGACAGAAACGTTCTTGTGCCGGTGCAAGTTCTGAGGATGGCACTCAGTTCAACAAGAAACAGCATATTGAAGGAGCCACCAATAGTGTTCCCATGGACAGCAAGGATGCAAAACTTGCTAGTGCTGAGCTACCAAGCTCTTGTACAAGCTCTGTGGGAAACCAGACTGATTCAAGAAACTGTGTACATGCAAATGACAGAGCCCCCTGGCATTTTAATCTCCTCACAAGGGGATTAAGAGAAATTACTGGTTAGCATCTCTCTGCAATAAACATGTAAACTATGTATTTCTCATTTTTCATCCTGCTGTCAACACTAGAATTTGAATCTCATCATTTTGTTTTTTGCAGTGCCACGGTGGGATGACACTGACATTAAAAATACAAAGGAAACAGAGACAAGGACTAGCAGCATTGGCTATGTGCTAGATGAATGGTGAGTGAGTCTGTTAATTGCAGTTAAATTTCTTTCATATGATGTTGATGTCTCAGTTCTCTTGTTGATGCTGAAATCTGGTAGAGCCCACTCTGAGAATCCTGAACGCCACCCAGACCAACTCTTGCTGAATTTCTAAGAAATACTAACGACTGGCAGGGAATAACGCTGGCTCCTATGCCCCTCCTTTGTATTTGGTTTCTTTCTTCTTAATGAAATGAAGCGCAGTCCTCCTGCGTTTTCGAGATAAAAAAATAAGGTTGGCTCCTATGTCTGACTTGAAAAAGTTTTAAAGTTTTGGAATCCTACTAGAATATGCAGAAACCAGCAGCATTCTTCTTTGCAGTGACTAGGATCTGAGATGAACACAAAACCCTTTGTTGTTGTTGTATATCTTGGTTTCCTCTCGGTCTGTTTGCAATCCTTGGAACTGTTTGTTTGGAAGATAAACATGATCTTGAAGATCTATCTCATCTTTGTGTCAGGGATGAGGAGTATGACCGCGGCAGGAGGAAGAAGGCCAGAAAATCAAAGCATGAGTTCAGTGGGCCGAACCCTTTCCAGGAGATGGCCAACATCAGATCACGCCAGAGGATGAGATTACAGTTTAACCAGGCCAAATATGGGAACGAGCCTCTCAGGATATGATATACTGGAGCAACAGCCTGTTGTTGTATCCTTCAATTTTGGAATAGTAACTACCTCTCAAGTAATTATCATCCTTTTTTTTCAGTTATGTGTAATATCATCAATCAAAGAGTTAGAAGAGTTCTTAGAAAGATAGGCCTTATGGCTCAATCATTTGTTCTGATTGATTGGCCGAAAAACGAAGTGAACATTCTTGTTTGTTGTCTCATTTCTAACGAGCTCATCATGCATTCTGTTAAGCATTTTTTACGTATACATGATAAACGACCAATTAAAAGTTGTGATTTCTGATATGTGACTTGTACTGTGCACCAGCAATTGTAAGTAGGGGTAAAAACGGTTTGAATATTATCCGTTAACCGTCTAAAATTTTGAATACGGATAGGATCGGTCGAATAATCTTGAATTCAGAAACAGAAATGAATAATTTTTCTTGGATACAGATACGAATACAGTAAAGACATTATCCGGTGAATTCCGGAATCGATCGAAAACTATTCGGATAAATTTTCGGATATCCGCGTCAAATCCAAATGGACTTCTCCAAGATCCGAGAGATGCGCAAGCAGAACAAGAGGGAGCTCTCCAGGGCCAGCATCGGCGGGGACGAAGACCTCCTCGCCCAGCAGCAGCACAAGGCCGCCGCGCAGGGCCCCGCCGCCAAGGCCGACTTCGCCCCCAACGCCGCCGCCGACGACCACCTCCGGCCGCTCCACGCCGGCCACGACGACTCGCCCAAGGTAACTAAATAAAATAAACCCTTTTGTTTTAACCCATCCTGCATCAGGGCTAGTAAGTAGTACTACATGTGTGACAGATGCAAGTTTGTTTCACCTTTGTTTCAATTGTGTGATTGAAATTCCGATGATGACAAGTTCATGACCGGCGAGGAACTGATTAAAGCCGGTTAGTACTTTTACTCTAGAATCTAGATGAACCGAATTACATGCCTGCTATATGATTGACCTTAAAGAAAGTTTGATCAGACAATTGATGCAAAATGAGGGGTGAACGGCATTTGAGCCGTACTCGGTAGAAAGCTGAAAGCTACTTGTGAGTTGGTGTGTCGGTAGACGAGAGACACTGGCTGTTTTACTATCTGTGCAATTTTATGAAAAGTGAAAAAAAAAAGGGGAAATGGAATATATCTTCTAGAAGATTTGTGTTGGGAAATTTGATCATGTGATTAAACTATTTTTGTTGATATAAACGCTTAAAATTACTATATCTAAAATTTGTGATTAAATCAAAGATGGTGATATAATTATATACTTGCATAGAAATAGAAATTAATAATTTGTTGTTGATATGGATGTTTAAAATTTGTTGTATATGTTGTTAGCTAAAAATTTGGAAATATTGATATATTGTTTTAAAAAAAATAATAAGTTGTGTCTTTTCGTTGGTTTGTAAAGTTTAGTTTGAGGGGTTTTTATATTCGAATAAATATTTGTTATCGTATTTGTTCCGATTCGTATTCGCTCCGTATTTGTATCCGGTAATTTTCGATTCCGTTTTTTATCCGAGATTTTTGATTCTGAAAAAAAATAAAAACAAATATGGTATAGTTAGTTTTCGATGTTTCTGATCCGTTTTCACCCCTAATTGCAAGCGGTCTGGGCAGGCATCGGCTCACCAGTCGTAATGCCATCACGACCGTCAGATCGTGGGCGAACGGTCCTGATTGCCAATATTGCAGACAGAGCGGGACTCGCACGCAGAATGCCCAACACTGCAAGCACAGGTCAGCGGCGATACGGAGCAGCACGTGCAGTAGTTAGCCCGATGATGATTGGAATAATTCGCGGTCCAATTTATTACTATTGCGTTGCAATGACGAGTTATGAAGGTGGCTCACGCGTTCCCTGTGGCGACGGTTAAATGGCGCGACCGACCCGACCCGACCTAACGCGCGCACCCAACTACCAAACGCCGCCGTCGATCTCTCGCTGCTTTGCCTCCGGCCACCTGGGCTCAGGGCCACTCATTTCCTCTGAGGTGAGTTTGAAGGTGATGAGAAAGAAAAAGATAAAAAATGATCACGTAAAACGAGATATTTTATTAGTAAATGGTTAATTAAGTATTAGTTACTGTAAACTTAAAAAATAGATTAATATGATTTTTAAAGCAACTTTTAGATAGAAATTTTTTTAAAAAAACATATCATTTAACAGTTTGGAAAGCATATTTATGAAAAACGAGCAGAGTTTTTATCCCAACCTTCATTATCGAATAGACCCTAAACCTTCTGTTTTTAACACAAAGATCTCAACCATTGAAACTAAGCCCTGTTCACGCTGAATTTAAAACTTATAAGTTTAATTAAAATAGTTTAAAAATTTAATAATTTATCTAAAATATAAAAAATAATTTATCCAAATGTTATCTAAAATATAAAAAATAATTTATCCAAATGTTATCGTTGTATCATATATTCAAATCCTTGGATTCTGGAGGACTCACCTCTAAAAAATCTTAAATATGGAGTTGTGCCAAATAAGACCTAATTAGTTGACGGTTTAAAAAAAACAAGTTGTAGGTGCAACATACCGCTTCACTTTTTTTAAAATATATATATATATAAGGAACCTCCGCGTCGCGACACGCATACACCTACTTGACCAAATACCGGTTTGGTCATGTTCAGAAGATGTACAAGTCTGATGCCATGCATGTCAAATCTGCAAAGTTAAATTACGTAACTTTAACATTCAGAATACCAGATGAAGTGTCTGAAGGTAGAATAATGTGGATTCAAATATTTGAAGGCGGCATGCATCTATTTTATCCTGTGCTAGGTGCAACTACCAAAATGCAGTATAGCAATGCGTTATGAATGCAACATGAACTGATCGAGCCAATTGAATTGGAAATTCGAAACAGAACTTCACTGACGACGAGGAGTCGAGGAGGTTAGTTGGATTGTAAATGAGCTGCATGCACTTAACGAGTTAATGGAAAACCTACCATCCAAATCCAAATGAATTGCCTCACGAACTGGAGAAAAAATTTGTCCAAAATTTGAACATCAGAGGCGACCAGTTCGGCTCAAAATCATCGCCTTATAAATACACACGCGATACGCCTCGATCGAATTATCAGCGCCGCAAAAACCTCAAACCTTGCATTCCTCGGATCCCCTCGCGATCGAACTCGACGGCAATGGCAATGGAGAGAAACGCCGGGCCGACGCTTCCTCGCCTCTCGGCCTCGTCGGCGGCGGCGTCGCCCTCCACCGTCGGGGCCCTCCTCGCGAAGGCCTCAGCGGCTGCCGCTCCGGCGCGCGAGTGCCCCTCGCCGAGATCTTTGCTGTCGCGCATCCTCCACAGGGGCGGCGGCGGTGGCTTCGGCTGTCGCCTGCGCCTCCCACGCTACTGCTCCATCGGCGCGGCCAAGGAGGACGCCGACGAGTACGCGGCGGCGAAGGTGGAGGCGGAGGCTGCAACGCCGAAGGTGGTGGGCAACCAGGCGGTGGTTCGCGAGTCGCCTCGGAGTTCTCTCGGTACGTGTCCATGGCGATCGGAGTCGCTGGATTTACATGTCCGACATGAGGAGCGAGTGATCGAATGGTGTTGTTGTGCAGGGAAGAAGGCGGCGGAGGAGGTGTCGCCGGCGAGCCTGGGGCTGGGCGCGAGCCTCGTGCTGCTGCTCTCCAAGAGCTCGGCGGAGCTGAAGAGGATGGCAGAGCTCCGCGCCCAGATGGAGCGGCTGGTGCTCGACGTCAAGGGGGAGACGCGGAGCATCAACCGCACCAGCGCGTCCGACGATCACGCCGACAGCACAAGCGTCGTCGTCGTCAAGCCGCCCATCGCCTGGGCCGGCGGCGAAAACGGCGCCTTGTCGCGCGGTTCACGCACCAGCGGCGGCGGAAATGCAGCGCACCACTCAGCCGTCGCGATGGACCAGATGGAAGCGGAGCTCGAGGCGGAGCTGACGCGCCTGCAATTCGCCACCTCGAACAACGACGAATGCGCGACTCCTCGGCGGGATCGTCAACTCGAGGTCGCATCGAGCAGCTAGAAGTTGCGATTCGGATCAAATTTGCGTCAATTTTCTATAAAATCCACCATTGATCTCGCAGACTGAGCTGAAGAGCGACGACGACGACGACTCCACGGAGACGCACGCGACCACCTTCGCCGACGACGACACGCTGACCGATCAATGCGGCGACGACGAAGACGAACAGGATAACGACGACGAGGAGAGCGACTCCGCCGAGGAGGAGACCGGCCCGCCGGCGCAGGGCGGCGTGTCGGCGCGCGAGCTGGAGAGGAGGCTGCACGAGCTGCTCCAGTCGCAGCACGAGGAGCGGATCGCCGAGCTGGAGACGGCGCTGGAGCGCGCGAAGAAGAAGCTGCAGGAGAAGGAGCGCGAGGTGTTCTGGTGGCGCAACACCGCCAAGCTCGTCACCCGCCACAAGGACGACTCGCGCCTCATCTCCAGATGAGATAGCTACCCACCTAGCTCCTGCTTAGCTCAGCAAGAATCCACCATGACAGCTGGAGTAAGCTTCGAGCACCGTCTCATTCTGTGAGATCGAGACAAGAACAAGATCAATCGATCGATCACCTCTCAGTGATATGTCTTGCACTCTGATGCATTGTTCAATATTTCGGATCGCAATTTCGAAATTTTGGTCCCCCGGTAGGATATTATGTGGGCCGAAGTATTCATATTTTTTTAATTAAACAAATTTTATTCAAAAATTTTAACCAAAATTCATTTAAATTCCAACTTTTTTGGTCAGAAATTTCTGAAAATTTAATTCTATCGGTCCCCCGAATGAAACTTGCAAAACCATATATAGAACCCTGCTCTGATGATCATGCAATAAAGAACGGCTTATAGAGATAACTTATAAGCCGTACGCAAAACGAGAAACGATATTAACACATGATTAATTAAGTATTAATTATTATAAACTTAAAAAATAGATTTATTTAATTTTTTAAGATATTTTCATACAGAAAGTGTTTGTACCGTATTATATTTTAGGAAGCATGCTAACGAAAACTAAGGAAGAAGCCAACAGCAAAAAGCTATATGAATACCATCTTAGTAGAGATTAATTTTTTTTAGATAATGGGATAAATCCGGTCTCTACACCCAACCGAATGTACACAGCCAATAGTAGAGATTAATTTTCTACTACATTACAAAGTAATAACCATTCTCTCATTTGGGGCATTGGCCGGGTCCACCGAAGAACACATGCATACCCGACTTGATAACGCCGAAACCATCAACAGTGTAGCACAGCAGTCTAGAGGTCACTGGAGTTGCCCCACCAACGCTTGGATTGACAAAGTTGTTGTCCCTGTTGGCAATCTTGATATCCTTCACAAATGCGGCTTTTTTATACCCTTCTTTGGCGAAATGGCCACTCCCCATCAGTGGAGGATCTGATGAAACTGTCGGCCCACGCACCCATCCACCCCAAAACGCATAACTCACCTTCTCTTGTAGAGTATCAAAAAGTTTACTCGGCCAATATCCAAGTGGTCGAAATCGAATGGCACTGCTCTTATCCAGTCGTGCTAGCCACCAATCTTTAGTCTTTCGGTCCTAGTTAGGTGGAACCAAAATTTTCTCAAGCTTAGAACTCAAGTAGCGTAATTTCTATGATTTTGTATTTATCTTCTATGTTTAGATATTTTGAAGTATAATTTTTAATGAATATTTAGGCTCAGAGTAGGGCTGCAGCTCTAGCTGCCCTACTCCTGTCTCCACCACTGGTCCTAGTGACATATAAGTAAAAAATGAAAGGAAAAATATGTTGTGTGTATGGTTAGTTTGGTTTACTGCTTTTGTAAAATCACTATGTAGTCATAGAAGTAATTAACCATCCAGAATTTTGACCTAAGGGAAAATACCTGAAACAACATGACGGTAATTATGTACTGAGGCCCATTGTAGACAGAAACCGGTGTTATTCTCCCCCCAATAGCAGCAAGTTCACTAACTTGCACGAAACCAGGACACTTGAAATCATAGCACGGCTTGTTTGAACTGTCTACCTATCACCAAAATTTATGCCAAGGATGTTAGTTGAATGGATTTTGTAATGGTGGCTGTAGAGCTATTACTAATATTTTCATGTACATAGTCAACAGTACACATCGAGTAAGGAAACAGAGAGAGAGGTGTGTGTGTTCATTAGTCATTACCCAACGAATATGAAACCTGGCAAAGTTGTCTCCACTAAAGCTTGGCCAAACCTGAAAGTATCATGACGAGAACCAACAATTTTATATTATATATATATATATATATACATGGGCTACTGTGCTTCGCGACTGTTGCTACAAATTAGAAGTTTAAATGAACGATCCAAACCGTTCATCATGATCTCCATATTGAAACAAGGTTGGAGACCAAATTTTATATTTTTTGAAAATTTTTTACTATTTTTAAGAGGGTACAAATTTATAGTTGGACGGTTTTGAAGTCTTTAGATTAACAGATTTCATACCTATCTAAAAAATAGTAAAAAAAATTTTCAAAAAAAATATTAAAATTTGGTCTCCAACCTTGTTTCAATATGGAGAATCATGATAAACGGTTTGATCGCTCATTTAAACTTCTAATTGTAGCAACGGTCACGAACCCCGTGCTTCGCGAAGCACCATAGCCTATATTATATATATATATATATATATATATAATATTATAGTTTCTTTAAGTTTGTGATACTATGTGGCAAAATTATTGCTAAGTTACTAAGCTAGCTAGAGGGAGTATATATGATTGCACCCGGAAATCCTCAGACAAAATCTTAGAACATGTTTTAATAGAAAGCTACCCAAGAGATAACTCATGCTTAAACGCAATAAAAAGGAACAATGATAATAACTCAAGTGTTGAATAAAAAATAGCAAGCTATGCAATGGGACTGTATACTTACAATGGAACCTGTACCTATTTCTTCTGGACCATTATTAAGTTGTGCCCATATCAATATGGTCTCCATTCTCCGTGCTAAAAACTGGTTGGTAAACATTAGGTAGCACGTGTTGCGTAAAAGAAATTATTATCATCCCAGTATTTGATAGACTGCATACTTTAAGTAGAAAGAATAATGTCAAAGGTAGGTTCAAATAGCTTTCCATGCCACGTTAGAATATAAAATGATTTAACGAATGATAAAATTAAGTGAAGATATCAGTCTTATAGAAAAATCTATACTTGACATTAACGACAATTAAAAAAATATAACAGAGATATACCTCCTCTTGTGTCGGACCATTACGCAATAATGAGGGCATGGTATCCTTATTGCCATTACGTAGTATTGGAATTGTTCCTATTGGGCAATTGGCGTAAGGCAAATGTGCTTCTGAGCTACTAAATTGAACTTGGGCCTTGAAATTGCTATGCACAACATAAAACCTGATCAAGCATAAAATTTATGTAACAAGTTAAAAAGCAGATCCTTCATATACAGAAAGTAAATACTCTACCTGGATTGTATGGTTTTTTTCAATAATGGATGGTTCAGAGAAGGTTGTGCTATATGTCAACACCAATCTGTAGAACATTCACCATCTCCTGTCTTTTAAACAATTAACCTTGTATTTAGCACCAAATGTGATGCCAGATACACAATAAAAGGATTTTTTATTCACATACCTGAATTGTCATGTTTGCATCGTTACCGAGGATGGTTGAATCAATCTATAATCTCATCTTCGGTCCGACTTATGTATCGTCACTCCTGCTGCTAGAACAAGGTATGACAAACATAGAGTTATAATATTGATAGCTAGCTTTTCTTCCATTGCAAACATCTTTTTTTTTCAAGAGCAGGTTGTTTGTTCCCTATGCAAATGAACCATTTTATAGTTTGAGGAACTAATTTATCTTCTTAGTGCCAATGAAATGTTTATTCATTGCTGAATGAGAATTCAATAAATTTGCAATTAATATTGAGGGTGTAAGGAGCTGGCACATTAATGAAGAAATCTTCAAGATTGCTCACACTATTAATTGATGATATCTTTACTGATATGATAATCTTCTTTCAATGCTTTGAGGAAACAAGAACAATAGAGGCAAGGCATAAATGATGAAGGTGATATTAAATGCACAAGATTTATATACTACCTCCGGTTACAAATAAGTATCATTTCGAACGGCGACACGGTCACCAATGCGCACTATGTCTTATTACAAATTACTAGTATAAAACCTAATAAAAAGTATATCAAAGTTATGGTGTTTTGAAACTAATTTTTTATCAAATCACTGCAGGGGAATCCCCCACAGTTTAATTTTATAAATTAAAAGGAAACATTACAATTACAAACTATTTTAAAGATGAAGTAACCATATCACTTTCAAAAGTTGAATTAAAATATTTAAAAACAAATTGATAATCAAAGTTTATTCTATTTTACAATGGCAAGAAAATAATGGCATGTCTTTGCCATTCTCTGTTTTCTTTCTTGCTATATTAGCACAATATAACTGGTTCTTAACATTCCTTGTGACCCTATAATAATGAACAGGTTGATCACGGTTATTCTATTTCAAATTTGGAATTTCTTATGTCTAACCAACTAACATGCTATATAGTAGTTGCACTTTGCAAGTGTATTGGAAGAGATCCATGCAGAGAGTGCATCCTGATTCCCTTTAAGCCAGTAGGTCAGTTACTTTGTTGATAAAACATAGCGTGGCCTATGTTTTTTTCACATTAGATGCTTACACAATATCCATGGTGAATGATGGTTTCCTATGTAGATTTTGTCCAATAGAATTTCATCTAGAGCTTAGTTATATGTAATTTTAATCTCAAAATGTGATATCATCTTCCTCATCCATTTAGTTGGAGTTCATGACTTACAACTTAATCCGTTCACTCTCGAATGTTGTGTTATTGAAACATGAACATTTACACGTGGTAAATGATATAATGTTTATCATGTGCCATGTTCATTTCCCATTAGAATATCGTCAACGAATTTCATATTTTTGGTTTTTGCCTTTGACATGGATGCAACACCTACTGTATAGAAGATGAACTTCAATCTTAGTATCCTTGTTTTTACATAAATATATACCTTTGTACTCACACGTTATACTTAGGGGTGGCAATTTCCCTGTAGGGGCTGGGTCCCCGACGGGGACCCACCCCTACGGGGGCGGGGGCGGGTGCCATTTTGGACCCGTGGGTAGTCGGGGTCGGGGCCCCGGTTATAAGCGGGTGCGGGTTCAGGGAGGATCTGAACCCGCGGTCATCCACGGGGCCCTGAAAGTAACAGTAAGCCCATTAGCCCATACTATATAAACTCACTGCTCAACCCTAATCCCCAACCAGCCAACCCAATTCCCGATTCGATTCCCCATCAGCTTCCTCCCTCTTCGCGCGGGCAGCGGCAGCACGGGGGCCGGCGGGCAGTGGCGCAGGCGGCGGGCAGGGCAGCAGGCGTAGCTGCAGGCGACAGCAGCGGCAGCGAGCGGCAGCGGTAGCGGAAGACGGGGGCAGCGGCAGGCAGCAGGCCCAACAGTAGCTGCTGGGCAGGCAGGGAGGGCAGCCAGCGACGGCGACAGCGCTTTCTAGGCGACAGCTGCAGCGGGGGGGGCAGCTGGCTGGTATTATGCATTGTTGTTGTAAGTGGTCCTCTGATGTTCTGATTTCTGAACAATGTCATATGCACATTATTGCTAATGCTTACATCCTTGCTTGATATTTTATGTGTGAGAAAGAAAGTGCATTCCACTAAATTTAGAGCTCAGTTCGGGGCCCCGATCGAGCCGGGTCGGGGCCCCGGCGGGCCAGGCCGGTCACACATTCGCCCTCCCATGGCATCGGGCCAGGGCGGGTGGAGAATCGGGGGTCGGGGCGGGGGCGTTCCTGTCCAACCCGCCCCCGACCCGACCCGTTGCCAGCCCTAGTTATACTAGGTGTACACATTATTACAAAGTTTATTTCTATAAGATCCATTTAGTTATTGTAATCTTAAACAACAAGTCGTGCTAATTACATATGAGAGGCTCAAACTGGAACCAAAGCAAATATAGTAACCATTTCACCAAAAACTTATTTTCAGGCTTTACGACATCTAGAACATCAAGCCTTTAGTGCTTCGAAAACCGACCCACCCCATTCTATTTAATTTATATGCATTTATAATAATCAAGTCAACTCAAATTAGAACCTCCTTCGTTGACCAACATTACTTGGACAAATTTGGTCCATACTTTTGTGTAGCTTTGTTTTTGTTCTTCCTTCTGTGTATTGACTGATTTGCATACATAAGTAGTATATATGTAAGATTGTAGAGTGTACTAATTCAATGATTAAACCGTTCATTGATGAATAAATAGCTAAGATTGCTAGAAAGTGTAAAGAACTTCGTTGTGGTTCTAATAAAATAGCCATCATGTATATCTTGCATCCAATTCCATTTGTTTTTTTTACGTATATAATTTTGTTTCGGCTTAAATATCTAATATGATATGTGTTGTTCTAACCTATTATTCCATTATTAAATATGGATGCAACTTTGCAAATGAGCACTTTGGCTTCGAAGACATCAAACATGGACTAATGAAGTTCAAATGCTTCATCTTTGATCAGTCCTAGACTCATCAAAACAAATGATTTCTTTCGACAATTGGCTATATAATTCCTATTTTTATTCATCTAGTACCATGTAAAGTGATTGATGGCACAATACAATTGTAGGAATGCCCTGTTTTTGCCCTTTTTTAACGGACTACATGTCCTCCATCTATTTTGTCACGTAATTGTATATGGTGAAATATTCTTACATTCTGTAATATGGTGCCATGTTATTTAACCACCATTCTGTTGGTTCATGAACTTTCAGGCCACGCAAGTCCATTGGCCACTCACCGTTTAACTCCGAGCCGTCCACCCCATTGCCACCTGCTGGTTAGATTGGTTTTTGTCACTCAGTGTACCGATCTAATTGTTCATCCTTAAAAAAAATAGGCAATTCGGTTTATTATTCATGGGATATATAGCTTCATTACCGGTATGCATTGTTTTGTGAATTATTTGTAGCGTTTCAGATAGTAATTAATTAATATGAGGGGAGAATCCATGAACAAATATCAGAGGGGCTGAACATGCTAGAATAGTACACCAACATAAGCTTATTATGTATCATACTAGATCAATATGGGAGGGGATTATGGGAGGCTCCACGGGGAGGCTCAAGCCCCCGTATTGGATCTGTCAGTGAATATGCATAATCTATGTGAAGTCTAAAGAATACATACTTATGTGCCAAGAGAGGATGGCTCATCACACTTGTATGCATGGGATCTGTTTTGCCTCTGTGCAAGCATCTCGTTTGCTTGTAACGGAGGCCAAGGAGTATAGAACCATTTTCATATGTGTGTGTGTATGTATGTATATGCACATGTTACGGAGCCCTCGTTCACTTGTTCATCGCTGATGTCACAACCAGTTGCCGATATAGCTAGGAGATATGCTGCACTTTAGGCATAATGGTGCTGGCTCGTTCATTAATATGTCATGTCTTACTTCTGCCATAGCATGTTGCTTTCATGTCTCTGGAGTTGTAGGCTGTGTAAACATGTCTAACATGAGCTTGTTGTCGCAAGTTTCTTTTCAATACATTTGAGAGCCTCATAGTCTTCGTTCTATATATGCAATGTGATCCTAGGTTCAGGTTTGGTGACACTAAGAATTGAGTTTATGGGAGAGGATTGCGATTATGGTTTTGGTTTGAATCAAAGAAGTGCCATGATGATGAATGAATGTTTCGAATTGGTTTGTAGGCTAGCAAATACACGCGACAATCCAAGCATCGTTTGGAATGGTTTACGTATTTAGGTAGGGTTAGAGGAAGATGAACGATGAGGTTGAGTTGAACTTGACGGAAGCACTAGAACGATAGTAGGATTGGATAGGCGCCATCATAAGGATGACATGTACCTAGGCTTGGTGGTGTGACTATGATGGTGTTAATTGAAGGTTAGGCTTTAATTAGAAGAGAAGCTTACAAGGATCATCAGTATATTGTAGTGGTATAGGAAGATATCAACGTCACGAGCTAATGATCAAATATTGAAGACAAATATGAATCAAGAGTTGGAACATGTTCGAAAGACTGTGTACCATCCTAAGGTAGATGGAACACTGGTTGTACACAGGACATACATAAGACCTAGTATTAGTGTACTATGAGAGAACAGAAGAAAAAGGCTTTTATACAAGAACCGGAGACAAACCGATTGAAACCGTAGTAAAAAATGAACTGAACCTATTAATAGAGTCAATGGGTCGGTTTTACTCGGGTTTAGCACTATTGGAGGAGATTAACTGAGTTGACCCAGCTCGACACATCCATGGGGAGCGGTTGCAGGTGCGGAATATGATGAGGCGTTGGGGAACCAGGTTTTCCTTACCGTTTGGGGGAGGTTATCGTCCCCCACATTAAGGCGGTTACCACGATAACCGCCAAAAACGCACAAATTTCATCTCCAAAAATTTAAATTCAAAATTTTCAAATCTCATGGTAAGATCATGGTTATCACACGGTAAGCCGCGGTAATCACGATACGTTGAAACTGAAAAGAAAAAATTACGAAAAAATTTGTAAAATGTAGTAAAAATTCTAGAAAATTGTAGAAAATTCAGAAAAATTATGAATATCTCTAGAAAAATAATGTAATATTGCATAAATTTTTTTGCATAAACCTTGCTATATTTTTTACACTTAAACAAAGCTAGAAATCATATCCTGACCCATCTCTTATTTTTTTCAATTTCGATGGAACTTCAAAATATAAAGTAAACTTCATCATTTTTATAAACTTTCTTCATCACAGTGACCCACAATTCCAAGTACTAGCTACTAGAATTTCTTTTGGATTTTTTAAATTTTTTTAAAATTTAAATTCGGATAAAATTCGAATAAACTATACCACAGTTACTCCTTAGGTACTCTGGTGATATAGGCAATTACTGCGCGGTAATCAGCGGTACGGAAAACACTGTGGGGGAACACGAGTGGCATGGCTCGGACTCCGGGGGAGAGAAGAAGGTGGCCAGCGAGTTACGGTGGAGAACACGGCTAACTCAGCGGAGCGAGCTGGCGCTGGCGAGGCGAGGCGGCGAGCAGAGAAGCAATGGCGGCGGCTCATTGCGGCAGTGGAGGGAGAGGGAAAGTATAGGGAAAACCGCACCGGGTCTTGAAGCGATGGCAGCGGCGGGGGGCAGCAGGATACGGCTCATGGCGCGGATCGAGCCGACGGCCGTGGCGGCGGCTCCTAAACTTGAGGATGAGAACGAGGTCGGGAACTAGATTTGCTTTGAGAGGAAGTGTTAGCGCCCGACCATGTCCGGCCCTCTCGCCGGGAATTCGCATGCGCCCGGTCAGCTCCCGTGCCCGGGCCCTCGTGCCCGGGACCTCGCCGGCACTCACAGGTCAGCCGGAACCTCCGTGGCGCCTCCCGACTAGGTGGAAGGCCACCATGTGCATAAGCACCCGATCCCAGGATCAGTAGTTCGGGTACGCACAACAAACTGATACAACACAGAGTTACAATAAAATACATAACAGAGTACTTTACATATGTTACAAGGAGATCCATCCAGGACAGACCGGATGGGCAAAAATATCAACAGGTAAACTAGCGAAACGGCAGAAACAGGGCGGAAGCTGGGCAAAAACTACTCCTCAGGCCACGTTGGGAACTAGGCTCGAAACCTTCAGAAGTCTTCGTAGTCGGCCTGGTCTTGGAGGAACTCGGCAGCAGTCGGATCTTCGTCTTCTTCTCCAAAACCTACTATACATAATATGAACAAGGTGAGTACTTTCGTACTCAGCAAGCCGGAAATGATTGCCATGTCGGTCAGACAGAAAGGCTAAAGGTTTAAATTGCGAAAATTGCCTTTAGAAACTCTTTTCTTTGCAAACACTAGTGAGCTTAATTTTTGTTGTTGGACAGAGACTCACGCCTCTATCCATTCCGCAAGTTGCTTTTCAACAACTCGCCACTTAATGGATCAAGCATAATCATATATGTTCTTATCATCTTTACTTCGTATTGCTGGTCCTGTACTTCCCGAGTAGCTAACAACCACTCGTTGACCCTGAGACTCGCTACAACCAAATCTCAGCTGTGGCATTGATGCCCGCTTACACTGGCTACAACCAGCTAGCTAGTCGGCCGCCCTGGCTACAACCCGGGGCTCATCATCGCTGCCCTGGCTACAACCCGGGAGCATGATCATGGCACTAAATGCCGCGCTAGGCTGGCTACAACCAGCTAGCTAAAACACTGCTGCCCTGGCTACAACCCGGGAGCGTGCTCATCACCGTCTTCTGGCTACAACCCGAAGACTGAATTTGCCGCCCTGGCTACAACCCGGGGGCTTAAACTTTGCTGCCTGGCTACAACCCGGGAGCATGATCTTCATCCTGTTTACTTTCATACACTTGTTTATGGTGCTTAACACCCCGGACCACACAGATCCGTTTCTGGCCACACAGGCCTTCCGTTTACTCACTCGGCAAACTCTGGTCACGGTTCCTTTCCATCAAACACTTTCACAAATCACTGGCAAACAAATCTACGCTATGGGAATCACTGCATCGCCCTTAACGTGGGCACGGCTGTTCGACAGTTCTGCTAAACTCTGCAGAGGGTGTGGCTTTACCCATCCGACACGAAAATTACACCGAGTACTGGCCTGTACCCAGAAATTCGTGACAAGGCCATTTCCAAAGCCAGTCTAGAGTCATCCAATGCCAGCCGAAAGATCCACACAGGATTCAGTGGTGGCACTGAACTTCCCTAAACCTACTATTTACTCGGCCAGGGGCATCCCATAATACCCGTCTGGTCACACTGTAAGATGCTCGGATGGAATTCCCAAAGGAAACGGTCATTAATGATGATACATAGCCAAGCCACACAGGCACTGTCTCTGTATATCAAGATTTTCACAACTTTATTTGTTTCACAAACACGCCGATACACGGAGACCGGGTTTTTTTCAATCAGTTTGGTAAAACCCAACGTTTTTCCCAACGACAGACAACGTTGCAGAGCTAAGCCATTCTACTCGGCATCGTATCCTCAGATAGGATGCTAGCGTGCCATTTGTGGGCTCTTCAAAGGTGAAATATAACAAATCCTACCAGATAAGTGTTACTACTGGTAGGTCCATCGGTTGCGCTTGCAAAACGAGGCCAACAGTTTAAAAAGGTTAAACTAAGCATGCATATATTTTCCAAACAACATAGTTTTGCATATATGGGAAACAATATGATCAAAGAGGCTTGCCTTGTTCCAAGGAGGGGTCTTCTTCGGCGAAGGCGGCTTCTGGATCGTCCACCGGTTCAGGTTCTGAACAAGCAGAAAGAAACACTGATAAGCAGGAGAAGTAAAACACCAAGAAAAAGGATCAAGAAGTAGTCGGCTGCAGAAAAGGGCAGTCGGCTGAACCAGGCTTGCGAACCAGGCGACAGAGCTCCAAAGCTTGAGAGAAGAAAAGAACTCAGCAGAGCTGGAGCTGGCCGGTTTGCAAAACAAAGAAAGAAGGGGCACGGTGGCCATATATATAGCCGACGTGCAAGGTTGAGGCACGGTGGAGCTGGGCAACGGTGGAGCAAGGAAGTCAAGATGAACTGACAGGGATATGACAGGAAGTGACTTTGGAGTCCAACTGGTCAGAGAGTTGGCAGGCACTGTAGCTGCGACGAGACATTAAGGTCAAGGCTAGGACAGGTTGGAGAAAATCTCACTGACCGGGCTTCGGACTGACCACTGGTCCAAGGATGCTGCAGGTTATGTCCATCGGTCCAAGTGGTGCTGAGGGCAGGTGAAGACTGGTTCTTCTCCACTTCGGTAGTCGGCGTCCAACGGCGGGTGCAACTCGGGGGGACAAGGGAACAACCGGTCTCAACAAGGTAGTCGGCCACTTCACAGTGCTTACTCGGCAGCAAGGAGGTCCGAGTAAGACAAAGGAAAGGGCAGGATGCAAGGACTGAGTAGCAATCTACTCGGCTCAAGGGAGAAGGTAGTCGGCTGGCCAGGGAGGAAAACTGGGGCACAGCTGACAGGATAGGAGGGGAGCTCGGGAAAACGAAGACTAGCGGGAAAAGAAAAACGGGTCGTTACACCTCCGACCGGGAGCAAACGCACGCAAGAACACGCTAGACAGAGAGTTTGGTGCTGCCCCAAAACCACAGCATTTTCTGTTCTTTCCTTCTCCTTTTATAGCGAATTTACAAGTGCACAGCGTCCGCACGTCGCGCCCACGACGTGTCCACCCCACGTCCGTGACGTCGCCCACGAACCATCGTACAGATGCGTACATGTCCGTGACGTCGCCCACGAACCATCGTACAGATGCGTACACGAGCCATTCTCTCTACGGCCTCACGACGCGTCCGCTCGTGACGTGAGATCCTAACTAACTACAGTGCAAGGCTTAACTAACAGCCCACACACACACGCACGCATGTGTCTCGACCGGGAACGCACCACGGTCGGGATTATTAGCTAACAGTGCTCGGGAGGATAACAATCCAAGCCGAGCCCCAAACTCTACGCTAATAGAAAACCGAAAAAACGAGCAGGAACTCAGGATTACAATGCTTACATTTCACCCCCTAAGCCTAAAGTTCCTTGCTGATCTTGACGACGCCCAACTTCACACGTAGCTCACAGAAGCGATCACGCGCCAGTGGCTTCATCAGTATGTCAGCGATCTGCTCCTCAGTGCGGACATGCTCAATGTCCAGCTTCCCATCTCCAATGCACTCCCGGATAAAATGAAATCTCACATCTATGTGTTTACTGCGATCATGGAAAACGGGATTCTTACTGAGTGCAATAGCCGATTGGCTATCCATCTTGAGGATGAAAGCCGTGCACTGCTGTTAACGCCAAAATTTGGTAAGGACCTGTATCAGATTCGGTCAAGAGGACGGTTGCAGTCGGATAATGGAAATTGATCCAAGAAGCAGACCGAGTCTGAGAAGGAGCCGTGAAGACCGCGCGTGGCAGTTAATTACTATAGTTATTAGGAAAAGGTTTATCTCTTTTAGGAAACCTGACCTCGTGTCCGGTCAGGCCTCGTTAGCGTTTTCTGTTATAGATAGGAAATCATATATCGTGTCCTATAAGGACTCATGTAACTCGGGGTATATATACGTATGCCCGGGGACCTTGTAATCATCACAACGATCAATACAAACTCGGCGCATCGCCACCCCTTCGACGGGATCCTGCTTCTCGAGCCGGGCTGCATCGGTTAGGTCCGAACTCCTGCGAGAGGGTAAGTCTCGTCACACCGACTACCAATCGGCTAGGACTTCCTCGGTTAGGTCCGATATTCTAGTTGGTTTATGGTAGTCGGCTTACCACGATATATTTACTTTATCTATGGCTGCATCAGTTCAGTTTGATCTCATAGATTGATTAGGTATATCACATCACGCGTGCACAGGCTGTATCGACTTGCTGGGAGCGATTTATCACCAGTTCGTGCTGCATCGGTTAGGTCCGACCTACTGAACTGCTAGTGATAAGTCGATCCTGCTAGGCCGATGCATCGTGTGCAGACGTTTTATCGGAGCGCATAGCCGGTAAGTTATTTTCATCACGATCGCATTATATCTATCGGCTCATTGAGGCATTGTTATCATTATCGGTCTGTGCTGCAACGGTTAGGTCCGATCTACTAGACTGACAATAATAGCTTTACTCTTAATAAGCCGATGGTGTTGTGCGATGGTGTTATCGGAGCGCTTAGCCGATAAGTTACCTGTTAAAGCCGACTACATTTATTTGTTGTTTTATCCTGTGTTCGCTTCGTTAAGCGGTCGGCTAGCTTATCAATTATTTGTGATTTGCGTTATTGCATATTTTATTATATGTTCTTGCCTGTATTATTGTCACAATCGGTTAAGGGCTAGCCGATGGGTTTATTCTGCCGATCCAAGCACAAGTACAAGCAGGTTCCCGGGCACAACCCCAGGTAAGGGCCCGGGCATGAGATCGGGTAAGGACCAGTATATGGGCCCGGATAGCGGACGAAGATCTCGGGAGCAAGGGCCCGGGTGCTGGCATACCTTCATAACAACACCAGTAACACTAGATCATGATCAGCTAGGATCTATTTGATTTATTTATGCATTATACTTGTTTATTTTATCTAGCTTATAGCCGATTTTCGAATATCCCTTCGATGATCGGCTAGCATGACATTTGTTTATTATTACATTATTGTTCTTGCCGTCATCGGACCTAAGCCGATGTGTAAGTGCTACAGTGTGCATCGGCCATCGGCTGATGAAACGAGTCTAGATCGGCTTCCAGCCGATTGGCTCATTGATCTAACATCTTCCTCCTTGTCAATTACAGGGTCAAATTGACTGGCACGCCTACGAACCTCAAACTTTAGGACCTGCACTGGAGTGAAGCAAATCTCCCAGGCCTTCGCGTGTCACCCAGATGCCGAACCGGGACCCGGCGATTTTCGGCGTCAACACGCTTTTGGCACGCCTGGTGGGACACGAAGTTTTAAGCCAGAATTCCAACAAACATTGTTTCAATCAAGATTTCAACATGGCTGGAAAAGGAGTCAAGACGGACAACGTAATTCCGGTCACCATGGAAGATCTAACTGAAGAACAAAAACAGCAAGTTGAACAGACCATGACAAATTTCCAGAAGCTGTGTTTAGAATCCTTCAGTATGACAAGACAAGGGCCGATTCAGAAGTCTCAGTTTCCAAAACCAGTACTGGTAGGAGAATCGAGCCGCACACAACCTGAGAGTCCACCAATCAAGCCTTTACAGGAGATGGTCAACGAGGCTGTGCACCACGCACTCATCAATCAGTCAGGGATCTTAGTAAATACATTGCATAACCTTATCAAGAAGACTGTTGATGGATCGATTGCCCAAGAGCCAACTCGGGGTCCTGTTTTTCTCCCACCGAAGATAGAGCCAGGCCAAGTTAATTACAACATTAGCAAGGATATACCAGAACACTTGTTCGCGCAAAACCAGGCCGGGGGGCAACAGGATATCTCTCCTGGATATCACCGATCTATTTATTATGGGGGATACCAACAGAACTATCCGGGAGGAGGAGCCGATCCAGGTACTTACCAGAGGGAGTATCGCAGACAGAATCGGCAATCAACCCCGCCGATGCAGTATCAGCAGTATCAACAGGAGAATGCAAGAGAGGAAGATTTGTCGGCACGGGTTGAGGAAATAGTAAGGGAGTAGTTCGGGATCAAGCCCAAGGAACAAGCGTTCATGTATCGGCACCCATATCCTGAGTGGTTTGACAGGGTTCCGTTGCCACACCGATATAGGGTCCCGGATTTTTTTAAGTTTTCAGGGCAGGACAACACATCTACAGTAGAACATGTCAGCCGATTTCTGGCGTAGTGCGGGGAAGCATCGGCTGAAGAGGCCCTAAGGGTTAGGTTTTTTCCCTTATCACTATCTGGATCGGCTTTTACATGGTTCTCCTCGTTACCGCCGAATTCTGTTCGGGGGTGGGCCGATCTGGAGAAACAGTTTCACAAATATTTCTTCGCTGGGATTCACGAGCTGAGACTGTCAGATTTGACATCGGTTAAGCAGCGACCAGATGAAACAGTACCGGAATACATTCAGCGATTTCGGGATATCAGAAGCCGGTGTTATAGTTTAAACCTGAGCGATGGGCATCTGGCCGATCTAGCTTTTCAGGGACTCTTAGCGCCAATCAGAGAAAGGTTTTCGTCTCAAGAGTTCGAATCTTTGTCGCACCTAGTACAGAAGGTATCGGCTCATGAAAGCCAATTTCAAGAGGCGAAAAAGGACAAGTACCAGAGGAGAGTTGCTCAGGTTCAGGTCTATTCAACGGATTCAGATGATGAGGAATCCGACGCTGAGGTTGGATTGGCGGAGTGGGCCAGGAACAAGAAGTCGGTATCATGCCCATGGGTCAAAGATATCGGCAAAGAGGAACGATATGATTTCGATGTGAGCAAAGCCGATAAGATCTTTGATTTGTTGTTGCAGGAAAAGCAAATACAATTGCCGCCAAACCACGTGATTCCATCAGCCGAAGAACTAAAGAAGAAGAAGTATTGCAAATGGCACAACGCGATATCGCACCATACTAACGAGTGTAAGGTTTTTCGGCAACAAATTCAGCTGGCCGTTGAGCAAGGACGAATCAAGTTTGAAGATAAAAAGCCAATGAAGATAGATGGGCACCCGTTTCCCGTAAACATGGTCTATGCGGGGTCATCGTCCAGGACTCAAGCCGATGAAGGAAAACGTCAGAGTAAATCGAGGATTACTTCATCAGGTATGATAGAGAAGTACTCAAGGTACGATGAACAGGGGGATGGACCGGAACAATATAATCCGCATTGGGACTGCCCGTTTTTTCGTTTCTGCTGGGATCAAGGGATGAGATTGCCATCAGCTGAAAATTGCCCCGAGTGCAGCGGTACAGGAAATCGGCATGATCGCCAGCAGGAGTGTTCGCGGGATCGGTCGCCTGGGAAAAGAACATCAGTTCATAGCCGATTGGGGCCGATCCATGAAGAGTTCTTTGAAGAAGATGAAGAGGAAGCGCATGGGAAACAAGTCCAGAATCCTCAGTGGTGTCCTAGCGGCATATTCACGAAGAATCAGAAGAGAAGGGCACAACGGCTACGACACCGAGAACAGCAAAAGGAGCAATGCCAGGGTCAAGAGGAGGTTGATCATCGTCCCAAAAAGACTAGGCAAGTTTGGCAAGTGAAGAAGAAGGACGATGAGGACGTATCAGCACCGGTAAATATGGTGTTCTTTTTGCCTCGGGAGTATAAAGCGCTTTCATCAGATGAAGAAGGAGATGAGGAGGTTTTCGCTCAACTAACGTTGCAATCTGATCAAGCTATATTTGATAAACCTGAGAAGTCAGAGTATCGGCACTTAAAGCCGTTATACATCAAGGGATACGTAAATGGGAAGCCGATGACAAAGATGTTGGTTGATGGGGGAGCGGCTGTTAACCTCATGCCTCATACTACGTTCCGGAAATTGGGGAAGACTACCGAAGACCTGATCAAGACAAATATGGTGCTAAAAGACTTCGGTGGGAATTCATCTGAAGCGAAAGGCGTATTGAACTTGGAGCTGACAGTAGAGAGTAAGACATTACCCACCACGTTTTTTGTAATTGACGGAAAGGGGTCATATAGTTTGCTTCTCGGCAGGGACTGGATTCACGCGAACTGTTGCGTGCCTTCGACAATGCATCAATGTCTAATACAGTGGCAGGGAGATCAAGTCGAGGTGGTGCAAGCAGATCGGTCGACCAATATTGCCATGACCGATCTACCAGTCTGGGAAGCCGATGGTGTTGACTGCCTATCCGGAAGAGTTTGGGAAGGAGATTACCTCAAGGTTACTAGCCAGGGGATACAGCCGATCCAGCAAGTCGGCTCTGAATTGTTACTCTGATGGGCTCCATTGAAGACTTCGAGGGGAAATTGGGGCAAGGATTTACGTCGGCTGATGATTTGGAAGAGATTGATATAGGACCAGGAGATAGACCAAGGCCGACGTATATAAGCAAAAAATTAAGTCCTGAGCTACGAGAAGAATTGATAGCATTGTTGAAGGAGTATCGGGATTGTTTCGCCTGGGAGTACCATGAGATGCCAGGATTAAGCCGATCGATTGTTGAACATCGGCTACCTATTAAACCAGGGTATCGGCCATTCAAGCAGGCTCCAAGGAGATTCAAGGCAGAATTATATGAACCAATCAAGGTGGAGATCACAAGGTTGTACGATGCCAAGTTCATAAGGTCGTGCCGATATGCTGAGTGGGTTTCTAATATCGTCCCGGTGGAGAAGAAAAATGGGAAATTGAGGATATGTATTGATTTCCGGGATCTAAATAAAGCTACCCCCAAGGATGAGTACCCGATGCCGATAGCGGATTTGTTGGTGGATGCAGCGTCAGGCCACAAGATTATCAGCTTCATGGACGGCAATGCAGGATACAATCAGATTTTCATGGCCGAAGAGGATATACACAAGACTGCGTTCCGATGTCCTGGAGCTATCGGTTTGTATGAGTGGGTAGTAATGACTTTTGGATTGAAAAGTGCCGGTGCAACCTATCAAAGAGCAATGAATTATATATTTCATGATCTCATCGGTTTGTTGGTGGAAATTTACATTGATGATGTGGTGGTTAAATCTAAAAGTGGGGAAAGCCATATAGCTGATTTATGAAGAGTGCTGGAGAGGGCCAAGAAATACGGACTAAGAATGAATCCCAATAAGTGTGCTTTTGGTGTATCGGCTGGGCAATTTCTGGGTTTTATGGTTCATGAGCGAGGGATTGAAGTTAGTCAGCGAAGTATCAGAGCCATTAAGACCGCAGAGCCACCAAGCGATAAGACAGAGTTGCAATCGTTGATCGGCAAGATTAATTTTGTGAGGAGATTCATATCAAATTTATCAGGGAGAATTGAGTCTTTCACGCCGTTATTGAAGTTGAAAGCCGATCAAGAATTTGTATGGGGGGCAGCGCAGCAGAAGGCGTTTGATGAGATCAAGAACTATCTTAGTTCCCCGCCTGTTTTGATTCCGCCGCAGGAAGGAGTGCCGTTCAGATTATACTTGTCGGCCGATGAGAAGTCCATCGGTTCTGTTTTGATCCAAGAATTTGAAGGTAAAGAGCGAGTTGTGTTCTATCTAAGTAGGAGACTTTTGGATGCTGAGACGAGATATCCAGCGGTGGAGAAGTTATGCTTGTGTTTATATTTCTCGTGTACAAAGTTGAGGCATTACATCCTATCGGCTGAATGTACAGTAGTTTGCCAGGCCGATGTGGTCAAATATATGTTGTCGGCTCCAGTCTTGAAAGGGCGAGTTGGCAAGTGGGTTTTTGCCTTGACAGAGTTTGACTTGAGGTACGAATCGGCTAAAGCAATCAAAGGACAAGCAGTGGCCGATTTTATTGTCCAGCACAGGGGGTCTCACGAGGACTATGTGGAGCCGATCCCGTGGGTCTTATTTTTTAATGGATCGGTTTGCAGGCATGGATCTGGTATCGGTTTGGTTATTGTGTCGCCTCGGGAGGCAAGTTTTGAGTTTGCTTTTACAATTAAGCCTTATCGGACTAACAATCAGGCGGAGTACGAGGCGGTGCTGAAAGGACTTCAACTATTAAAGGAGATCGGGGCCGATATTATAGAGATTATTGGTGATTCTTTGTTGGTGATCAAACAGTTATCTGGAGAATATGAGTGCAGGGATGATGTTTTGAGGTCATATTATGAAGAGTGCGTGGATTTGTTGAAGGATTTCAAGATGGTGTCAATGAATCATATTCCCAGGGAGCAGAATTTGGAAGCCAATGATCTTGCACAGATTGCTTCAGGATATCGGCTGAATAGGCAGGTTGAGGTGGAGATAGCCGATATTGATGTCCAGAACAAGGCCGATGACTGGAGACAGGAGATAATTGATTACTTACGGAACCCGTCGCAGTCTGTTTCCAGGAAGATTCGGTATAAAGCTACTAAATATGTGCTACTTGATGAGGAGTTGTATTATCGGACGTTTGAGGGAGTTCTGCTTAGATGCCTGGATTTGGAAGAAGCCAAAGTGGTTATGTGTGAAGTGCACGAAGGCATCTGTGGAACTCATCAATCGGCTCATAAGATGAAGTGGTTGTTGAGAAGAGTAGGGTATTTTTGGCCGACAATGCTGGAAGATTGCTTTAGGTATTATAAAGGATGTCAAGATTGTCAGAAGTTTGGAAATATACAGCGGGCACCGGCATCGGCTATGAATCCTATCATCAAACCGTGGCCGTTCAGAGGATGGGGAATTGATATGATCGGCCAGATTTTTCCTCCATCAAGTAAGGGACATAAGTTTATATTGGCAGCAACAGATTATTTCACCAAGTGGGTAGAGGCAATTCCTTTGAAGAAGGTCACGTCCAAAGAAGCGATTGAATTTATCAAGGAGCATATCATTTATCGGTTTGGGATTCCTCAGACGATAACTACTGATCAGGGGTCTATTTTGTTTTCTGATGAGTTTCAACAGTTTGCTGCCAGTATGGGAATCAAGTTATTAAATTCATCGCCTTATTATGCTCAAGCCAATGGGCAAGCAGAAGCTTCCAACAAGAGTTTGATCAAGTTGATTAAGCGGAAAATTGATGAGCAGCCACGGCGATGGCATTCTACATTAGCCGATTCACTATGGGCCTATCGGATGGCATGCCACGGGTCTACTCGGGTACCGCCGTATCAGTTGGTATATGGACATGAGGCGGTTTTACCATGGGAAACTAACATCAGCTCTAGAAGACTTTCTTTGCAGAATCAATTGACGGCCGATGATTATTATAACTTGATGGCAGATGAACTTGAAGATTTAGCTCAGAATCGGTTGAGAGCGCTGGAAAGAATCAAGGAGAATAAGGCTAGGGCAGCTCGGCATTACAACAAAAAGGTGGTGAATAAGTCGTTTGCCGAGGGGGACCTTGTGTGGAAGTTGATTTTGCCGATCGGGTCCAGAGATAATAAGTTCGGAAAATGGTCGCCTAATTGGGAAGGGCCTTATCGGATTAATCGCTGTGTGCCTGGTAACGCATATATATTAGAAGATCTTGACGGGACGGAGTTTGCTAAAGCACTTAATGGGAAATATCTCAAGAAATACTACCCTAGCGTTTGGATCAACTCTTAAATCGGTTAAGTACAGCCGATTTCTAAGCAATTCGGAAAGCCGATGTTTTTATACGTCGCTTAAAGACAGCCGATATCAATTGATATCGCCTTTAGATTAAAATAAGCGGAAAAATTATCAGGGATGAGAGAGATGAGTAGCAGAGCCGATCTGGTTACATGACAGCAGACGGGTGATCGGCATGTTCCGGAAAATCGTCAGTTATAAAGGTTTAAGGCTTACAAAAACTTTCGGATAGTTTCGATTGCGCGCAGACGGATCTGATCAATTTCATTGATGGCCCGGATATCGTCTTCATCAGAGCCTGGGATGACTTTCAAGCTTTTGCGCCGATGGATGACTTGGCGCACTGCTGCTGTGACTTTGGCTTCTTGATCTTGGATGGCTTGCGGCAGGCCGATGAGCTGGGATTCTGTGTCTTCAAGATCCTTGCGAACTTTTTGAAGTTCTCCCAGCAAATCGGCTTCCTTTTTCTTCAGTTGATTTAGCTTGGATTGAAGTTCTTGGGGGACAGCTGCCATGTCATCAAGTTTCTTCTTGTCTATCTGGGCTGATAGCCGATCGGTTTGGATGTCTTGGGCTATCTTCTGTTGGTCAGCACGATCGGCTATACGCTGTCTGAGCTTGATAAGTTTAAACCTATGAGACTCCAGGTATGCTGCGGGGGTCAATGCATCAACGAGCTCTTCGGGCAGGTGGTGTTCGATGTCTGCAAATCTTGCTCGGATTGGCCCGCAGTCTTCTACCAGTGCATCGATTGGATTTTCCAGCCGACTGATGATGCTTGTTAAATACTCGCGCACATCGGCTGAGAAGGACGGTTTGGAGGATGCACTGGTGGCTGTAGCTTCTTCTACCTCCAGATATTGACCGATGTCGAAGGAGAACAAGTCGGTCAAGGACTGCAAAATTGGTATCGGAAAGGTGATCAATAAGAGATTAGAAGCAAAGTGCGAGCATGACAAAGGTTACCTGAGGAAGGACGTCGGCAGATCGGGTAACATCGGCTTCGGTAGGGTGAGTGGGTTGTTCTTCAGAGGGGCCGATGTCAGCCGATGGAATAGAAGCAGTCTCGTCGATGGCTGGAGGACTTGGTGCTGAAAGAGGGGGAGCTGGAGAAGCTATCGGCTCGGTGCTTGGAAGGATGTCAGAAGAATGTTGGGGTTCTGGAGCCGGTGACTCAAGCTAAAAATGAAACTGGTAAGATAAATGAGAAATCGAGGAATAATGTTCAATTTGGCGCGTACCTGAGGGGAAGAAGGAGCCGATGTGGTCTGGGGAGAAGATGGCGTTGTGGTAGCAGCATCAACATCGGTCTTCTGCTTCTTCAAAGAGGGACGGTGTGCTAACTTCTTCCGCTTTTGTCCCATCGGCCGAGGCGCCTTGAGAAGAGCCGATGGAGATGGAGCGTCGCGTCCTAAGTTCGGAGCGGCTGATGAGGGTTGGTACAGAATCGGCCGACCGCTGTTGCTTGTTGATGGGGGCTCGACGCTGGCGGCCTGCAAAGTAAGGGTCAGAGACGATTGAGGATGATATTTGAAGCTTGCGAGAGTTACCTCGTTGTCAGATTCAACATAGTCGGCATCTAGACGGGAGCAATAACAAGTGGGCGCTAAGCAGAACAGATGTTTTTTCCATTCCGACCACCATCGGACAAAAGGCTTGGTGTTGGCAGTGCAGACGTACACCTCGGTGGCAGCGCCTAGCAGGAGGGAGTCTGTCAAAGACCGCAGCCGATCATATTCCAGGGCGCTGCTGACCGTGCCCCGAGCCTGGAGTTTGTCGGTGAAGAACAGGCCGATCGGAAGCTGGCCAAGGCCGAGTTGACAGGAGCTGGTTGATGGGTGGTAGAACTCATACGATGGTTGAGTTCGGCCCAGAGAAAAGCCGGTTGGCAGCAGGCAAGGACTGATGGCCGATAGGAATATGGCTTTAGATTGATCATCGTTCAGAGCTTTGAGTGGATCAAAGTTGGAAGGCATCTCGAATGATGATGCGTCATTGTAAGCAAACCAAAGAGTAGCATCCCTGGTAAAGCCATAATAAAACCCCTTGAACCACTGACTAACTTCAGCAGGGGATATCTTGCCGCCAGAAAGGGCCGATGCAGCCTCACCCATAGAGATGCATCGGCGGTAGATGGGGTCTTGATCTTCTGGGTAATCAGCTGGGAAGGATTGCTTGAGGAGGGAAGTTTCTGGGATGGCCTTGGAGGTGTAAACATTAAGCCAAAGCTGTACGAACCACCAAGGACCCCCAATGTGGCCGACGGGCTGGCCGGCCGATAGCTTAGTTGCTACCTGATGAAGCAGCTGGTAGGTGGCGCCAAGGAGATAGTGCCCTAACGGAATTTGTTTCCTATCGGCCAAGCACTCTGCTAGGCATTGCATATTGGTCGTCGGGCCGAGGGTTGCGCCACCAAAGACGAACCGTTCCAACCACAAGTTCAGAAAAGCGACGTGCTCCCGATCATCAACCGGTCCAGTTCCTTTGTTGTGAAGAGATATATACCTGGACCAGCCGCCGATGTTTTTTGTTTGGAGCCGGTGGGCAGGCTTGAACCGGAGTTTGAAGGGGTTGATGTAGCTTGTCGTGTCCAGGCAGGTGAGCATGGTCACATCTAGCAGAGTGGGGGTCATCGGCCCATGACCAAACAGAAAGGCATTGAGAGCATCAGACCAGAAGTACGAGGCCGATGCGAGCAGAGATTCATTCCTTTCCATATCGGCCAAGGAGAGGTTGATGCAGTGGCCGATGTGAGATTCTTCCCAATAGATCCTCTTTGCAGCCGATACTCTGATGTACCAGTCTCTCCATCCGGGCAATCTACTCGGCCAGGACCTGAAGCTGTTGGTCCAGTCACTGACCAACATGGCCGAGTTCTTGAAGGGAGTGCGTTGGGTTTCGGCACTGATGAAATCGGTGGGATCTTCGCTGCCCATGGGGCCATGATAGAAAAAGCAGGGGTAATCGGCGGCCGGAATCAGGATCTGGGCTCTGAGATGCTACAGTAGACAAGAACACGACGAAGAACAGGTGAAGAACATGGCAAATCGGGTTCGTACAGATTGCAGATTGGGGAAAAATAACCGGGTGAGAAGATTACCTCAGGGATTGCAGATGTTGTTGCCATCGTGGAAATAGGAGAGGTTGCAGGGGTCGACGGACGGAGAGAGAGGTTGCAGTAATTCGTCTAGATTCGCTAGAGCTTGGTGAGGATGTGGAAGATGAAGCGGTGGTGCTCTGGTGATGTGAAAGTATAAAAAGAGGGCAAGAAGACGAAGCGTTTTATAAAGGTATGACAGCCGAGCGGGAATTGAGGCCGTTGGCACTGTTTCAAACATTTATGGCAAGTGGGTTATCTTGGGCCGCCTCGGTATGGGAGAAATCTAGAGGCCCAAAGTTGGAAGAATTTCGGAATCCTACAGAAGAACTCCGAAATTGGGGGGCATGTGTTAACGCCAAAATTTGGTAAGGACCTGTATCAGATTCGGTCAAGAGGACGGTTGCAGTCGGATAATGGAAATTGATCCAAGAAGCAGACCGAGTCTGAGAAGGAGCCGTGAAGACCGCGCGTGGCAGTTAATTACTATAGTTATTAGGAAAAGGTTTATCTCTTTTAGGAAACCTGACCTCGTGTCCGGTCAGGCCTCGTTAGCGTTTTCTGTTATAGATAGGAAATCATATATTGTGTCCTATAAGGACTCATGTAACTCGGGGTATATATACGTATGCCCGGGGACCTTGTAATCATCACAACGATCAATACAAACTCGGCGCATCGCCACCCCTTCGACGGGATCCTGCTTCTCGAGCCGGGCTGCATCGGTTAGGTCCGAACTCCTGCGAGAGGGTAAGTCTCGTCACACCGACTACCAATCGGCTAGGACTTCCTCGGTTAGGTCCGATATTCTAGTTGGTTTATGGTAGTCGGCTTACCACGATATATTTACTTTATCTATGGCTGCATCAGTTCAGTTTGATCTCATAGATTGATTAGGTATATCACATCACGCGTGCACAGGCTGTATCGACTTGCTGGGAGCGATTTATCACCAGTTCGTGCTGCATCGGTTAGGTCCGACCTACTGAACTGCTAGTGATAAGTCGATCCTGCTAGGCCGATGCATCGTGTGCAGACGTTTTATCGGAGCGCATAGCCGGTAAGTTATTTTCATCACGATCGCATTATATCTATCGGCTCATTGAGGCATTGTTATCGTTATCGGTCTGTGCTGCAACGGTTAGGTCCGATCTACTAGACTGACAATAATAGCTTTACTCTTAATAAGCCGATGGTGTTGTGCGATGGTGTTATCGGAGCGCTTAGCCGATAAGTTACCTGTTAAAGCCGACTACATTTATTTGTTGTTTTATCCTGTGTTTGCTTCGTTAAGCGGTCGGCTAGCTTATCAATTATTTGTGATTTGCGTTATTGCATATTTTATTATATGTTCTTGCCTGTATTATTGTCACAATCGGTTAAGGGCTAGCCGATGGGTTTATTCTGCCGATCCAAGCACAAGTACAAGCAGGTTCCCGGGCACGACCCCAGGTAAGGGCCCGGGCATGAGATCGGGTAAGGACCAGTATATGGGCCCGGATAGCGGACGAAGATCTCGGGAGCAAGGGCCCGGGTGCTGGCATACCTTCATAACAACACCAGTAACACTAGATCATGATCAGCTAGGATCTATTTGATTTATTTATGCATTATACTTGTTTATTTTATCTAGCTTATAGCCGGTGTCGGAGGATGAAACCTCGACGGCGGGAAGTCAGGAGACCCCCCTTTTGAGATTCGGCCAGGGGAGTAGTTCTCAGGCGAAACCGGCGTCAGGGTGTATCAGCGGTACGATGGATGGATCCGAGGGAAGCAAGCACACAGAGAAGACAGGAGGATTTATACAGGTTTGGGCCGCCGGAGCGTAATGCCCTACGTCCTGTGTATGGTCTGATATATGTGGTGGATGAACTAAATCGCGGCCGGAGCCGGAGAAGGTGAACAACAGCTAGAAAATGAGCTCGGGGGTTAGAGGTGCTCCGTTCCGTCTGTCTCCCCCCCTCCTCATCGGCTTGGATCCTCCTTTATAGAACTAGGGGAGTCCACAGTGCCGGTACGCGGAGGGAGATATCTTCCGGTGAGTTCTCCTGTGCGCCCCCCCACCTGCGGTGCCCGTGCCGGAGTTGGAGGAACGTCCCGTCGCCCCTGTTCGCCTGCAACGCCCACGCCGGAGCAGGTGCTGCTGCTGCACGTCGTCGTGAGAGGATGGAGCGGAGAGATGTGACGGCACACGCCTCTGCCGCCTGGTCGTGGAAAAAGGGGCCTGCATAGTCAAAAGCTTCTGACTACACAGTGAACGAAGCCTCCATAGTCAAAAGTCTTCTGACTGCACGGTCGGAGGTCCACGGGGGGCCATCGGGAGACGCCCACACGTGGCAGAGTAGTTGGCAAGTTGGTCCGCGGAGTCCTTCCAGTGAATCGGCATCCGCATCGGCAGTCGGCAGTCAGCATCGGTAGTCGGTCAATCGGCCCCGGGCCTAGGCGTCGGCACCCAGGATCGGAAGGATCGGCGCCCGGGCACCGGAAGGATCGGCACCCGGGCACCCGGGCGATCAGCACCCAGCCGTCGGGCCCGGGCATCGGCGCCCGGCTGTCGGACCCCGGCATCGGCGCCCGGGGCCGATGGAGATGGCGCCCCGGGCGCCCAACGGGACATTGACCATAGCCGGTCTTCTCTTCTGCAGAAAGTGGGCCCGGAGGGGCTGACGTGGCCGGAGATCCACGCGTCCCCGCAGAAGGTGGGACCCCCAGTCCCAATTCGCCGACAGCCGGTTTTCGAATATCCCTTCGATGATCGGCTAGCATGACATTTGTTTATTATTACATTATTGTTCTTGCCGTCATCGGACCTAAGCCGATGTGTAAGTGCTACAGTGTGCATCGGCCATCGGCTGATGAAACGAGTCTAGATCGGCTTCCAGCCGATTGGCTCATTGATCTAACATCTTCCTCCTTGTCAATTACAGGGTCAAATTGACTGGCACGCCTACGAACCTCAAACTTTAGGACCTGCACTGGAGTGAAGCAAATCTCCCAGGCCTTCGCGTGTCACCCAGATGCCGAACCGGGACCCAGCGATTTTCGGCGTCAACAACTGCTCGCTCTTCAGCTCGGTAAGCAGCTGCACCAGCCAAACACCTTGACATGCCGCCGTCGTCCCTGCAATGTACTCTGCTTCGCAGGACGATAACGCGACGACCTTCTGCTTTTGCGACTGCCAAGTCACTGGGCATGAGCCGTAGAAGAACAACACGCCAGTGGTGCTCTTCCTTGTATCAATGTCGCCGCCCATGTCGGCATCGCTGTACCCCAGCAGCTTCAGCTCCTGGCCACCGTGCTTGTAATGGCAGCCGTAGTCAATCATCCCCGCGATGTAGCGCAGGATTCGCTTCACCGCGTTGAGGTGCTCGGTGGTGGGGTGCTCCATGAAGCGGCTGACGTAGCCGACGGCGAAGGCGATGTCCGGCCTTGTGTGTACCAAGTACCGGAGGTAGCCGACAAGGCCCCGGTACTCAGTGGCGTCCACCGGCGCCACTGTACTCGCCTTCGACAGCTTCAGGCGGGGCTCCATCGGAGTGTGGCATGGGTTGCAGCTGCCCATGCCGGCGCACTCCAAGATCTTGCGCGCATACGCCGCCTGCAACAGTTTGATGCCATCGCGCCCCTGCTGCAGAGTAGACCAAGATTGCTCATTTTAAACCTGGAAGACATTTGCTGCTTGAACTTGACGATCTCGGAGGCGTCGTTCCCGGTGATGATGAGGTCGTCGACGTAGACCCCCACCAGCAGCCGAGACGCGCCCTTGCCGCGGGCGTAGACGGCGTGCTCCGACGTGCTGTGGCTGAAGCCGAGTGCCACCAGCGTCTCGTCGAGTTTCTCGTTCCACGCGCGCGGTGCTTGACGGAGACCGTAGAGCGCCTTGTCCAGGCGCAGCACCTTGTTCTCGTGCCCGACAACGGTGAAACCGGGAGGCTGGCGGACGTACACCTCCTCGACCAGCTCCCCGTTCAGGAATGCGGACTTCGCATCCATGTGATGCACGGCCACCCCTCCTGGGCAGCGAGCGCAAGCAGCAGCCGCACGGACTCAATGCGAGCCACGGGCGCGAACACCTCGTCGAAGTCCACGCTCGGCTGCTGGACGTAGCCCTTCGCCACGAGCCGAGCCTTGTGCTTGATGGCCTCGCCGACGGCGTTCTTCTTCACCTTGTACACCCACTTCAGACCGATCGGGCGATGACCGGGCGGAAGGGGCACCAGACGCCAGGTCTGGTTGCTCTCGATGGAGTCCATCTCCTCCATCATGGCGCGGCGCCAGGACTGGTGTTGCTCAGCCTCGGCGAAGGTGGCTGGCTCCTCCTCGATCTGCAAATGAACTTCGGTAGCCACCTGGCCCGCGGCGTAGCCCGGCGGTGTCGCTACCCCAATGACGTTGTCGATGGTGCGATACCGCGGCTCGACATCGTCATTGTCGGCGTCCAAGTACTCCTCTGCATCCGGAGGTGGTGAGACGAACTCAGGTTGGGGCAGTGGGGACGCCGGTGGTACTGGAGTTCCGGGCGCCGAGGCAGCGGGCGACTGCACAGATGTGCCCGCCACGGGTGCGCCAGGGCTCGATGGGGCGCCGGAGCCTGAAGAAGGTGGCAACGTCGGTGAGCCAGGAGCAGGGTCGGCGCCGAATTGATCGGACCCCAGGTCCATCGTGCGGTACTCGATAACGAAGTCTGCAGCCGCGCCCATGTCTTCGTCCTCCCAGGTCCAGGAGGCCAGCTCGTTGAAGACCGCGTCCCTGGACACAACGGCGCGCCGCGACGCCGGGTCATAGAAGCGCCACGCCTTGGAGCCTGGCTCGTAGCCGATGAAGACCGCCGGTGTACCGCGATCGTCTAGCTTCTTCAGGTTCGGCTTCGTCGCCTTGATGTACGCGATGCAGCCGAACGTGCGGAGGTAGTGGATGTCGGGCCTGCGACTGTGCTAGGCCTCATACGGCGTCATGCCGTCGACGACCTTGGTGGGCGCCCTGTTCAGGAGGTATACGGCGGTGGCGACCGTCTCTCCCCAGAACATCACCGGCATGTTCCGGCCCTTTAGCAGGCTGCGCGCCATGGTGACGACCGTCTGGTTCCTCCGTTCGACAACGCCGTTCTGCTGCGGCGTGTACGGTGCGGTGTGCTGCCGCTCGACGTCGCGGTCGGCGCAGTAGTTCTCGAACTCGACGGAGGTGAACTTGCCATCATTGTCTGTCCGCAGAACGCACAGACGCCGGCCTGTCTCCACCTCAACACGCGCCTGGAACATCTTCACGGCGGCGAGGGTGTCGCTCTTGGCAGTGAGTAGCGCCAACCACATGTACCTGCTCCGATCATCAACCAGCAGGAGGAAGTACTTCTTACCACCGGGGGTCGCCGGCGTGATAGGGCCGCACAGGTCACCATGGACCAGGTCCAGCAACCCCTCCGCCTGCGACAGGAACGGACTCCTCTTGAGCTTGGTGGTGACGCAGTCGGCGCAGAGCTGGTGTACGTGCTCGATGTGCGGCAGCCCATGCACCATGCCCCGCTGCTCAAGCTTCCGCAGGGCATCGAAGTGGAGGTGGCCGTAGCGCTCATGCCACAGCCACGCACTGTCACTGGTGCGCGCGGACAGGCAGAGCGGCCGCCCGATCTTCACGCGGAGCAGGTACAGCCGGTTCGCCGAGCGCTGGACTTGCGCGATCAGCCGGCCCTCGTCGTCGCGGATCCGAAGGACACCGTGCTTGGTGTGGACGTCGCAGCCCCCCTCGTCGAGCTGGCCGAGGCTGATGATGTTGGTGTTCAGCCTCGGGATGAAGTACACCCCCGTGAGCGGGAGGTGCTCGCCGGTCTTGCCCTCGAATAGCATGGTGCCGGATCCCTCGATTGCGACTTCCGAGCCATCGCCGAACTTGACGGTGCCACAGATCGTCGTGTCGATGTCGATGAAGGCGCTCCTGCAGCCTGACATGTGATTGGTGGCCCCACTGTCGAGGTACCAGATGCTGTCGTCGTGCTCCGCCTCATCATCGAGCTATGCGAAGACTTTCTCCTCGACGACGCGCAGGGGACGGCGCTCTAGCGGATGTGGAGTCACGGCGGCGTGTGGTGGAGGCGGCGCGTTGGGGAAGACAGTGGCTCGAGCCATCAGTAGGGTTGGCTCTGTGTCCTCTTCAGTTTGCGCGATGTGGGCCTCTCCCTTGGGCTTGCTGCGGCAGTCCTTGGCCCAATGGCCGTGTTTGCCGCAGCGCTTGCATTGGTCTCGGTCATACCCCTGTCCACCGCCGGACTGGGCCTTGTCGACGCACTGCCCGGAGCTCTCGCCCTTTCCGCGCCCACGACCGCGTGAGCGACCACCGCGCTTCTTGCCGCCAGCGCCGCCCGAATTTCTCCCGCCGCCCTTCTCCTCGGACTCGCGGAGCTTGAGCCTGGCGAGCCATTCCTCCTCCCAGAGAAGCAACCGGCCCTGGTTGTCGACGGTGAGCGCCGGCTTGTGGCGCTGCTCGACGGCACGCAGTCTCCCGGTCACCTCCTCAACGGAGATGGAGCTGATGTCGAGCAGTGTCTCGATGGAGATGGCTACCTGTTGGAGATGCTCGGGGACGACCTGCAGCATCTTGCGGACCACCTCAACGTCGGCGATGTCGTCGCCAAGGATTCGGAGGTTGTTGGCGAGCCCGGTGATGCACACAGAGAAATCTTCCACCGTCTCGCCTTCCTTCCACGCCAGCGCGGCAAACTCGCGTCGGAGCTGCTGGGCGTTTGACTCGTGTACGTGCTGCACACCGACGCGGATGGTCTTCACCGCCTCCCACGCAGCTTGCGCCGTGCGCTTGCCACGAAGCGAGGATAGCATCTCCGGCGGGACGGAGCGCAGAATGGCCACCATCGCTAGGCGGTCATCGCGGTACTCGATGACGTCGTCCTCCTCAGGCTCGATCGCGTACCAGATGCCCTGCGCCTCCATGTTGACATGCATCAACATAGACCACTCCTGATAGTTGGAGCGAGTCAGCATAGGATACTGCACTGAGGCGCCGGCGCCAGTCTCCCTGACGGTCCGCTGGATGATCACTCCGGCGGCACGACGACCGCGGCGTGGGATAGGCGAGAGCGAGGGGCGACGGCGATGCGGTGGGGTGTGCGACCTGCCGCTGCGCGGCTCTGTTCGCACCAACATCAAGTCTCTGACTCGATGCGCTCTGATACCAATTGTTAGCGTCCCGGACCGTGTCCGGGCCCTCTCGCCCGGGAACTCGCACGCGCCCGGGTCAGCTCCCGTGCCTGGGCCCTCGCGCCCGGGACCTCACCCAGCGCCCACGGTCTGCCGGAACCTCCGGCCGGGAGCAAACGCGCGCAAGAACACACTAGACAGAGAGTTTGGTGCTACCCCAAAACCACAGCATTTTCTGTTCTTTCCTTCTCCTTTTATAGCGAATTTACAAGTGCACAGCGTCCGCACGTCGCGCCCACGACGTGTCAACCCCACGTCCGTGACGTCGCCCACGAACCATCGTACAGACGCGTACATGTCCGTGACATCGCCCACAAACCATCGTATAGACGCGTACACGAGCCATTCTCTCTAAGGCCTCACGACGCGTCCGCCCGTGACGTGAGATTCTAACTAACTACAGTGCAAGGCTTAACTAACAGCCCACACACACACGCAAGCATGCGTCTCGATCGGGAACGCACCACGGTCGGGATTATTAGCTAACAGTGCTCGGGAGGATAATGATCCAAGCCGAGCCCCAAACTCTACGCTAACAGAAAACCGAAAAAACGAGCAAGAACTCAGGATTACAATGTTTACAGGAAGGAGGACGGGACCAGATTGGGGAGTTCAACGGCGAGGCGAACTCGGCGCAAGCTCGAGCTAGCTTCTTCGGGAGAGTCCGGTCGGCGTTGCAGCTCTGCGGACGACGAGGTGCAGCGTCGGCTGCCTTGGTCGAAGGCGGTGCGACGCAGGTCAACAACGGCGACGGCTTGCGAGGAGCAAAGCAGCTGCGAACGCTACCCGCTCGGCTGACTGGGCCTCTCGCGCGACTTTGGGCCAGGGGAGGCCCAAACAGAGGAAGGAGGAAGGAAGGAAGAGGAGAGGAAATGGGCCGTCGAGAAGCGTTTCGGCCCAAAGAGAGTAGTTGAATTTCAGAATTTATGGCACCATTTTCAGATATAAGGGTTGGTGAACTTTGGAATTTCTGGGAAATGATTTTGACTCAAGACTGTTTGAAGACGAGAGAAAAGAAATAAAAGATCACGTAAAACGAGGTGAGTCATTAGCGTATGATTAATTAGGTTTTAATTATTATAAACTTAAAAAATAGATTTATTTGATTTTTAGAACAACTTTTATATAGAAAATTTTTACAAAAAACACACCGTTTTGTTAATATAAAAGAATCTATGAATTTTGGGATTTTTGAATTGTCTTTGGAAGGAGAATTCGTAAAATTTATAGCAATGGCAATGATCGAATGGAAGAAAGGACTCAAAGGAGGAAGAGGCAGGATCCGAAGGGCTTGACAAGAACCAAAAACGATGACTTTAAAAATTTTCACAAAAAAAATCTTGTATCTTTACTATCTTAACGCAGTTAAACTTCAATATTTGAATTTTTGGTATGTTACAGTATTTACCCTCAATTAGTACATCTTGACTACTATTTATGATATTCAAATTAAAAGTATAAAATTTACAGTGATTACTACGATTTATACAATGCAATATTCAAAATTTATAGTGGGTACAATGAGAGTTACAGTGCTAGTTTTGGATCTTTGGTTCATGAGAAAACGCTGAGTAATTCTTTTTGTTACTTAGATATTTTTCTGCTGCAGTTGGGCTGATTAATACTCAAATGTTCCATGGATTAAGCCATTAAGGCTAGGTAGAGATTCATTGATGCATTGCTAACTAGCCTGGTAGGAGTAAAGAAACGTCCGAAATCGTTGAGAAAATGTGTCGACAGTGATGGAGGTAGCCCAATTGAGCAAGGCTTCATTAGAAAGCATAAATCAGTTAACTGATGGATTGCAAATTGGTATTAAAAATGAGTAAATTTCATAAAACTGCAATTGCTATCTCTATTTATTTTTTTACTTGATGTTTTAGACATCAATACAGTCTCTAATACACATATAATTTTTAATATATATTTATAAAAATATTTAAAAAATAACTATATGAAAGAGTTCTCAAAGAAAATCTACTAATATGACTTTCGCATTTTAAATCCTAATACTTTTGCATCTATTAATAATTTAAGATTTTGAGTTTTGATTACACGCATTTCAAGACATCATCCTTTGACAACAATGAAAGTATTTTATCAAAACTATCACTTCGTTACAATTTAGAAAACAATAACAATAACTAATGATTTTATCAAAAGCTATTATTTTTTTCGTCTGGTTGGTCGGATTCATCTGTTTACGCTACTTACCTTGTTGTAATTTAGTCCCACGTATCAAAATGCACGTAGAGGGGCAAAGTTGCAGTTTTCTAATGAAAAATGCTGCAATTTTTTTTTCGTAGTATTGACAAAATAATTACAACTTTGTGAAATTCACTTAAAAAGTAATAAAAGCGCGACAATAAAAGCCCACGTTCCGCAATCTTTCTTCCTTCCTAAACAAACTTTCCTCACTCTCCTCGTCGCTCACCGCCACCTCCTACCTTTCCCTCCTCTCCCTCCCTCTCCGTGCAAGAACCATCCCAACACGCTCACCCATGCAACCGAACGGCCGCGAAATGCATGGAGGCGGCGGCGGCGGAGGTGGGCAGGATGACTTCTTCGACCAGATGCTGTCCACGCTGCCGGCGGTGTGGTCCGAGCTCGGCCCCGGAAAGCCCGCCTGGGAGCTCACGGCCGGAGGAGGAGCAGCCTCCGATGACCACTCCGCCGCGGCGTTCGACGAGTCCGCGCTCCTCGCCTCCCGCCTCCGCCAGCACCAGATCGACGGCGGAGGGGACAGACCCATCATGCTGCAGCTCAGCGACCTCCACCGTCATCAAGGCCTCGCCGCCTCCGGCGACAACGGCGGCGCCGGGGGGTTCCTTCCTCTGCCGCTGTTCACTGACCGGTCGGGGGACGACATGGACGCCGCGTTCAAGTCCCCCAATGGCGCTGTACGATTCTACCGCCCTGATTTTTCAGAAGGATAGTAGCTTCGCTTTTGTTGAGCTGGCTGTTGAGATGGTGATCTTCTGGGGTTTCTTCTTCGCAGGGAGGTGACCAGGCGCTGTACAATGGGTTCGGGGCCGCCGGAATGCATGGCGCCGCCGCCATGCAGCCGCCGTCGTTCGGGCAGGTACACCAAGAACCATTGCTCGCGTGCTGTTCAACTTCTCCACAATTCATCTGCCTCTTTACCAACGGCGGAAAGAACAACTAAGAAATCTGAATTTTTTCCTTGATTTTGCGCAACGAGTTTTGGTTTGGTTCTTGTTCGATCAATTGCTGAACTTGTAAAAATGCGTCTCTTTTTTCCTCATGTCGAAGGGAGGATCAATGCCGGCGCAGAGCTTCGGAGGTGGAGCGGCCGCGAGCGGCGGCGGGTCGGCGTCGGCGGCAGCGGGGGCATCGTCGGGAGGAGGGGCGGCGCCGCCGCGGCAGCGGCAGCGGGCGAGGAGGGGGCAGGCCACTGACCCACACAGCATCGCCGAACGTGTATGCCACTCTCCCACCACCTTTCCCTTCTCTCCCCATTTTTTATTGCCTGCATGCCCTGGTGTGTTCTTGCACCTGGAGCTCCACAAATTTTGGACCAGCCTAACAAGTCAGTTTAACCTGTTGCACACTTCTAATTTCTGCTAAATTTTGGTTATAAATGTTTTAGCATCAATAATAAGAACTTAAAATGAAATGAAACTTTATGTGTTCAAATAAATTCCTGATTTCCTCAGATTTTGCGTGTGTTTGCTTGCAGCTCCGGAGGGAGAGGATAGCTGAGAGGATGAAGGCGTTGCAGGAGATGGTCCCAAATGCCAACAAGGTAGCTAAAAATTTCCCTCTCTTTGCTCCTCTTTTGCTTTCTTTTTCTTCTTTGCGCCATCTTTGAACAAAGTAGGAAGCTTTCCTTGAAATGCGGTGAAGATGCATCCATGCCATCTACATTTTTTTTTGTATATATCTTAAAACTTAGTGACTAGCTAAGTATGTTGGTTTATTGGAGTATAGCACATACGTTCTGTTTTGTTTTAAAATTTACATGAGATGCATAATTGGAAAATAGTAAGTGCATCATAGGGTAGGAAAGAGGGGACATGAGGCATATGATGCATTGCTGCTAACTAATTCCATGACACGTGTCGGCCTTTCGTTAGAGGATTTGGGTTGGTGATTAGCTGCTAATGGGTGGTTAAGGCAGCAGTGGGAAAGGGAGGTCAGACATGATGCCAAGGTGAATGAGAAATGTTCTGCCCGTTAGGCCACCAGCAATGACAGATGAATAGCAACAGCCCATTTTGAGGGGAATGCAGATTAAACTAGGGACTTGATCATTGCACTAGCCACCAGGTTCCTAGAGAATTGAACATCAGGAAAGGAATGGATTAGTAGGTATTAGCATATAATATATGCACATGTCTGAACTTCGAGACATGCATTTACTTGGACTACGTGAACTGCAAAACACAAGAGCAGGAGACATGGGCATTTGTCTAGTGTTCCAGCTTCGTCTATTCTCCATGAACTGGATGGAAAGCACTATACATCCCACAGCTACATGCCAGGGTTGGCACTTCTGGAGCTTCCAATGTAGTAACATCTAATATCTTGTTTTGCACAAATTGCAATTCCTGTTTGGAGTATCTGAAGCAATAATGGGCGTTGTTCTGATGGGATTCGGAATAAAAACTGACATCCATCGCCATATCTTAGCTGATAGGGCTGCTCCAGCACTAATTGGCTAGAGTGACACGAATCACTGTCACTGAAATGACAATATGGAATTTCGTTTTGCAGACCGACAAAGCATCTATGCTTGACGAGATCATTGATTATGTGAAGTTCCTGCAGCTCCAAGTCAAGGTAATCTAATCCTGCTTTTCTACACGTAGATTACTACTGTATGAATTCCTGCTTAGATTACTAGGTATGAATTCCTGCTTGTTGCTGATAAGGTGTTCCCTTGAAACATTCAATTCATGCTTCCTGATTGAATGCCTCTAATTGGGCAGGTTCTCAGCATGAGCAGATTGGGGGGAGCTTCTGCAGTCGCCCCTCTAGTTGCTAACATGTCGTCAGAGGTACTTTATTATATGATGCTTTATTTTGAAAATCTAGAGCATAACAATGACGGAATCGATAGTTAGTAGTACTAGGCAAAGACTTGCTGACATGTGTGGGACAAATATGTGGAGCCCCAAAATGCTATAATGATGTTTATTAGAGCACAAAGTGTCTAGGGGAAGTGTTATCCTTTTGACCGGTTGGTGATAATAGGTAGTCATAATCTGTCATCTTTAAAGTTGGTGTATTGATTCCGATGCATTTAACTTACTTTATTTTTATAAATGAGCAAATGGTTATCTCTTGTCTAAGTACATTTATTATGAAGTTAATATACTGGAATATAAACATGTTAAATCTTATCAGGGATTCGAACTTTGGCATTTGGAGGACTAGAAGTCGTACGAGTCACTGAAAACAAAAGCATGCTTACAAAATAGCATAATCAAAAGGAGATGTGCCATAAATTTGCTTAAGAAACTGATCAAACCTTAGTGGGTACCAACGCAACCGAAAGATAAGGTTGAAAGGAATCTTGGTAGTTCAAGAATTGGATCCAAAAAGGACAAACACGCCTGAAAAGTGACAAGATAGTAGTACTACTGAAAAATCAACCATAATATTAGCCTGTAGAAGCTACTAACCCACTAAGGACAATTCGAACCCCTGAAGTCTGAACACACACTAGCAGCCCAGCTACCATAAGGTCAACTACCCGAAATTTGACAAAATTGCCCATCAACTCCACATCTTCTCGAGCGAAGAAATGACATGGGTTTTTACAATCTCGAGTCATTTGCTCAAATTTCAAGTGCCTTTTTGCAGAGTAATGGGAATGACAATGGTACCAGCAGCAGCGGGAACGGTGAAGCTGCGAATGGAAGGAGCAGCAACGGCGACAATGGTGGCGGCACCCTGCGGGTGACGGAGCAGCAGGTGGCGAAGCTGATGGAGGAGGACATGGGCTCCGCCATGCAGTACCTGCAGGGCAAGGGGCTGTGCCTGATGCCAATCTCTCTTGCCTCAGCCATCTCCTCCGCCACCTCGTCGTCGCTTCTTCCCCGCCCTGGGGGAGGTGCTGGAGGGCCCCTACATGAAGGTGGCAACCCTACGTCACCACCATTGGTGAACGGGGCCAGTGGCGGCGGCGACGACGGCTGTGGCGCTGGAGGTAAACAGTGAACTGGGCGGTTTTCCAGGGGTTGTTCATGGAAAATTCAGTGATCTTGAGGATGTCTTCTACTTCTAGGGGTGGAGTTGTGAAAATGGCGATGCTCTCTTTTCTCCATCTTTGCCCCTCTCTCTCTCTCTACTTTTGTTTGTCTATAAGAAATGATGTTAAGCATGCGCCTTTAGTTCCAGTTTTTCTTGTTCATATGGTATAGCTTTTCTGATATCTTTCCTCTCCTTTTGGGCTTTGAGCTGCTCACAGCTCACTTAAATCTAATCTCTAGCATTATTTTCTGTTAAATTTGTCGTGGTGCTGTCGTTTCTCTAGCTAAGAAGACCTAAGGAGGAATCGAAATTATTGGTCCAGGAGGGACCCTGATCATATTCTGAATTGAAAATATCGAAGTATTTCGTAGGCTGGAAACGGCATCGAGTGCAAAGTTGGTCGTTAAAGTTGAAAATTGTATGTGAATCAGGGATAGGATATGCTCTCTAACAGCAGCTGTGGTGTAAAGTCTCCTTCACACTTATGCAATCCAGGCGCTTTTCCAGACCATCAGACAATATGACACATTAGATACAGAGCCAACAGGCTGTACCTGTTCCCAGAAAATTACCTAAAGAATATTTGCAGCCAAAAAAAAAAATTATCTACGAACTTGAGCTGGAACTGTCCCTCTTGCAACGAAGCACCAATGATTGCGATGCAGAAGGCAACAAAGTTGAATGATATGAAGAGAGCAAGGGATATATGTTCATACATGCATGCTATACTCCAAACTGCAATATTCCTTCCCTGCCTTCAACTCGCACGTTGCGATGGGCTGGCTTCAAGTAAACAAATCGAGAAGAAATGATACGATAAACAGATTCAAGGATTCGTGTAGGAGATGCACCCACGTTGGTGAAGTAAATGAAGGGCATCTTTGATCGTGCTCTAAAGAAAAATATCGCAGTGACAACTCTGATGGATAAGTTAATACAATGAAAAATAATCTAGAATTGCTCTAGAGAAAAGTAATCGAATATTGGACCACAAGACTATGAAAAAATTTACGGATAAGCCATAAATTGTTGTAGGAGAAAGAACGGAAACTAAGGCCACGGGATTCTCAGCCTTCTGCCTGAAATTTGGCATCTCAATGGCACTAGAAAATGGAGTAGCAAACTACGGAGTACATTACTGATAGAGACGGTAATGGATATTTCAGGTGTAAAGCATGACTGAAAGGTTGACAGTGCCGATACATTGATATGAAGGGACCCACCCAGCTTTACTTTGGGGCAAGATTCCTTCTAGCCATGAAAAGCACTGGGTGGACAAAACTACGGAGGGAAATAAGAATGCCTTCTCTGCTGTAAAAGCAGAAGAAAATCACTGTACCGTGCACCAAAAATGAGCAGCAGGTTGCAGGCATGGGGAAAGCTGCTTGGAGATTGCACCGCAAATGGATTACATGACACCAAACTATCCCTCTTGTTTTGGACATCCATGATGAATGCTAGGCCTGTTGCAGAATTGTCACGGGCGAGAATCACCTAAAGGAGACAGGCATTGGAATCACTGAAAAGGCGGTATTTTAAATCAAATAATTAACAAATCATGTTCAAGTGGGTGTTTTGCCCTCCATACTCTCTAAAGGATAAATGGATGAACGCAGCCTACTTTGAACCACATGGTTTAATGTTTATCACCTTATCATGTTCAACTCTAGCCCATTTGCATTCAATGAACTCTAGAGTCCTCAGGTATGGACCAGGTTGTACCAAGTGTATGAAGGTTTCTCAAGAAAAAGCTCAAGTGAACATTCACCTCCCATCCATATATAAAAGAAAAATGGATGAATCCAACCGACTTTGAAACACATGAAATATCACCTTATCATGTTTAACTCTAGGCCTATAGCACATTTTACTGGGCCTCAATGAGCTCTAGAGTCCTGACAGTTTCCCCCCTTCCTTTCTAGCCAATGTTATTGGATATATCATCAAATCAATAAAGCTGGTGGATGTAGCTATAGAATAGCAAACAAAACAGTAAGATAAAAGAAGAAACTTAATGCCATCTGAGAAAGTAAAACTCACCAAATCTATGTCGCAGATGCAGATGTAGCATCATATAGAGAATAACTTTCTGGTCTATATTACTTCACGTATTGACGGTTCTCTTTCTTTTAGATTTAGAAGCATTAGGCGCTTTATCTCCCAACTTAGATTTCTTTGCTGCTTCTGATTCAAGGGACTCTTCCAGTTTCTTTAGAGCTTTGATCACCCAGTCAGAAAAATAAAAAATTAGTTAAATTCTAAAACAAAATATGAGTAATAATGCATCAGTGCATCCTAAATTAAACAGACTGTGATCTTACCACTGGAAAAAACTGGACGAAGGGTTTCTATCGATTCCTCTGGTAGTGAGCGAAGACTGCAGCTAGAATTATCTGCTTTCTTGAGCATTTTGTCAAAAGCCTTAACCTGCAAAGGCAGCCCAAATAAAAAGAAAAGAGTTAAGAGTGAAATTTTAGACTTTATGGCACCTGCTCTGAGTATAATTCAGCTAGGCATTCTTTTAGTCATACAAAGTAGAAAGGATATGCAGACCATAATTATCTATGCATCTGACATGTTTCAATCCAAAATGAGCATCAAGTGTTTTATGCATTTGTAAATCCTAATCCAAACAAGAAAGTCTCAGGCTCAGTAGTCAGTGTTCTCAGGCTCAGTAGTCAGTCCTAATCCAAACAGTTCTCTACACCATATCAAATTATCAATTAGCAGCAAGCTAACATATACCAAATCAATAAATCCTCAGCTTCTTCTCCATGTGTTTAACATCACAAGTACAGGGATGAGATTAATCTTTCATGTGCATATTTCCTACACTATAGTCATATCATGTACTCCTACCATGTCATATTAATAAATCAACCCACTGTATATTATTATACCGGAAGTCTGGAAAACTACTTATAATTGTTCAATAATGTGTTACCTCATGTTTCCTTAAAAATGTGAAGCAAGAACCAGACTCGCCCGCCCGAGCAGTCCGACCTGCTCGGTGAATGTATGTTTTTACATATGGTGGCATGTCATAATTGATAACATATCTTAAGCCATCAATATGAATTCCTCGAGCCATTCTATCTGTACTGATCAGAACATCTATCTTCCCTTCCTTGAAGGCATCCAGTTTCTTTCTGCAAGAAAGACGTGTTGCTAATATTGTAACTTCTCATGGTGCGAATAAGTTCAATATAGCAAAATATCATCCTATCATTAACAGAAGCTATACAAGTCTTGCATTAAAGTTCAAACCCACTGCACCCACATGCTCTAAAAAAATAATAATAATATGATCCAAAGAACTTGAACAAGGAATACTCAGCTAGATATGATATTTGCATACATTGTTATGTTGTCTATTTGCACACAGCTCCATGAAACTGAACTTACCTCCGAGTAGATTCACGCTGCAAACGTGAATATTCACTAAACTTGAAGGGTAAGCCTTCAAAAAATTCCAGCAAGGTGCTCAGTCTGTGACTTGATTCCACAGATGAAGTAAAAACTAAGCATTTTTCCCCGCACAGCTCTTGGAGAAGAACAATCAGAGATAGTGGTTTTAAATTTGATTTACAGACCTGCAGTAGCAACACATCGTCAAGATGAACAAGAACATACAGAGTTTCCAAATTGCCTTTTACATATTGGATGCATCAGCGCTAAAGATGTAATGGCCAAAAAGGTGCTACATAGAGATGGGGACAAACCAGCTTGTAAGATTGCAGCTTTGTTGGAATTCTGTAACGCTTCTTTCCACTATTCAACAGCAAGGGATGGTGCAACTCAAGTTGAGAAAGCTTGCTAGGATCTTGAGTCAGTGTGGCAGACAAAATTATCTTTGCCAATCTTGGAAAGCATTTACCTTTAAATCCACGCTCAACACCCCTATATGCCATAACATAGACTAATGAAGTTTCGAATTGAAGTATAAATCAACAAATAATCATCATAACATAGCAAGAAAGGCCAAACAGGCAAAATACTGAATCACAAGTATTACTAGAAATATGTCAACTTTACCAAAAGGAGAGCAGAGAATATGATAATGTACTTAGGTGGAGTGGGACTTACGATCTTCTAATGGTAGTCAATGGATGCAGAAGAGTTTTTCCATTCATGTCAGACCAGGAATGGTTTTGATTAGTCGAGCGAGTAAGCTGGATAACTGTTGGCAACCAGGACTGATAAGCTTCTCTCAACATCCTGTCTGTCTCATCAACAACCTGAAATACCAACATAATAAATAGAAGTACGAGGCACCAACAAGATGGAAAAGAAGGCTCTTGGTGCCAAAATTAAAGTACACAAGCAAGCATAAATTGCTGGTGCTGTCAAACCAATAATTATGTGAAACCAACATAAGGTAAAACTCAAAACTTGCATTGTTTTGAAATATATTTATAGTACATTTTCCTTATTCCAAGATGTCCTGGAATAATCATGTTGTGCCATTGCCGATTGAACAAAAGAACAAACAAATAATCTTAGGCAAAGTAAGCAAAAGAGGAAATCTAAGGGGATGGAGAAAAACTTCTGCTAAGAGGACACAGGGATTGTTCCCAAAAAGCCTACCAGGTATTGAAGATGCTCCAGGCTGAAACCTTTTGTCATGTTGATATGATCCATCAGTCTTCCAGGAGTTGCCACCAATATATCAACTTTAGTCTGCGGTTCCATTTGGATATATTCTTCATCAAGAGTTGGGTAAAGCCCTTGTTTGGACTTCTCGATAAGATCTGAAACTTCATCTGCTATTGACGATTGACCAACCGCTGAGCCTACTGACAAGCCCACCACAGGAGCAATACCACTAAAAACCTCTTTAACCTGAAACCGAACAAAGCATTCATGGAACATTGGTATTGTTTAGCATGACCTGAAGAATTGAAATAGACTTGTTGACTAGCTGTTCAGGCTATAGACTAGTAGGTAGAAATTTCTAGAAGGTAAAAGAAAATAGCACAAACCTGCAGGGCTAAATCCCTTGTAGGTAGCACAACCAACGCGCGCAAGCACCTTACTTTCCGAGTAGAGAGCATTTGAACGATAGGCAAGGCATAGGCAAGAGTCTTGCCAGATCCAGTTGGGGAATTAACACAGATATCCCTCTCAAAAGCACCAGGACCAATGGTTTCCAACCATGCTGCTACTTGAACTGGAAAAAATGATTCTATCCCCATTTTCTGCAATGCCTCCACCAACCTAAAGCAGTAAACATATAGCCATCACAGGAGCAAACATGTTATTTTGTAACGTTTTTGAAGAATTTAAAACACCCTTTCTAAGTAGCTCGACAAAATTAACTGCACTGAAAATGCATTGGAGAATAAGTGAGATATGCAAGCTAAACAACTGAAATTACTAATTCTCTTAGGACTGAACAAGATGGGTGCATATGTGTTTTAAAGCTAAGCTAACTTATTCATACGATTCCAACTCTGAATTCTCCGACCCCAGCTGAACAGTACGAGCTTAGTGAAATTCCACACGCCATTACTGTCCAGTCGGAGTAACATCTCGTAGGTCACAAACCGCCCAATCCCAGAATTACAAATCCAACGTGCAACCAAACAGCACAAACCTACTTCATAGTTCATACCCCACGACCACGAGAATGCAAACTAATTAGCATCCCCACCGCATAGTTATCGACAAATAGTTCATCCCAACCATAAAACTCACAGTACGGCGAAGCTACGCATCCAAGCTAGTGAATCGCTTGTTCAAGTGATCGAAAGCAAAAGGGGGAAACACCATGGGTGCTCACCTGGGATCGAGGCGGGGGAGGTGCGCGGCGGGGCAACCGGAGAAGGAGTCGATGTCGACGGGGTTCCGCATCCACGGCAGGTGCGGCACGCGGCTCGACGGCCCATCCTCCTCCTCCTTCCTCGCCATGGCTACCATCACACGCCGAGGACGACCAGGGACGATCTTACCTCAGTCAACCGCCATCCAAGTATCGGCGCCGGCGAGTGGACCTGGCAGAGGACGGGAGTAGGCGGCGGCGGCGTTGTGGCGAACTAGGGCGCGGAATAGGGTGATGCATTCGCGGCAGGCCGGCACCGCGGGGAAGAGACAGCGGGCCGCGTTTTCGTGGGCCGCAAGCAAAGCACGCATTTTTGTGGACCGCAAGAGAAGTAGAGAATAGTTGGGCCGGGCGTGGCATTTGTACGGGCCCATCCTCCACTCTCTCCTCGGGAAGGCGCCGCGGGCGGGAACAGATTGGCAATGTGCGGATCCCCAACCTCCTCTCCGACAGCCGGCCGCCTCGCTCGCCGGATTGGACCCCTCCGCCGCCGACGACGACTCCACGGGTGGGATGGAGATGGAGCCGGAGGGAGAGGAGGATGTTAGCACTAATGATGACTTCGAACATGTTTTAGAGTTTTTTTATTATTCCTTCTATCTTAAAATATAAAGATCTAGAACTGGATGTAACATATACTAGTACTATGAATCTGATATGTTTTAGAGTTTTTTTATTACTCCTTTTATCCCAAAATAAAAAAAACTAGTATTAGATGTAACACATCCCAGTATAACAAATCTGAGATGAAGGAAGCAGTTAGTTGTGTATATGTGTCATGCACGTAATGCACATATATATTGCGTGCATGCAGCTTATTGGTAGCCGTGCGTTCGATGTTGACTGAGTAATTAGAGTAGTTAAGTGAGTACGATAAGTAATTAGCTATATGTATATATAGTTAGTGGTTTATGTATTCAGGTAGTGCGTATATGAGCATGAAGGCTGGCTGCAGTTTCTGTATGTAAGCAAGGTTATTTAAGCTGTGTACTTATCTGTTTCAGTATTAAATAAGTGAATAATAGAGAAAAAATAAAAAAGATATTTATTGTCACAAAGCTTGTGTTGTTGTGTATTCATTCTGATGCCAACAATTGATAGCTTATTTGGTTGTGCAATTAATCCATGCTGTGGAGCAGTCTACACTAACGGGATTTGTCATGGTGAGAACTGGTGCTGTGCATGAGCACTTTTTTTTTTCATTGATGTTTACACCGAATTTTCTTGTTAGTAGACATAAAATGTGAGAATGTGCTTGTTACCCCCTGGAATTGGCTATATTTTGCGAGTTTGGCATCTTTTAAACCAACTTACATCCCGGACTATGACCCATCTGATTTTTCGTTCTTCTTTGACACTTGAGGAAGGTGAAGATGTTCTCTAGCACCTGAAGTTAGTTCCTTAATCTGAATTACATTTGAAAGTGTTATGCTCTTTTATCTTTGGTATCTAAATTTATTTGTTCTCATTGGTGTAGTTTTCACGCATCTTGCTGATATGGTTATGTTTTTTTTGGTATATTGCTTGTTCCTGCAAGTTGTTATGCATTTAAACAACTCCTCATTATGTGATGTTACTGACTGCTGCCTGCTGCCAAGGCCCTCATCTTTATACCACCATTCTGACTACTAATCGTGCACGTACAACACACGTAATGGCCTAAATGAATTAAATCAAATATATTACTCCACAAATAGACATACAAAATGGTGTTGGTCTAAAATACTATTCATTTGAAGCAACACCAGATAAACAAACCATTTGCTTCGTTCAATGGAACAAAGTCACATCTGATAATATAATCTTAAAATAATCCAACAATAGCATTTGATCATACATCCAGGTATAATAAAAATTACCAAGGTAGATGAAAACCTTATGATGCTTTCGCTCTGTTACATCCACAACAAAAAATGATACTTTATATTCTTCATCCAGATCCAAGCCTATAATAGTCCAATCCTGTCATATCAATTTGAACTATATCATTCACCCCAACTTCTCTCTTTGACCACTAAGGGTGTGCTCTTAAGTGCTTATTGGGTGGCTCAAATAAGTCGCACGTAAAACGAGAAACGTTATTAGCGTATGATTAATTAAGTATTTACTATTAAAAAGTTGAAAAATGGATCTATTTGCATTTTTAGAGTTACTTTCATATAGAAAATTTTTGCAAAAAACGCACCGTTTATCGTTTTGAGAAACGTGCGCGCGGAATCCAAAAAAATTAAGCTGTCCCTCACTGGAGTTGCGAACAGGGCCTAAGTCTCAATATCTGGTCCAACAAAGACAGCATTAATATTCAGCTTCTTCACACAATTAGTACGGAGATCCTAATACAGAAAGGAGTTAATCACCTGTACTCGTCCCGACACCTTAAGATAAGAGAATCTCCTTGCATTATATACTTTAACACCCACCAGAATCACCATATTGCTTATGGAAACCAATTTGCTACAAAAATTGCTAACGAAGGTGCAAAGTCTAGCAGGTATTGTTCAGTTGCTCTAAAGGATATTGCAAGGACGAAATGACTGCGAACTGTATTACGAGAAAAATGTTAAAATAATTTCAGTAGAATCCTTTGAGCAAAATTAACAATCCGGGGAGACTTGCAATATTAACAATGCAAAAAGTTGTCAAATATCGATACTAAAGCAACCAAACAACCATTTTATTCATATTTATTTTAGGAGGCAGATACATCAGCGAGTATTATGCTCACCATGGACATCATACATCCAGCAGAAGACCATCAATCCATCATTATTACTTTTTTCCTGAGTCTTTTGAATCCATGGATGTTGAGGGCCCTCTCGAGGGGAGAGGCCCAGTAAGGATCGGGCTCACCATGGCCATCATGCATCGACTCGATGGCCTTCATTATTGCTTTATTTGTTAGTCTTATGAATGTTGTAATTATCGCTCTACTCCTTGCATGGTGGCACGGCCTTAGGAAGCACAACCAGGGAAGAGCTCCTAGCCACCATGGTTAGCTGGAAAAAAATATAGCACAAAGATTGTTGATTGTTCTGTTGCAAAGATGAGGGAAAAAAGAAACAGAAAGGTAGAAGGATGGTAAAAACACAAACCATCCTAGACGGGAGAGTTCTGAAAGAGTTGCAACCTGGTAGTGCAACCAGAATAAGTAATTTATATATGCAACCTGTGCATGAAACATTTATGTACAACTGGCCGATTATGGAATAGGGTTTTGCAGTAATACATACCTGACCATAAGTAATAATAGTCCCATTTATTATGTCGATGGCATCTTCTTCCAAGCAATTTAGACAGTACATTAATTGTGGCGCCTCATGACTATTAAAGAATTAAGTCATGACAAAACTATAGTAATAAGCAGAAGCTTTGACTATATTGATGAATAAGCAGAAGTAAACGGATAGGGAAAGAAACCTGCAACAATTGGCACTGCAAGGAATTTATAGACTGATTGTCCTGCATCTTCAGAAAACACCCAAGCTGAATATGGCATCCTCTTCCCTCTCATCCTAACTCAAGTATTTGCACACACATCAGTGAAAACGAATGAATTAAACATAAGCAAACAGAAAAAGCTTGTCAACAAGATCAAGGGATTTAGCATGGAAAAATAAGAACGTGTATTTTTCTCCCTTTATTAATTCTTCATTCCATCCTTGCACATAGAGCCAACTATGTCGCATGTTCAAGAAGATTAATACTTAGAGCCATAGATGATCACCGCTCATGAGGACTTTGAATATGTCCAGTAATCTAGAGTTATATTGTAGAATGCATTGTGCATATCGCAAGAAGTGGCCTTTATATATTCAGTACCTGCCTTATTTGTGAAAAATAAATGGAAAAGGAGTGTCCAAACCTTATTAGAAACAAAAGACCGAATCCAATGAAAAATAAATGGATCAATTACAAGAAGGTTTTGAAATGGTTTCTCCTGAAGCATTTGGACAACCCGAAAAGAAAAAAAATCAGAACTCATAGGCTCATAGCATCTCACCGTAAAGTTGATGTACTCTGCACTGATAACACTGCAGGAATCTCAATTCTCTTACTGAGAAAATAAAACATCTTAGGCAGATGCTATATAGGATCTGAGCAGACATTTAGATTCTCACCTTGGAGCCTAACACATTGTTAACGCCAAAATTTGATAAGACCCTGTATCAGATTCGGTCAAGAAAAAATTACAGCCAACTAACGGAAATTGATCCAGAAGAGACCGATTCCGGGAAGGAGCTGTGAAGACCGCAGCATGGCAGTTATTTACTGTATCTGTTAATTAGACAAGTGCTTATCTTTAGGAAGCCTGATCTCATGTCCGGTCGGGTCTTATTAGCGTTTTCTATTATAATTAGAAAATCATGTACCGTATCCAATAAGGACTTATGTAACTCAGGGTATAAATACGTACGCCCAGGGACCTTGTAAAAGATCACTCGATTAATACAAATTCGGCGCATCGCCACCTTTTTCGACGGGTTCTTGCTTCTCGAGCCGGGCTGCATCGGTTAAGTTTGACATCCTGCGAGAGAGTAAGTCTCGTCACCCCGGCTACCTATCGGCTAGGACTTCCTCGGTTAGGTCCGATATTCTAGTCGGTTTATGGTAGTCGGCTTACCACGATATATTTATTTTGTCTATGGCTGCATCAGTTCAGTTTGACCTCATAGATTGATTAGGTATATCACATCACGCGTGCGTAGATTGCATCGGCTTACTGGGAGCGGTTTATCATCAGTTTGTGCTGCATCGATTAGGTCCGACTTATTAAACTGTCAGTGATAAATCGTTCCTGCTAGGTTGATACCCTGTGCGCAAGCGTCTTATCGGGGTGTATAGCCGATAAATTATCATATTTTACATCACGATCGCATCAGATCTATCGGCCTATCGAGATCTTGTTATCATCATCAGTCTGTGCTGCAACGGTTGGGTCCGATCTATTAGACTGACGATAATAACTTTACTCTTAATAAGCCGATGGGTTTCATGCAGTGTTTTTATCGGAATGCCTAGCCGATAAGTTATCTTTTAAATACAGCCGATTATACTGCTTGCTTTGTTATACATTCTTGCCTGCATTACCATTACGATCGGCTAAAGGCTAGCCGATTGGTTTACTTTGCCGATCCGAGCGCGAGCACAAGTAAGCTCCCAGGCACGAGCTCAGTCAAGTTCCCGGGCACGATCAGTAAGCGAGCACCCGGGCACGGGCACGACCTCAGGTAAGGACCCGGGCACGAGCATAGGTAGGAACCCGGGCACGGGTACGGACAGCGAATGAAGATCCCGGGCGCGGGCACGAGCAAGGGCCCGGGCACGGGTGCGGGCAGTATCTTCACGACGACACTAGTAATTTTAACCACGATCGGCTGGAGTTTATTTAATCTATTTGCTTACGCATCCTGCTTACTTATTTTATTTTATCAAGTTTACAGCCGATTTTTGAGCATCCCTTCGATGATCGGCTAGTTTAATATTTGCTTATTATTATGCTATTGCTCATGCCATCATCGGCTTTCAGTCGATGTATAAGTGCTACAGTTCAAATCGGCCATCAGCCGATAAGACGAGTCCAGATCGGCTTCCAGCCGATTGGCTCACGAATCTAATATCTTTTCTCCTTGTTAATTGCAGGGTCAAATTGACTGGCACGCCTACGAATCTTAAGATTTTAGAACCTGCACTGGAGTGAAGCAAATCTCCCAGGCCTTCGCGTGTCTCCCAGACGCCGGACGGCCCCCGGCGGGTTTTCGGCGTCAACACACGTACAGGGGATCAGGTCTGGTGATCCTCTTGCCATGAAAGCACAAACGAAACCAACAAAATGGCAGGAATAGAAGGGCCAGCCATTGCAGGGGATAAAGATGGAGAGAGAATAGCATGGCATTTTCACCAGAGTTAGGTGATAGTGATTACTCTGTACATTCAGGGCTTGGCCAGCTAAGATGATAAAGCCAGTGTTGATCATGAACAAATTTAACATAGTGAAAAGCCCATGTTCGTGAATTTTTTTTACCTATAGTCACCAAAATAAAGGTAATTCAATCATACTGCAAAAACAAAATTATCATTTTTTTAACTAATAAACAAAATCCACAGCAAGTAAATTTCATATCCAATCCAAATAGTATGAAATATCACAAATATGATGTAGCTATCTTGACTGTCCATATTGATCTCCGAAGAGAATGAAATTCTGGCTTATCAAATATCAATTCCATCTTATAGAAATGTGGGAACTGAGCATAGGATCTGAAAGTGAAATAATATTTCCGGAGTTAATTAATAATAATATGTTCAACTTTAAAGGTAGCTTCAATGATTCTGATGTGAATCATAAGGCCGTTTGTCGGAGGAGTTAACCCCGACAGCGGGAAGTCAGGAGACCCCCCTTTTGAGATTCGGCCAGGGGAGTAGTTCTCAGGCGAAGCCGGCGTCAGGGTGTATCAGCGGTACGACGGATGGATCCGAAGGAAGCAAGCACACCGAGAAGACAGGAGGATTTATACAGGTTCGGGCCGCCGGAGCGTAATACCCTACGTCCTGTGTATGGTCTGATATATGTGGTGGATGAACTAAGTCGCGGCCGGAGCCGGAGAAGATGAACAACAGCTAGAGAATGAGCTCGGGGGTTAGAGGTGCTCCGTTCCGTCTGTCTCTCTCCCTCCTCATCGGCTTGGATCCTCCTTTTTATAACTAGGGGAGTCCACAGTGCCGGTACGCGGAGGGAGATATCTTCCGGTGAGTTCTCCTGTGCGCCCCTCCACCTGTGGTGCCCATGCCGGAGTTGGAGGAACGTCCCGTCGCCCCTGTTCGCCTGCAACGCCCACGCCAGAGCAGGTGCTGCTGCTGCACGTCGTCGTGAGAGGACGGAGCGGAGAGATGTGACGGCGCACGCCTCTGCCGCCTGGTCGTGGAAAAAGGGGCCTGCATAGTCAAAAGCTTCTGACTACACAGTGAACGAAGCCTCCATAGTCAAAAGTCTTCTGACGGCACGGTCGGAGGTCCACGGGGGGCCATCGGGAGACGCCCACACGTGGCAGAGTAGTTGGCAAGTTGGTCCGCGGAGTCCTTCCAGTGAATCGGCATCGGCATCGGCAGTCAGCATCGGTAGTCGGTCAATCGGCCCCGGGCCTAGGCGTCGGCACCCAGGATCAGAAGGATCGGCGCCCGGGCACCGGAAGGATCGGCACCCGGGCACCCAGGCGATCAGCACCCGGCCGTCGGGCCCGGGCATCGGCGCCCGGCTGTCGGACCCCGGCATCGGCGCTCGGGGCCGATGGGGATGGCGCCCCGGGCGCCCAACGGGACATTGACCATAGCCGGTCTTCTCTTCTGCAGAAAGTGGGCCCGGAGGGGCTGACGTGGCCGGAGATCCACGCGTCCCCGCAGAACGTGGGACCCCCAGTCCCAATTCGCCGACACCGTTGTTTTTTATTTTTAGTTTAGCCCTAAGTGACTGTCCATGGTTTCCTCTAAGTTCAGGTAGAGGAAACAGCTAAGCAGTAAGAAGAGACCTCTAATTTCAGGTCGAGGAAACAGCTAAGCAGTAAGAAGAGACATCAATGAAAAATATATAAAATTTTAAAAAGAAATATCTTCATGCCTTCATGTTCCAACTCTTTTCATGAATAGGCCTCAAGATAATAAACATGACTGTATATTTTCCTAGCCTATAGTCCCACAACCTTTTTTTTTTTTGAAAATTAAGGCCCAGGTCGGTTGCTAACGAATCGACATCGGGGGGGAAATTAGGTCTTTAATTACTTGTGAAAGACTCTGTATGCAATCGCAGTCCTGACGAGGCACTTGTGTGTATTCAGGTCTATTACTTTGAAGGGTACTGAACTACTGATATCATATTATCATGTATAATCCACATTCACAGTTTAAAAATGTACAAGTTCGTCATTTTTTTGACATAATCTAAGTTCTTTCACAACCAATTAACTTTTGGTATCTAGGAATCACATAAGATCGACTCCGTTAGAAGGATATCCAAATCCAAGATACAATTCTCATATAGCGATTTGATTTCAACCCTACTGTGGCAAAAACTTAGATTTGATTACCTAGTAAAGGAGCTGAAGGCCTAAATCACATGCGCAACATATTTAGCTACTGCTGTTTATAATTCTTCCAAGAGTAACACAAATAAAACTCAAAGTACATTATGAAACATTGAAACCTTAGCACACACTCAAAATTGCATGTACTATATGCTAAAAAAAGATATGGGTATAGTATTAATGCAATGTCCATCTACGAAAATTTTATGGAATGATGCTTCATAGGCATTGTTTACAATAGTTCCTGTAGTAGACCACATATATAGATCTTCAGTATATACCTACCATATATTATGCCCCCCTGAGGCCACCAAGAAATTTGAACACTATAATATGGCAAATAAAACAGAATTGTAAGCTTTGATAGATTTCTATTTCAGAACCAGTGAAAGAAAGACCAAAACATCATGGCCATTGAATAGAGATCCCGTTTGGAGTCTAGCAACACTAATTCAAGAATCAGCCTCAAGATCCAAGGGCCTGTTGCAATCCATTCCCCATTCCGCATTTGCCATTTCTACTCATTAAGAATGCAGCAAAAAACAACTATAATCAAACATGCAAGAGCACTGATACAACATACTCTTCTGTGTGTATTGGTTGAAGTTGGCCTCATATATTTCACTTGTAACTAAAAACAGCTCCTGAAATTAGTTCATCTACAAACATAAAAAGTAAGGTCCTCCCGTAAGGTCTTTAATATTTAACATTTTCTGAATACGAAATTAGATAGCAGAATAAGAAAATTATTTGAAGTGATATTGAAATCGCTCATATAACTTTGATTACAGGAACCATCTTGCTGCGAAATCTGTCTAAAGCTTACTGAAACCATAAGTTCTTCTAGACCAAATTTGTCAAGATTCCATAAACAATTTGATTACGGGAACCATCTTGCTACGAAATTAGTCTAGAGCTTACTGCAATCATATGTTCTTCTAGACCAAATCTATCAAGATTCCAGAAACAATTGGATTGTCCTAACCTGTACATGCACCAATGTACATCGGGATTTCATTATCAAGGACCACGTACGAATCTTTAACCTGTACATCTACTGGTAATTGACATAGATGGTGTATTGACACCTAAAATATTCTATCATTATTTATTAGTGAGAAGTCAATTAAATTTTAGCAAAGTTTTTCATATTCTAAGCAATCAACAGTATATTTAGGTATGTGTATATTTTAAGCTAGTTTTACTGCAATTTTATGGCATTAAATAATGGCTTAAACTAATTAAAAGATATTTCTGTAAATCGAAAATAATTTTTAGGCTAAGAAATAAAGAAAAAACAATTAGAATTAAACTAATCAAGAAATAATTTTCATGCGACTGGAATTAATGCAGTAACAAAGTTTAGTTTTACATGCATGCAATATGAGTTTTTTTTTAAATGGACATGCAACGTACATTATACGTAATGTGGTGATCATGATTCCATTAATCCAGTGTCCACAATTAATAGTTGAAGGTCAAGCACGTCGAAGTGCTGCTATCAACGCTATTCAAGCAGCAGAGATCGAGAATATACTTTCTCGGTTGCGTTTGGTTCAATCCTACATTTCCAAAGGGGTAACAAGAGACATGCGCCTTGCACAATTTTCAGGAGATCTCGCCCAACCTATCAGTCGTCTGGGATGAAGAACAGAATGAGCTTGAGTTGAAACGGAAAGACTGGGATAATCGGATATTTGGAGACCACTGTGACAAAAAGATTTTTCAAGCTTCAGCCTGTTCATTACCAAATGTTGGTGGTGTTCAATTCAATTCTCAGGGGATTATAGCCCCTGAATTCCAGGGGATCATGTTCCCCACAAATGAATGAAACGTATGTGTGTTCCCTTTTAAGCTTGTGTTGTAACATGATCATGAGCTGGCTGTGAGCACTCGACCTTCTTTTGGGATGACACCAGAAACTGTAATGTTACACCAAAAAGTTCCCATGTTGCATGAGTTGCCATCCCAACTCAAGCTCAGGGTGCACAACTGAGACACGCATCCAGCACCAACTAAGTCTTCGGTCGAATCGGCCCAATGAGCTGAGCTTTTCCTGTTATGCAAAAACGAGACGAGTCATTAACATATATTTATTTAAACATTATAGATTTTAAAAATAGATTTATTTAATTTTTTAAAAAATTTCTATATAGAAAATTTTTACACAAAATACACCGTTTAGTAATTTAGAAAGCGTGCTCTCATGATAAACGACAAAAAATTTTAGCCAAACCTCACTTTAGAACATAGCCTAAGACGGCGTTCACTTCACCCTCTCCACTCAGCTTATAAGCCACACGTAAAACGAGAAACGTCATCAGCGTGTGACTAATTAAGTATTAACTATTAAAAACTTACAAAATAGATCTATTTGATTTTTTAAGATACTTTTATATAGTTTTTTTTAAAAAAAACACACCGTTTAATAATTCGAAAAACATGTTTATGAAAAACAAGGAAATACACAAAGCTACAGACACATTCAAATAAGGCCTAATAAATTTATATAAACCATGAATTGTTACTGATGCTTCGTGCCATACATTTTATGGATACTGTGCGGGTACTAATGAAGATTTACCATAGCCTGATGCCGCTCGCGTCGATGGCTCGATGCCTTCAATTGCCGGCCGGAGCGTCGTCTCCACCGACAGCTCCCGGGTGAACGCACCGGAGCTTCTTCGCCGCCGACCAGAATCGAGCGGCGGCGCTCCCGACGCAGCTGCACGCTATGCCGACGGCGATCAGGGTTGATGAGGACGATGCAGATGGCCGCCACGGGGCCGCGCGACAGGCGGACGCGGTCGTACCATTCGCGGTCGTTGGGCTGGCGCTGCTTCTCCTCGGTGTTTGCCATCTTCGTCGGCGGCGGCTGTTTCGCTGTGTCGAAATATAAAGTAAATTACTGTCTTTTTTTTCTATATTAACTTAAGCTTTTAGGTGAAATTAGTTAATACAGGTAACTTAATACGGTATCGAGTTAGAGATTTTAAGTTTAAATCCTGACTAGTGTGTAAGTAAATAAAATTATAGCTTATTTCTACGAGAGAGAGTATTAGTTTTCAGTTGACTGGTCAATGCATATAAGTTAATAAGAGCAGAGCGACGCTGATAAGAGCATCTCCAACAGGGACCCTAAACAGGGTCCCTATTCTATTTTTTGAAGTCAGACAAAAAAGTTAAAGTCCAACAGGGCCCCAACTCGAGTCCCTACTTTATGGAGGCCCCGAAATCTTCCTCCTCAGCCCCATCTCCCACGGGTACGTAGGGAGCTCCCTACTCTACGGTTGGAAGTTTTTTTATCTCGCGCGAAACAATTTTTACTCACCCGTCCTCGCGCCGCCACCTTCTGCCCTCCATCTGCGCCTCAATCCGAGCCGCCGGCGCCGCCGGATCCACCCCCTCCGCGGCCGTCCCCTTCCGCTGTGGCCACGGTGCGCCGCCGACGCCTCCGACACCGAGTGCCGGGACCTCGCCGCCTGGGTCGCCGCCGCCACGCCCGCCGTCCTGCTCCGCCTAGGTCGCCCCCTGCTCCGCCTGGGTCGCCGCCGCCGTCCTGCTCTGCCTGGGTCGCCGCCGCCACGCCCGCCGTCCTGCTCCGCCTAGGTCGCCCCCTGCTCCGCCTGGGTCGCCGCCGCCGTCCTGCTCTGCCTGGGTCGCCGCCGCCGTCCTGCTCCGCCCGCCTGGGTCGCCCCCTGGGTCGCCGCCGCCTGGGTCGCCCCCTGGGTCGCCGCCGCCTGGGTCGCCCCCTGGGTCGCCGCCACCGTCCTGCTCCCGTCCTGCTCCGCCCGCCTGCGTCGCCCCCTGGGTCGCCGCCGCCTAGGTCGCCCCCTGGGTCGCCGCCGCCGTCCTGCTCCCGTCCTGCTCCGCCCGCCTGGGTCGCCCCCTGGGTCGCCGCCGGTCTCCGTTTTATCTGTTGTCAAGGTACAGTTTGCACTTTGCACTTGTATATTGTACCTTCATTGGATATGCAAGTGCATATATTTGTATGCATACAATCATATTGTACCTTTATTGGATATGCAAGTGCATATACTTGTATGCATACAATCACATCTATATTCTATGTGAAATTTTAGCAAAAGGAAACAGATTTAATTTTCTCCCTTTGAGGTTTGGACCGGGCAAATTGACTTTTTAGCCATGCAATATTTTGCATTTCAACCAAACATGCTAATTCCTTCAGAAAGTAAGCAAAAGTGAATCTCCTGTGCTTTATAGATACCACAGATTCTTTTAAAAAATTAATTTTTCTATCTTATCATCACTGTTGTATGTAAGTCTTTGCTGGTTATGACATTCTTATACTTTTTGTCCTATTGCAGACTTGATTTATGTTTTAATCACTGTTATACACGCTTAGATTGTTGCTACGATACTTTTATGGTATAAATCTATTTTGTTTTAATTTATGTTCTATATGTTTCCTGTCAATTTCAATATGATTCAATGCTTGTCAATTTGAGGTGGATAGATTGCCATGGCTTTTGAAGGTGATCATTGGACACGAATGATGTCTGAGGATACTAATGTTGATGATATTTCACTGTCAATGCCACCTGAAACCTTTGGTACCCAACGTAGTACCCAAATTAGTAGTGCAAAGTCATCCAAGAGAGCAGGCAACTACACCCATCAGGAGGACATTCAGTTGTGCGTCTCATGGGAAAGCATTAGCACAGATCCTGTCACTGCCAATGAGCAACCAGGAAAGGCTTATTGGAAAAGGATTGCTGATCACTTTCATGCCCATAAGAACTTTGAGTCCGATAGGAGTGCTAACTCTCTTGAACACCGTTGGAGTACCATTCAAAAAGAATGCCAGAGATTTCAAGCAATATTTGAAACTATTGAGCGTCGGCATCCAAGCGGTATACCATACAAGGAGCATGTAAGTTCATTTGTACATTGTGAATTGTCCTAAATTTATAATAAAATATGTACTAACTTTAGAACTCATTTGTACCTCTCTTTGCCGCAGTTGCTGGAAGCACAAGCTATGTGGGCAAGGAAGGATCCAAAGCAGAAATCCTTCCAATTCACTAATTGTTGGCTCAAGGTGAGGAATAGTCAAAAATTCCTTACACTTGATATAAACAAGAGGCCAAGGACTAGCAACTCTTCACCATTAACTGCCCAAAATGGTGCACAAGAAGAAGGTACCAATAGCCAATCTCCTGATTCATCAGAGCCAACTTCAAATAAAAGACCAATGGGAAGGAAGCAAGCAAAGGAGAAGATGAAGAGTGGAGGGGAAGCAGAAAGAGAAATTGAAGGAAGAGAGATGGAAGGAGAGTAAGATGATCCAGGAGCGCAAGATCTCATGTGAAGAGCGCAAGATTATGCTTGAGGAGCGTAAGTTGATGTGGGAGCAAGAACAGAAAATCATGTTCTGTGATATCTCCACCATGGATCCAGAACAAAAGACCTATATGCTAGCAATGAGGGCACAAATTGCAGCTCAAAAGGTTGCAGGCATCAATGGCGGTCTTGGTGGATGTAGTGATGGCATGGGTGGAGATAGTGGTAACATTTGAGTGTAGTATGGACTATTTATGTTTGTGCTTCTATTTATGTTAGTTGAACCATTTAATTTTTTTGGAACTATTTATGTTTATCGAATCAATTATGTTTGTGGAAATATTTTTTTGGAATCATTTATGTTTGTGGAATCATTTGTGGACTATTTTTGTTGGTCAAAGCATTTATGTTATTTGATATTGAGAAATGTTATGCAATATTTAATATAAGTATGATTGTAACATTCACAATTTTGTAATTTTTATAGATGGTCTTCTCTGACGATGATGATATCATTGAGCAATGGTGGGAGGAAGAGGAGGAATCTAATGATGATGATCTTATTGTATTAGCTATGCTTTGCGACATGGATGATGAAGAGAGGCAGAAGAAGAAGCGTCGTGGATCAGTGCCGGGTCATCAGGTAGTTCGAAGGGACATGTTTGGTGGTAATTTGCGCATTGTGGCTGATTACTTTGCAGATCCTCCTGTGTACAATGAAAAATTCTTCAGGAGAAGGTTTAGGATGTCCAAACAGCTATTCTTGCGCATAGTGGCTGGGGTGGAGGCTTATGATAACTATTTTAGACAAAGACCAAATGCAGTAGGCCTTCTTGGAGCCACTGCACTGCAGAAGGTGGTTGGATCATTCCGCATGCTCGCATATGATGTTCCAGCTGATTCAATGGATGAAGTTGTAAGGATTGCTGAGAGTACCATGCTAGAAGCTTTTCACCACTTTGTACGGGCTGTGGTTGCAGTATTTAGTGAGCAATACTTGAGGGCACCTACCGTTGATGACACTACAAGATTAATAGCTATGAACACTAAAAGAGGATGGCCTGGCATGCTTGGTTGCATTGATTGTATGCATTGGAGATGGAAGAATTGTCCAACAGCATGGAAAGGACAGTATTCGGGGCATGTGGATGGTCCAACCATGATCCTTGAAGCTGTTGCATCTGAGGATTTGTGGATTTGGCATTCTTTCTTTGGACTACTTGGCTCTCTCAACGATATCAATGTTTTGCATAGGTCGCTACTATTTCAGAGGCTAACTTTAGGGACTTCACCACCTGTGGAGTATATTGTTAATGGTAACAAGTACACTATGGGATACTATCTTGCAGATGGGATCTATCCTTCATGGGCGACTTTTGTTAAGAGTTATAGCAATCCACAAGGCAACAAGAAAATTCATTTTACAAAAGCTCAAGAATCAGTGCGAAAGGATGTAGAGAGAGCATTTGGTGTCCTACAAGCTCGATTTGCTATGGTGAGGGGTCCTGCTAGATTTTGGGACAAGAACACTCTATGGTACATATTAACAGCCGCTGTTATCATGCACAATATGATCATTGAAAATGAGCGAGATGCAGATGACGATGGGGGCTATGACTATGATCAAGATGGAGGCGAGGTGTTGAGAGAGGAGGAGTACCAACGGCGTAATCCACTCGTACTCGACGAGTTCCTTAAGATTCATCAGGAGATTGAGGATAAGCAAGTGCATGAGAGACTTTGAGATGATCTTGTGGAGCATTTATGGGTACTTCATGGCGCTAGCTAGTATAATTCGTTGTAGTTTGATCGTAATTTATTAGTATGTGGTGTGATAGACGATTTCTATGTGCCTATATGATTTTTATGTTTGGAAAAAAATTTGAATTTGAATTTGAATTTAAATTGTCTTATTTGAAATCATGAATTTGAATATGGTTTATTATTATGGTTGATAAATATTTGAGTTCGAATTTAGTGATGTAATATGAAGAATATACATATAGATTATATTGAAAATATGAGAGAAAAAGAAATAGGACTCAGATTTAAGGGCCCTTGTTGGAGTTGGGTGTCAAAAACAGAGCCCCAGAAAATAGAATGAGTCCCTACTCAGAAAGTAGGGACTTTGTTTTTGGGGCTACTGTTGGAGATGCTCTAAGAAAAGCTGAGAAGTCATATCCATGCCCGAGGGGTCCCACCTGTCAGTGTTTCAGGCCGAACGATCGTCGTTTGTTTTATCCTGGCCCAATGCTTTTTTTTAAAAAAATACTAGCCAATGATATATGGTAGTAACGGTATACGTATCAGGCTCAATCAGGGATTCTCATACCGTACGATTATCATGATAACCACGCATATCGCTGGAGTATGGTAGAAGTAATCGACGGTATGTTTTATCTGAATTTTATTTGAATTCAAAAATAAAAAAAATCCTAAAAATTCTAATAAGTATTACTTGAATTGTGAATCACTGTGATAAAGAAAGTTTATGAAAATAATGAAGTTTGCTTCATATTTTGTAGCTCCATCAAAATCAAAAAATAAGAGAGGTCGGAATATGATTTCTACTTTGTTTAAATGTAAAAAATATAGTAAAGGTTATGCAAAACAAATTATACAATATTACATTATTTTTCTAGAGATATCCATGATTTTCCTGAATTTTCTATAATTTTTTAGAATTTTTACTATATTTTATAATTTTTTTTTCATCTTTAACATACCACGGTTTACCGTGCGGTTACCATGGCTTATTGCACAGTAACCCTTAATGTAAGAGATGTAACCGTCTTACCGTGAGGGGAGGAGGGACGGTAACCTTCTTCCAAACGATAAGGAAAACCATAGGCCCGATATCTAGGCGTCCAAATATAGACCTATACCATTTGAATGGTATATTGTTTTCTAGTCTTTCTTTTTTTAAGGACGGCTATCCCACAGAATCCAGTTGGGATGGGATAGTTTATATGCTGATATTGTGTTGATGTTGGCACAAAACCTTTATGGATTAGATCTAATATCTATTGATATCAAATCTGATACCAATTAATACCACATGTATTAGACTTGGTGCTATATGTATTATACAAATGTCAGGGCATAAAGTATCCTGTTGTCTCGACGGATTCCGTTAGGTAGTATTTGTGGTTTTTTAATGCACATGGAAGCAACAATTTCAAATGGCGAGTAGGCGAGAGGGTGATTTGTGGCCGTCCATTGGCGTGGATGGTGAATCGAGCCGTTGATCTGTGATAGAGGTGGTGCCGCATCAGCGCGACGCGCTACCACCCATCACCAACCTTCGAATCGCCCTCTCAAAAAAATCTACTGGCTTCTTCTCTCCTCAACCTTGTTCCCCTTCGTTTCGCCCAAATCTTCAAATCCAATCCGCGGCGGCGGCGGCCAGATCCTGGAAGCGATCGATTTCGGGAGGGATTTCGGCATGCTAATGTCGGATCCCACGGCGGCGGTCATCCCCAAGCCCGGTGGCGGCGGAGGCGACGATGAGGAGTCGGTGGAGATCCGGGAGGTATGGGCGGACAACCTGGAGGAGGAGTTCGCGCTGATCCGCGACGTCGTCGACGAGTTCCCCTTCGTCGCGATGGACACGGAATTCCCGGGCATCGTGTGCCGCCCCGTCGGCGCCTTCCGTTCCCCGGCCGACTACAACTACGCGACCCTCAAGGCCAACGTCGACATGCTCCACCTCATCCAGCTCGGCCTCACCTTCTCCGGCCCGCGCGGCGAGCTCCCGGCGCTCGGCGGCGGCCGCCGCCGCTGCGTCTGGCAGTTTAACTTCCGCGAGTTCGACGACGCGCGTGACATCTTCGCGTCCGACTCCATCGAGCTCCTCCGCCGCAGCGGCATCGACTTCCGGCGCAACGCCGAGCGCGGCGTCGACGCGCGCCGGTTCGCCGAGCTCCTCATGTCCTCCGGCGTCGTGCTCAACGACTCCGTCTTCTGGGTCACCTTCCACGCGGGCTACGACTTTGGGTACCTGCTCAAGATCCTCACCTGCAGCAGCCTACCGGACACGCAAGCCGGCTTCTTTAAGCTCATGAAGATATATTTCCCCACCGTGTATGACATCAAGCACCTCATGAAGTTCTGCAACAGCCTGCACGGTGGGCTGAACAAGCTCGCCGAGCTCCTTGATGTGGAGCGCGTTGGAGAGTCGCACCAGGCCGGTTCCGACAGCTTGGTCACTTCCTGCGCGTTCTGGAAGCTCAAGGATTCGTTCTTCGCTGGCTCTACGGAGAAATATGCTGGAGTGCTGTATGGGCTCAATGCAGAGAATGGTGTCAGTGCACATTGATGGATGGTACTCCTCTTGGAATTTTAGCTTTGTGAATGGATTGATTTAGGACAGAAAATGTGACAAATGAATGAATGATCAAGATGCTATTTAGGTCAAGTTTGTCTCACTCCATTTGGGTTTAATGTGATCCCTAGTGTTCTAAAGTTATTCGTGTTGAAATAGTGAACTGTATTTATGTTAAGTTGATCTGCTGCTTTCATTTTCTCCTACATGGGTTAGTTAGATAGGGAAAAAAATCACCTTTAAAGATTACGAGACAGGTAAAAATAATATATTTTGTTGCTCTTTTGTCATTGATATGTCTAGCCTCATATGTGGGAAAGCTGGTTGTATCCAAAGAGTGGGTTGTGGGTAGTTCATCAAACTAAGTGGTCAAACATGTAAACTCAATAACATTACAATACAATACACTTCCCACGACCTCTGTTCACATGGGTAGAGGTTGTTCTTTTAATTTCCCAGAATAATGAATTACTCTAATATATATCCTTCCAGAGTATAACACTATGTAATACTGAGAATAAGGACATCTCTCTACTTCGATTTTGTGCTCCATTTTTTGGCAATCAGAGATAATGCTGTTTGGTATCCACAGTAGAAGCCTCAAGCCTGGAAACATTAACTGTTTCTGCCTACTGCCTAGTGAGTAGTTCTGGGACCATAACAGGGAAATCCTGCAAATTTGTCCTTCCATGAGTTTTGTCTGCTAAAAAAATTAGATTCGTATCTATGTGTCTCTTGATCCAGCAATTAAGCCCCAATGATGGACAGATCTTGAATACCAGCAGTGTGTTACAGTAATAAATATTCATGTCTTGAGATAACGATGCTGATGCTATTTGACTTACCTTTTTGCAATATTTGGATTGGATTGCTACTTCTCCAAATTATATTCAATATACAGCATGAATACATTTATATTTCTTTGTGAAAAACTTATCATAATTATATGGGCTTTGACCACAAGTTAAAACATTCCCAGCTAATTTTAATACCTTCAGGATTATTTTATTGCTGAATGTACCTGACTACTCTTTTTTGCTTTGCAACTAGAATATTAGTTGCTTTGGCACTAACGTGCTTTTAATGTATTTGAATTACAGCCAGTTCCTCCAATGTTGCATGTAGAGATGAAATCTAGGGGATGAGTCTATTTACATGTGCTATAGGAGCCCATTTTAAAGAAGAATTTAGTAAACAACACCTTCTCATTTATTAAGACTCAACTTGGACACTACCTTAGTCGCTTTTGATTGCCATTGTCCAGTTTATTTAAATTTATGTACAGGATTGGTCCTTTTTGTAAGTTTGGAGGAGAGCTATTCTGAATAAGGGAAAGGATTAATTAAGAGAGCTAACAAGGTACATATTGTTGAAACTGGAGAAGTTTGGGCGCCGAGAACTCCGATATTGAAATTCTCTAAATGTTCCATATTTTGCAGGTAAACCTGACAATATCTTCCTAGTGTATCATTTTTTAACTGGGTGCATTTCTGGTGTTAAAATGTGTACTTGTCATGCCAAGTTGTGCATGGATTCAATTTGAAGACTGAAGAATGAAGAGCCTTGTGCATGCATGAACTTTCTTTTGTCATAGGTTGATGGCGGTGGCAGTGGCGGCGGCAGCAGCATGTCTCAACTCTCAATTCTACCCAAATCTCCAGTGCTGAGGTCAAACCATCTGCATGACTGCATCTCACTCACACGGTTCTTCCCATGGATCATGAAAATATGTAATGCTTATGCTTATGCAATTGTAATGTGTAGTGTTGACAGTTGTGGTTACTGAAGTTGGCATTTTTGCGAGATCTGATTATCTGAATACATGGTTCCATAAATTGGAGCTTACCCGAATTAAGTGTTTATTGCATCCAGAGAACATGTTCTCAGATTGCCTCACAATGAAACTAACAATTATCATTGATGCAGCACTATTCTATCAAAGTACAGATTTTTTTAACGTCAAAAAGGATGCACAGAAGGCGAACTAATATGCAAGTTTACATCAATGGCCTGAAGTTTACATTCGTTCTATCCTCCCTGGCTTCCTATCAATATTTTTTCCCCTCATAACACCGTAATTGGATCAAAACAGTTGCCTGCTCAAGTAATGCAGCGCAGTGCACTGACAAATCTGCAGGTTCTGAATGTAATTCGGCATTTTCTTTGGCTACAACTGACAAAGTCAGGTGAATTACGTTTGCCATGTGTGCTCATAAGTAGTTATGCTTCATGGTTACCCATTTCCTCTGATATCTATCTTGCTGGCGCGTATGATTAACTGTTCCATTTCATCGTCCATAGCTATTTGATCTCTTGTTATCATCTGAGGAATATTTTGCGGCACAATGCCAGCATTAATATATGCCCGAAGCAATGACTTGTACAGGGGCAAGCTTGTCAATTTAAACTTTTGAAGAACCTTTATGTATCTATCTGCATCATCCACACTGCTTTGCTCCTCGAAATATTCTGCAATGGCCTCCAACAGCACGAATGGTGGCCTCCAGTGACAACTCTTCAACAGAGACAAACCTTTCTTCATGGCATCAACAGCTTTATCCATCTGCTTACTCTGAACAAATCCCTCCATCAGTATCTCCCAAGTTTTGAAATTTGGATGTGCACCTTTCTCTAGCATGTGGAGATGGAGCCTCTCGGCCTTTTCGATCCACCCATTCCTCACATAAGCACCAAGGAGAACATTTGAAATCCGCACATCATGTTTCCTGCATTCTGCCTCCCAGCTTCCAAAGATCCACTCGGCCTGACCAATGTCGCCAACTTTTATCAAGCATAACATAGCAGTCATGTAGTTTGCAACAGGGATTCTCCCTGGAACCCTTTTGCTAGCCTCCCACAGCCTCGTAACCCCATCTCTGTCATTCAGGGCTGCATAACATGTCATTATGAAAGAGTACCCTAAGCGCCCTGTTACCGACAACTTTGTTTCAGCCGTTCTAAGGCAAGCAAGAGCTTTACTGTTCTGTCCATACTTCCTGAAGATGTTAGCTAATGTACAGTATGTGCTCCAACCGACCTCAACCATATCATCATTCAGCATCTCCTTGAATGCTGATTGTACTGAGGCTACACCAGAGACCTCAGCACATGCATTCATCCAAATGTTGTAGGACATAACATTTCTTGGAATGTTGTTCCGTTTCATCAGTTCGATTACACTAAGGACCTTCTCATACTGGTGTGTTGCAATATATAGTTTCATCATTTCATTGAGAGAATGAGGATCGACAGGCAGTCCACAACTCTGAAGCTCAGCCATGAAGGTTTCAGCTTTCTGAACATTTCTTTCTGTAACATAGCAATGAAGCAGTGGGAATGATGCAGCGTTCTTGGAAGCAGCGGTCCTTAGTTTTTTGTAGTATTCCTCAGCTTGAGAAGTACCATGAACTTTCGCAATCAATTCCAGTCTAGCTGTATGATCTGAGGGTGATAGTTTAAAATCATTGCGGGAGTCCATCCATGATGAAATCTGCAGCATAATAAAATTATGTTTAGAATGTGCCTTTTGCATCCCCACTGCATGATAGATTGGAACAACAGCAAATATTCACCATAAAGAGTGACTCAGTTCTTTCTCCACAATAAAACACTACCAATGGAGTGAAACAATATTCACTTTGCAGCATAACATTATAGAGAGTTTGAAGTAAGTTGTTCCACAAAAGGTGAAAAAGTCTCCTATCTGTATCAGAATAATTTTCTGCTCAAATTCGTGCATCAGGTAAAGTGAAAGGCTAAAGTTAAACCAAGAACCTGCAGCCTGCACCGGGGTTGACAAGCTAGTTGGAGTGCTCACCTCGAGGGCTTGCTCGTAGCGGCGCGCGCGGCGAAGCCGGACGACGGCATGGCGGAGCTCCGGCTGCGAGACGTGGCCGCGCTCCTGTGCCCATCTCTCGACGGCGGAGGCGGTGCGCCCGCTCTTCCTCGGGATCCGGAGGCGGCACCGCGACAGGAGGTCGTCATCGTCGTCGTCACGAGTGGTCGCCGCAGGAGCGGAGGAGGAGAAGGGTCTAGGGTTTGGGCGGGAGGCGCCGACGAGGAGGCCGAGTAGGCGCGAGCGGCGCACGACGGCGGCCATGGGCCCAATCCATGGGCTTACTTGATTACCTAAAAAACCACCCCACCAAAAAAAACTCGAACCCACCAAAAAAACTCGAAACCACTCCCCCTAAAAAGCCATATACCAAAAAACCGGTTCCCCAAATAAACCAATAAAACCAGCCATGCCACTAGTTTTAAGAAAAATAAAATATTGTACTATGAATTATATAAATTTGAATCAAAGAATTCATGAAATTGATGAAAATTTCGACATGTTTTCAGACGGCGAGCTCAATCGTGAGCCCTAACCCGTAAATCCTGCCGTGGCCAGCGGATTCTCATTCTTCCCCGGCGCCGGGGCGCCTCGGCGGCGAGCTCCAGTCATGGCGACGCCTAATCACGCTCTAGCCAGGCAATTTCCACCAGAGAGCACATGAGCGCGCCCCAGCCCGCGCTCTCGGCTCGCCGGCCGCGACCCACCCACCCTATTGGCAACCGCGCCGCGCTGCTTGTGCCAAACCAGACAGAGAAAGAAGAAGCTGACAGAAAGCTCAGGTTATACAAGCCATCAATCTCTCTCTCTAGCTACCCATCTCGTCCTCCAGATTACTACAATACATATTACATACAGCCCTAGTCTACTAGTACAGAGAACATCACGACGACTAACACTGCTAGCTACACAGCATACAATGGGGGCATGTACATAGATGCAAATCATGCAAAGATGCAGAGGAGAGCTCTGTCATATGCAAGCTCCAAGGGAATAGAAATCGCCGCATCCCAGGTCGTCACTGAAGGTAACGTCATCCTTCTCCTGCATGAAAATCAAGGATGCTGTCAATGAGATGACTATTGTTTGTGACAGGCTTATGATCAGCGAAAATGGTTCAATAAGTTGTTTGTGTCACTTTTGTGCATTCATAATATGGATGTCATAGTAAAATGAAAACTAGGGGATGGAAAAACTCCTTACCACTTTGACTATGGAATTGAGAAGACCGTCGAAACTGCAGCTGCTCGAGCTAAGTTCGCTCTGAAGTTTCGGAATGCTCAAATCGGATGCATTCTTCGATATCAACATATCTCCTGAAATGAGGAAATCAGTCTTCAATTGTGGGATGACTGTTGAAGCACTTGAAGATGCCTGCCCAATCATTCTGGCACCGATATTGCTGCTGTTGCTATTGCTATTGCTATTGTTCCATCTTTGGCTCATCGAATGATGAGCTCCAATGTTGGTTGACAATTGAGAGCTCGGTACAGAACTCCATACAAGCTTGGGATCAAATAGACTGTCTGCATTCCTTTCATCGAACTTCTGTTTCAAACTGTTTCCACCTCCAAAATTCAAGTACTTTTGATCTGTATCTGGAGGTAAAAGCATTGTGCCACCAAAAGAGCTAGCTCCTGCTTTTGTATCTCTTGCTACCATAAGGTCATTTGAAGAACGAGCAGGTGTGCAAGCTGAAGATGTGCCACCCAATTTGGTTGCACAACTATTGTTAAACGAACCATGAATTAGCAACCCGTTGGCAGAAAATCCTGATAAAGGAATAGTACTCTGCTGGGATACACGAGACTCGAGCAGACTAGATGAAACTCCGATGGGACCTTCAAAATGTTCAGAACTTACAGAGGAAGTTCGAATTGCTGGCTGGCTGCCAATTTTTGCTTGTGTGCACTCCACAAGTTCTTGAGGCAACAAAGGACTGCTTGTGACACTTTGGAGTGTGCCAGAGATACCATTAGCTAGGCCATTCCCAGAAAGGATGGTGGACAGATCATCGGTTTCTTCATGGATCCACTTTTGTTGCATCTGGGTCTGCCCAAGCGATGTTGCCAAACCTTCTCCCAAGTTTCCTTGCTGGTTTCCTGGTAAGCTAAGTTTGTACTTATTTGCATCACTAATGGAATGGCTCAATGTATGGCTTCCACTAACAGTCTGAATCGACTTGGAAGCAGGCACCCCCTGAGTCCCAAGTGCTGCTGGATTGTTTCTAGGACTGTTTAGCAATCCATGTGGAGTAAAAGATGATAGAGCTGCGGAAGAGGTAAAAGCTTGATAGCCCTGTAGTCCTTCAAATGCACCCATGTGCAGAAAGGGGTCTCTACCTCCCAAAGCAGCAACAATGCTAACTTGTTGCGAAGCCACAGCACTTAGCCTTTTGAGATAGAGCCTATACTTCTGCATGGCACACAAAGCTTGTGGTTAGACTTTAGAAACACGCTCTACTGTGTATCTGTGAAAACTTTACTTTTAGTTTGTCTCAGCATGAGTCATAGAATAGTAATGGAATTTGTTTTTGGTTCAGCATATATGTGTTTGCTAAATCTGCTAGAAGGTGTAGAGAAGTGCTAAAAAATGTATGGCCTTTTCCTCGACTCTTAAAGGTTACTCATTTAATTGTTACAGTATCTGCTCTTGAAAGCACAAAGCCAAAGTACGCAAGACTCGAAGTTACAATAGACCTTAAATGTGTAATAGCTCTGGGTTGATAAGCAGTGACTTTCTATCAGTCATTTAATAATGTCAAACAGTCAGCGTACTATTCTTTGGTATTGAAGAACTTCTGAATTCGGTTGATATTTCTTCAGGGCCTTAGTAAAGCTGAAAGATGGTCTATCTTAGCTACCTCTGTACAGTAAAAACTAGTAGTGTATTTAATTACAATAGCTACTAGCTGTGGTACAGATTTGCTCTATTCAACTCACATCATTACCAGTACAGTGCTGATAAATAAAAGATAGTGAAGTGAATTCCTTGCCTGTAGGTGGCTTGCAACATTTTCCCTTGTGAGTTTCTCGACATTCATGAGCTCAAGTATCCTTTTTGGCACAGCCTCTGCATAGATAGGAAAAATTAGTCTCTCTCTCTGAAAAAAAGGAAAAGATTAGGGTGTAACATGAGTCACTATAAAAGAGTATGAATAGTACAAATGGAGGCTGGTGGTGAGAAATTGAGAACTTACTGTCAATTCCAAGCTGGTTGACAGCAGCTACGAATTTTCGGTGTAGTTCAACTGACCAAACAACCCTTGGCTTCTTTGGAGCCGATGGATCATCAATCTCTTGAGTATTGACCTCACCCTCATCCTCCTCTTCACTGCAGTATTCCTTCCTCTTCTTGCTGGGCCTCCCACTTTGTTCAGGTGATCCACATGTAACATGCCCATGAACATGGTCTGAATCCGCATTTAGTGGCTTGTTGCACTCTTCATAGATATCAAGATTAGCACGGTCGCGGGTACCGAATTTCCTCCTGATAACATGCTGCCAAATATTCCTGAGCTCTTCAATTCGAACAGGTTTTAGGAGATAGTCGCACGCACCATGAGTTATCCCCTTCAATACAGTTTTGGTCTCTCCATTCACAGATAACACTGCAAGGAAATTAATTGGTTAACATCAGCATTTTCCCCTAGCATCATAGAAAAGGATAGAAGTACAGTGTGCAGGATTTGCTGAATAAATTGATGCTCTGTAGATACAAGAAAACCTTCAATTACCGTGCCTATTACTATCAAGAACAGTTGAACTGGCTTATTGGCTAGTAGTGAGATGGGACAAGATTCAGGACTTACTGATGACAGGGAGGTCCATTTCAAGTCCTACAAGCTCAAGAAGCTTAAAGCCGTCCATGTCTGGCATATGGACATCACTGATAACTAGATCAAACATATCCCTGTTTTCCCGCAGCATTTTCAGCGCGATAGCAGCCTGATTTGTTGTTGTCACTGAAAACAAAACAGACATCACTCTTTCAAGTGAGTAGCTGTTGAAGGTACAGGAAGCATCTGGCACAAAGAATTCATCCTAAAGCCCAAAAAAATGCATCATGCATTTCTATATTTAACAATGACACCATAAATCCAGATCATGTAAACAATTTACACCTAGGCAACTCTGTAGCTACATGCAGCATATATATATGATAAGTTCATGAAATATTTTAGTGAATAGACATTAAGCATTAGGCAAAATTCTGACATAGAATATATATCTAACAATAACTACTTGTGAGATACCTGTTCCAAAACAAAACCACAAGACTGAACTGCAAATAAGGAGAAGTCTTTACCGTGATACTGGCAGCGCAGCAGCAGGGTCTCGAGCACCTTGAGACACACCGGGTCGTCGTCGACGGCGAGGACCCGCATACCGACGGGGAACTGGTCCCTCCTCCTCACCACCACCCCCTTCCTCTCCTCCGGCCTCATGGCAACAACCTCTAAGCCGATTCACAGCACAAAAGCCAAGAATCCAATCCAAGAACACAACCCAAGAACAGCAAGAAACCAAATCGATGCCGTTCTTCACAGGAAGCAAGAACAACCAAAGCCAGCAAGCCACCTTTACTGGTAGCAACCAAGTTGCAGGAGGCTAGGAAGCAGCAGCAGCAGCAGCAGCAGAAGCAAGGAGCAAGATGTGGACAGGGAAGATGGCTTCAAGCCAGGCCTCCCAATCCCCAGCAAGAAAAGCAAAGCAAACAGAGGAGAGATCCCAAAGGGACAAACCAACCTACTACTACTGCTGCTGCTGCCCAACTAGAACAGGAAAAGAGAAAGGGGAAGCAGAATGGAAAGAAGCAGCAATAGCAGCTGGTGGATTTGGACAGGGAGAGGGAGGGAGGGAGAGAGTGGGCATGGAGCTTCAGGACCAAACCTACCACCACCACCACCACCCCATCATTATTGAGGCAAAGAGGTGGGAAAGCAAAAGGAGGGAGTTGGAGGAGGAACAGCAGGAGCCCAAAAGCGACGGGCGCAAGAAGAAAGCAGAGGACTCTGCTCTCTCTGCAGCCAAAAAAATAAATTGAAAAAATGGAAGAGAAAAAGCAGCGACACTGACTGTTCCAGATGGCCAAGCAAGCAACCAATCTCTCTCAGCCTCAGCTCACACACATGTGAACTACTAGCTCAGCAGCCACCACTACTCGTCGTCTACTCGCTGCAAGAACACGAGAGGAGAGATTGCTACTTAGCTGCTGCTTCGGCGGAGCAAGAGCATCCCAAGGGAGAAGAAGATGCATGTGTATGTCTGTGAAAGGGGCGTGCATCCATCCATGTGTCTGAATTTCAAGGGGTCAAAAATGGTGGAGGACAATGGCTCCAACAGAAAGTGGGGCCCTTTCATCCACAAGCTCCAACTGATCACTGCAGGCGCCATCCTCTGTACCACACGGGCGAAATTCTTGCATCTGTAATTCTATAGATTGCCAACAACATGGTAAATTGGTAGTAATTTTTCTTCCGAGGTCTTGTTTAAGACGTGAAATTTTATATCCACCTTGATAGAAAAATGGACATTTCATATAATTTTTTTATTTTTATTTTCCAAAAATTTTCTCAGTGAAACAATCAAAACTTAAAAGAGTTGTGAAAGGGGATGAGAGGTTGATCACACAAGTGAATAAACTACAGTATAATACTTTTTCCGTTTTAAAATATAGCTATCTAAAAGTATTTTAAGATAATTAAAGATTGTGGTGAAAGTTCTAGAATATCACTATTAATAGATGGTGATGAGAATTAAGAATAATATAGATGGGTATAGATCTCAAGGATTAGTAGAATTATAGGGCACATTAAACATAGTATGGAGAGTAATATGATAAAAGTAACTTTTTATATATGTTAAGTAGTTATATTTAAAATAAAATTTAAAACTAAGGTGGCTAATATATTTTAGACGAAGAAAGCACCATTTACTACGGTAGGAGCAAACATTATGGAGAACAAGTGAATTGATACCATCAAACAGTATAATACATACTGCACGTATATATATTGTTAAAAATACTGTAGTAAATGCAGAGAAGCGTACATGAACAGAAACTAGCTAGTACTTGCCCAAGCCCAAGGTTGGATATCCCATTATGTTTTACACGGTATACTGTGGGATACCGTCTACTGCAGCTGGGGCCCAAATTACAATCATCCAATGGGGGTAAGGCCACCAGATCTCTGGATCTACAAGTAGTAGTAAACCCATTAAAGTTAACCTTCCATTCAATGCTTGCCTTTAATTCACGTCATTTACTAACGCTTTCAATAACCCTCCTCCATTAAAGCATACGATGATTTAATTGGAGACGACGCATGTCGTCTTCTTTCCCGCGCTCGCACGCGCGCACGGCGGGCTACACGGTGGGGGCGGCCGCACGCGCACGACGGGCTCTCGCACGCACGCAAGGCAATCACTATACTATATTGTTTTTTTCTCGAATCGAGGTACTATTAAATTTTTTTAAAAATATATATTTTTATATAGCATTTATAATATGTTATATAAATTAAAGCCTATAATATTAATTTTAATAAATTTAATTAATATTTTATAAATTTAAGTGAACTTATTTATATTATTTTTAATCTAACTTATTTTAAATAATATGATATACTACTATATGTATGGGGATTCTGGCTATGTGCGGTGCCGGAAAGAGCCAAGGCCTTTTTGGGCGCCGCTCCCACCTCATCTTCGGCCATGGCGCTGCTGCTCCTCCGGTGGCCTGTCCGCGAGCGGAGAACTGTAGAAGACAAGTGGATGCAGATGCTGCAGCAGCAGGAGGCAATGCCTCGTTTCTCGGTCTCTACTTCCATCTCAGCCGTTGATTGGGCCATGGGTTGACGATCTCCACCGTTGATTTGACCCGTGAAGGTGCAATTATTTTCTTTAACAAAGGAAGTAACCCTCTTGGTTGCAGTCCCTCCATTTAAAAATATAAGGCATATAAGATTTTTTATATAGTCTTTAATATTATATTTGATCATTAGTTTCTTTTATAGTATATCATCAACAACCACAAAATTAATATCATATGAGAATATTATCAAATACAAATATAGTGATAATACATATATAATATTAAAGCATATATTAGTTTAATTATTAACCAAAATTTTTAAATGTTGACTTTATGAAAAACAAGAACATATTATATTTTTAAACGGAGAGAGTATTACTCCTTGATCACATTGTTAACTGCTAAATGTATGTTTGACCGTTTGTTTTATTAAAATGTTGCGTAACTATTATTTATTTTGTTGTGTCTTGTTTTCTATACTCCTTTAAAAGAGAGCAGTGGTGGTGATGAGTGGTGAATCTGTCACTATCTCCACCATCAACTCCCTACTTTTTTAAAAGAAAAAATGACAATATGGACCTAAAGGACCCACATGTCAACCACCACCAACTCTCTAATTTTTGTAGCAAGAAAAAAAAAGGACATATGAACTAACAAATATATACATCAATTAAAAGATGATATATGTGAAAGATGATGGTAATAACCGGTTAATAATAATTTTCTTTAATAAAAATTCCGTTGCAACGCATAAGCAATAGGCTAGTATTATTAAAGTTCTTTAAGCATGTCTTGCTTATATTTTTTATATTTACGTAAAGTTTATGTATAAGATGAATAGTCAAACGTGTATTCAAAGGTCAATGGTGTAGTATGACTTTATTCTCTAAATCAACTAAGAATAAACATAATTATATTTATGGATATCATGGTTTAAATCCTGGCGAGACATCAATGATGCTTCCCCTGAAGGTGCAGTTCAGGTCACGACAATATGCGTATGGGTTAATTATGCAAGTGATTAAACAAGCTGGAGAGTGCTAACAAGCTGTGTGGATTGTTTCTAATTTCTTGTCATTTTGTCCATCTTTCTCGTGAAGATGTTTGCGTGAAAAGGAAAAACTGGACGCCGGTATAAAGTGAGCTAGTAGAATTCACTGCCACGTACTAGCTCGATCCAACCTGCTACGTTGAAAACTTTTGCATCGATGACTGTTGCTTGCTTCTGGTGGTGAACCATCAAGCGTCATATGCATGCACGTAAGCTATAATACTGCCCCACATCAATTACGTCAGATAATGCACCAGGTGTTGCTCTAGTAATTACGAGCGTTAATTGTGACAGCGGGATATACATGCATGGCTACCTTCAATACGAAGTCAACATTTATTATTCGCTTTTGTTAAGACCCTGTTTGAAACTTTGAATGTGAGATTTTGTATGGGTATGTTTTGTGGTTACTCCCACCATTCAAAAATACTTTATTTTTAATTCATCTTACACATATCAATATAAAATTAAAAGACTACCCATGTCAACGTAGTAGGTATGGCATACCCTATGTGTATAGATATATGCCACCGGAAATACAACTTACATAATAAGATACGGAAGATAAAGACTGAATATAGATAGTATCTTGGACAAAGAAGGAAACATACTCATGATGAAAGAGGATTTCACAGTATGACTTTATTCTATTTGGGAGTCTTTGAGTACTACTTAGACAAGGGGTCACCTACCAGGATAAATACAAGGCCTCCAAGAAGGGGGAGGGGATTGGATCTCAACTCTAAAGAGCCAGATACACCAAGCCAAAGACAAGAATAAGTCTTTCCACTGATCGTTGACTACTCATCCTACCGAGTTCCCTTGACGGACTAGGGTAGATACCACATATATACATCCTTGTACTTGGTGATTGTTAGCCGCTCAAATACATATAAATTGAAATAGAGCTATTACCCAAGTCAGGGCCTGAACCAATATAATTCCATGTCCTACTTTAATTTTCACATATCGACGAATACCTTGGTATAAAACGATCCCTATGTCCTTGAATACTGTAGTGTAGTCAGAACCAAACCCCTCGATAACTCCCTCCGGCCCAAAATAAATCAACTCGTAAAGTTTAAACTTTGTCCCAAAATAAACCAATTTCTACCTTCTTACCTATTCTTGGTCCGCAAATAGAAAAATTTTATCCCTTTAATACTTTTTACCTACCCACCAACATATACTACTTTTCTATTAATGAGGGGTATTTGGGTATTTTATTCTCTTTCTTAATACCTCATTGGCATGCTAAAAGTCGGTTTTTTAGGGATAGGGGGAATACAATGTCCTTCACTTTAGCAAACTCTAATTCATTTGTCCTTACTTTAACAAACTCTAATATATTTGTACCCTATAGCAAACTCCACTGTAATTGTCCTCCACTTTTATAAACTTTAATGCATCAATTGCTTTAAAATGAAATCTCTGCGGGACAAATGAGATAGCTAAAACGTGAAGTTATTTTGGGATGGAGGGGGTACTATCTATTCACCCCGTTCTAAAATATAGCCATATTTTTAACATTTAAAATTTATTCTAAAATATACTCCATCTGTCTTTGAAATAAGTGACCACTTTAGGATAGAAGATAAATTATAAGTGAAGAAATATAACCAAGCTGCCCCTTATTAAATAAGAGATGTTTAGAAGGAGGGTGGTTGGGATTAAGATATGTATAAATTTGAATGAGAGGTGATTGATGAAACGAGTAATTAATACTTTAAAGTGGTCACTTTTATATATATATATAAAAAGATCCTAAAGAATATAAGATTTTGTGAACAGTAAAAGTGTGAACAGTACACAAGTGAATTTGAACAGTACACTGAGTTTGTGAACAGTAAACAAGGAAAAGTTTAGAAGTTGTATCAGAGCCAGGCCATCATTGAAAAACTAAAGTATTTAAATCTAGAAGCTAATATCGGAAAGGTAATAAATACAAAGGATAATATCAATCTAAGGTGTAGGCTGAATCATATTGAAGAACATAGTTGGTACTCTAATAATAGTCAGCTAAACTTAATTGTTGATTTGATATATAATTTCTATATAAATTGGGGAAAAAGACAGGACGATTTGGAGCAAAAATTTGAAGGGTTACATAAAGAACATAAGCAAGTTGAAGAACAATATTCTCTTCTTAAAAGTAAATTAAACTCTGCATTAAAATTACTAGAAGATTTTAAGACAAGACAAAGTAAAATTGTTCAAAACAGTGATTATATTAAGGAAGACTTTGTTCCTCTAAATAAGAAGGTAGACGCCTTAATAAATTCAGACAAAGTTAAAAAAAAGTGTTGCAGAAAATCTAAGATACCTAGACCAAGAAATAGGTGAAATCAAGAAGTTAGTTGAAGAAGTAAAAGCTCTAGTGCTTTCTAGCCAAGGGAGCAAAGAGATAGTTTTGACTTCATCAGGTATAGTCGCATCCTCGCAAGCTATAAATTCAGAAAAATGGACCTATCTAGGAATCTCCTCAGAAGAATAGTAAGCAGAGATAACAGACTTTTAAGCATTAATGATAAGCAAAAAGATAAATATGATGAAGTTGATGAACTGGAAGATGTTGCAGAATTAGACAAGCAACTTGAAAGATATTAGAAAGACACTTTAAGAGCTATAAAACCTCAACAGATATATTGTATGGGTTTCTTTGAGAATAAAAATGGGTTATATAGAATATCTAGAGAAGTAGAGCTAAGTGTCCTTACAAAACCAGTCGAGTTAAAAATTGTAGCCAAGGAATTCGAAAATGGATTAAAATATGCAGGTTATAAGTATATTCACCAAGGAATGTACATAATAGGAATCAAAGGCATGACAAGAAAGAAATTAGGAGCACAAGTATTAATAACCTTGCTGGATAAAAGATGGGATACAATAGATAAAGCAGCTTTAGGGTTTTTAGAAGGAGATATGAATGAGAATAGGTTAATAACCTATATAGCTCCAGACTTAATGATGCCCGTAAAGGAATTTATAGATAAAATGAGTTTTGGTTTTCAAACAAAGGGGTATGAATAATTTAAAGGGACAAATTTGCTAATAAGTATAGAATTCATAGGAAGATTGACTAATAGAAGTGCTTCTAAATATAAATTAAATGTAAACGATGTAATTGATAGCATGCAATCCAAAGGAATAACATTTATGAGCCCTTTAAAAATAAGTTCTGAAGAAAGGGCAGGAGAAGAATGGAAAATTAGTGAATTAATAGAAAGTAAAACTTTGAGTCAACCCGAAAATTATATAAGTTATCAAAATAGTAAAGGAAATACCAGTATTAGATTTCTAAATTATAAGCCTAGAACCACAAATGACCTAGATGCAGAAACCTCTGATAAAAATACCATAGATAACCGAAGACATAGCATTTCAGAGTTTATGGAAAGGTTAGATGAAGAAAGTGAAATAAAATACTATAAGGATAAATTAAAAGAAATAGCAGTAGAATATAATAATTCAATGAAAAGTGAGTGGACTAAAATAAGAGATAAAGAACTTTATTTTTACAGAGAATTGTCTAGGATAAAAAACGTAAAAAAGAATAAAGGCGTAGATATAAAAATCCCGCAAAACCAAGAAAGTAAAGTAGAACAAATAAAGCGTAAAGAAAATGCTGAAGATGATAGAGGGAAGCAAAAGGCTAGCAAAGAATTAAGCGAAGAAGAGCAATGGGAAGAAAATGAGAAATTGCTTTAGAAAGTTATGAAGAAGAAATTAATTTGATAAAAGAAATAGAGAATACAGGAGAAATAGGAGATAACTCAGAACAATATAATGATTTTATAAACTCCTTAGATGATATAGGTCTACAAAATTTAGACAATGCAATGGAAGCTATGGAAGTAGACTTAGGAACCGGAAAGAGAAAAAGATATGGTGAAGGCTCAGTAAAAAATGAAGGAGAAAGAGAGAGACCAGCTAGAGCAGCGGGAAAATGGCCTCCAGACAGAGAAGAATATTCATATAATTATATTCCAGGACAATACAGGCATATGGGCACTAAGAGACGAGATTTTGAGAGACCTGTAAAATTTCAAAATCAAAAAAGTGATGGTGCTATTTTAAATTTAGCCGCACATGATCCCATTGACTGGCCAAATATTATTAGTATTTGGAAGGGGTTAATAGTTCAAAAATATATACAAAATCAACACAACATAGGAAGCAAGGTAGAGGATATGATAACTTATTTAGAGAAATTTCTGGGTGAATCTGCTAAGGTCTTATGGAAACAATGGGTTGAAAAGAATCCTAATAATTATGAAGAACTAAAAAGAGCTGGTAGTAACCCGCATAATTTTGCAAATGTGATATCTAACTTTATTATATCTGAAGACCCAGAATTAGGGTATCCAACCCTACAGAATGAAAGATTAAAGGAAATAGAGAAATTAACATTAACAAGCTGGAAAGGCATAAAAGAATTCTCCTAGCATTATTTATATAACGCAACAACTGCTAAGCAAGGATACAATAGAGGCATAGTTGAAAGATATTTCAATAAATTACCTGACCCACTAGGAAGCATGATTTTTGAAGAAGACAAAAAGGAAACTGAAGGAGCTGAAATTAACATTTCACAAGCAATAACCTTTGTGTTTAAGCAGCTAAGAAAAATATGTATAGGAATACAAGCCCAAAGATCTATGAAATACTCTGATTATAATTTTTGCAACAACATTGTTCAGATACCATTATCATATGGGGAAGATGAGCCTAGAATCAAAAGAAATAAATTTCAAAATAGAAATAGTAATAATATTAGAACAAAAAGAAGGTACTTTCTAAGAAGATCAGATAATAGAGCCCCGTTTCTACATAAAAGAAATGTGAGAAGATATAATCCTAAGAAAACATATGATAGGACAAGCAGATGTTTCATATGTAATTCTCCTGATCATTTAAGTAAAACATGTCCTAACAAAGATCAAAAAAGGTACTCTAGTAAGTATAAGGAACAAGAGCGAGTACTAATTATAGATAGTGTAAATGAAAATATACTAATATGTGACGATGAAATAAAGGATGATGAATCTATATATTCTATCATAGAAACAGATGAAATTGAAAATACTAATGAAGAATACGAGTCGAGTGAAGAAGAAATAGATTTAATTGACGAACTAGTAGGAATGAAAATTGAAATGATGGATCAATTAAGTTGTGAACATGATTGGATAAGAGGAAAATGTGATTTCAATATTAAATGTGCCTTTTGTATCTACTATCCTAGTCAAGAAAATAGAGTCACTTGTAGTATATGTCTAAAACAAGCCTGTGCTGAATGTATAAGAATAAACAAACAAAAATGGAGAAAAGAGGTAGAATTAGAATCAGATGACAGGATACTCTCTAACAGAGTACGAATTTTAGAAAATAGAATAAACAAATTAGAAGCGGAATTAGAAGATTTAAAAAATAGCTATGAATGTAAGGCTCTACCTGAAATAAAGACTCCACAGAACACTGAATTCAAAGAACAATTAATAACATTAAAAGACAGTAATACTACCAAGCTAATCCAACTAAAGGATGCAATTCCTAATTTTGGAAATAAGTATATAGTAAAAATGCCTTTTAAAGAAATAGTAGGAATAATGATACCAGTAAAAGTGAAGCTATCACCAAAGGTATCATATAAAATACTAGCATTAGTAGACATAGGTTGTACAAAAAATATTATTCACGACAAGTTCTTCATAAAATGTCCTGAGCTAGTTCATACAATTGATAATAACAAAGCGGAAGTTTCAACAGATATGTCAGGAATAAGGAAAATTCATAACCAGTTAGCTTACAATATCGATTTATACATCAATGGGACAAGATACATAATAGATGAAATTACAATAAGAGATTTATCAATGATAAATGATGATATGATAATAGGCTTAAGATTCTTACAACAATCGGTACAAGCCACACTAATACATGATCAAGGGATTACATTCATCCCTTACCATGTGTTAACGCCAAAATTTGGCACGGTTCACATTGGATTTGGTTAAGGAAAGAAGATATATCAGCCGTTGGAAGCTAATCAGAAGAAGCCAGATTCAGGAAGGAATCGTGAGGACCACGACATGGCAGTCAATTACCTTATCTACTAATTAGGTAGTTTTGATAATTTTTAGGAAACCTGATCTCGTATCTGATCGGGGTTTGTTAGTTTTTCCTTTTATAATTAGGAAACTTCTGTTTCGTGTCCTATTAGGACTGTACCAACTCGGGGTATATATACGTATGCCCGGGTACCTTGTAAACTATCACAATCGATCAATCAAATTCGGCGCATCGCCACCCTTTACCAACGGGTTCTTGCTTCTCGAGCGGGGCTGCATCGGTTAGGTCCGAACTCCTGCGAGAGGGTAAGTCTCGTTACCCCGACTACCAATCGGCTAGGACTTTCTCGGTTAGGTCCGATATTCTAGTCGGTCTATGGTAGTCGGCTTACCACGGTGTATCGGATCTGTCTACGGCTGCATCGGTTCGGTCCGACCTCTTAGGCTGGTCAGGTATATCACATCACGCGTGCACAGTTTTTATCAGTTTATCGGGGGTAGTTTATCATCAGTTTGTGCTGCATCGGTTGGGTCCGACCTACTAAACTGCTAGCGATAAATTATTCCTGTTAGGCTGATATCCTTTGTGCAAGCGTCTTATCGGAATGTATAGCCGGTAAGTTATTTTCATCACAGTTGCATTAGATCTATCGGTTCGTTGAGGTTCCTTTACTATTATCGATCTGTGCTGCATCAGTTAGGTTTGAACTACTAGATCGATAATAATAGATTTATCCTTGTCGAGCCGATCGGTGTATATGCGACGTTCTATCGGAGTGCTTAGCCGATAGGTTATCTTTCTATAAAGCCGACTGTATTATCTTTACTATTTTGGTCATCTATATTATCATCGGTTCTCTAGCCGATGCACATGTGTTTCCTTGGCAGTCGGCTAGTTCACTATTCTGCCTATCTATTTTATCATCGGCTCCTAGCCGATGCACATGTTATACTGACATCTTGTCTCTTTGATCATAGCACTATCGGTTTCCTAGCCGATACACAGGTGCCATCGGCTATCGGCTACGAGGAGTCTATATCAGCCCGTATCGGCCGATAGCCGATTGCGCAATTGCTGCCGATCCGGGCACGAGGACCAACAAGGACCCGGACGCGAGTACAGGCAGAGGCCCGGGCACGAGCACAGCGGCATCGGCTGGAAGGAATCTGTATCGGCCTGCTGGCCGATTGGATCAGTAATCTAATTTCTTCATCTCCTTGTCAATTGCTGGGTCAAATTGACTGGCACGCCCGCGAACCTCAAGATTTTAGGACCTGCACTGGAGCTAAGCAGATCTCCCAGGCCTTCGCGTGTCACCAGACGCCGAACCAGATCGTCAGCAAGCTTCTTGGCACACCCGGCGGTTTTTGGCGTCAACACGTTTTTGGCACGCCTGGTGGGACCCGATCTTCATATTATCACAGTATATCCTATCGGCTGAATCAACACGTTTTTGACCCGGTGGGACACAGAACTTCGACATGGCTGGAAAAGAGGTCAGCAAAGATGATACAATCCCAGTTACAATGGAAGACTTGACCGAAGAACAGAGACAACAAGTGGAGCAGAATATTGCTGAATTTCAGAAGCTTTGTCTGGAATCCTTCGGTATGACAGATCAAGGGCCGATTCAAAAGTCCCAATTTCCAAAGCCTGTTCTGGTTGGTGAATCGAGCCGTACATCGTCTGCAAGTTCACAAAAGCCGATCCAAGACATGTTTAATGAAGCAGTTCATCATGCGTTGACTGATCAATCTGGGGTATTGGTGAACACATTACAGAGCTTGATCAAGAAGGCAGTGGAGCCGATTCAAATACCCGGGGGGCATCAACAGAGTTATTCAGAAGCTGTTCCTGAGTACAATTATCAGAGGGAATATCAGAATCAGAATCGGCTACAAACTCCACCTCTGCGTTATCACGATGAAAATCCAAGAGAAGAAGATTTAACAGCAAGAATCATAGAGGTGATGAGAGAGCAATTCGGTCTAAGACCGAAGAAGGAAACATTTATATATCGGCCTCCATATCCAGATTGGTTTGATAGAGCTCCGTTGCCGCGCCGATACAGAGTACCAGACTTCTCCAAATTCTCAGGGCAAGATGATATATCTACAGTGGAACATGTCAGCCGATTTTTGGCTCAATGTGGAGAGGCATCGGCTGTAGAAGCTTTGAGGGTTAGACTCTTCCCGTTATCATTATCCGGATCGGCCTTTACATGGTTTTCTTCATTGCCACCTAACTCAGTTCGAGGTTGGGCCGATCTGGAAAAGCAATTCCACAAGTATTTCTTTATGGGGAGTCAGGAGATGAGTTTGATAGACTTAACATCGGTAATACAGAAGCCAGAGGAATCAGTCTCAGAATATATCCAGCGGTTTCGTGATGTTAGAAGCCGATGTTATAGTTTAAGTCTGGACGATGCACAGCTGGCCGAGTTAGCATTCCAAGGTTTGATGGCTCCGATCAAGGAAAGATTTTCATCAGAAGACTTCAAGAGCCTAGCACACCTAGTACAAAAGGTATCGGCTCATGAAAGCCGATTTCAAGAGGCCAGGAAGGAATGATGAGGCCCAAACAGAAGAAGAATTTCGAAGTTTGATAACAAACTCCGAAATTGGGGGGGCATGTGTTAACGCCAAAATTTGGCACGGTTCACATTGGATTTGGTTAAGGAAAGAAGATATATCAGCCGTTGGAAGCTAATCAGAAGAAGCCAGATTCAGGAAGGAATCGTGAGGACCACGACATGGCAGTCAATTACCTTATCTACTAATTAGGTAGTTTTGATAATTTTTAGGAAACCTGATCTCGTATCTGATCGGGGTTTGTTAGTTTTTCCTTTTATAATTAGGAAACTTCTGTTTCGTGTCCTATTAGGACTGTACCAACTCGGGGTATATATACGTATGCCCGGGTACCTTGTAAACTATCACAATCGATCAATCAAATTCGGCGCATCGCCACCCTTTACCAACGGGTTCTTGCTTCTCGAGCGGGGCTGCATCGGTTAGGTCCGAACTCCTGCGAGAGGGTAAGTCTCGTTACCCCGACTACCAATCGGCTAGGACTTTCTCGGTTAGGTCCGATATTCTAGTCGGTCTATGGTAGTCGGCTTACCACGGTGTATCGGATCTGTCTACGGCTGCATCGGTTCGGTCCGACCTCTTAGGCTGGTCAGGTATATCACATCACGCGTGCACAGTTTTTATCAGTTTATCGGGGGTAGTTTATCATCAGTTTGTGCTGCATCGGTTAGGTCCGACCTACTAAACTGCTAGCGATAAATTATTCCTGTTAGGCTGATATCCTTTGTGCAAGCGTCTTATCGGAATGTATAGCCGGTAAGTTATTTTCATCACAGTTGCATTAGATCTATCGGTTCGTTGAGGTTCCTTTACTATTATCGATCTGTGCTGCATCAGTTAGGTTTGAACTACTAGATCGATAATAATAGATTTATCCTTGTCGAGCCGATCGGTGTATATGCGACGTTCTATCGGAGTGCTTAGCCGATAGGTTATCTTTCTATAAAGCCGACTGTATTATCTTTACTATTTTGGTCATCTATATTATCATCGGTTCTCTAGCCGATGCACATGTGTTTCCTTGGCAGTCGGCTAGTTCACTATTCTGCCTATCTATTTTATCATCGGCTCCTAGCCGATGCACATGTTATACTGACATCTTGTCTCTTTGATCATAGCACTATCGGTTTCCTAGCCGATACACAGGTGCCATCGGCTATCGGCTACGAGGAGTCTATATCAGCCCGTATCGGCCGATAGCCGATTGCGCAATTGCTGCCGATCCGGGCACGAGGACCAACAAGGACCCGGACGCGAGTACAGGCAGAGGCCCGGGCACGAGCACAGCGGCATCGGCTGGAAGGAATCTGTATCGGCCTGCTGGCCGATTGGATCAGTAATCTAATTTCTTCATCTCCTTGTCAATTGCTGGGTCAAATTGACTGGCACGCCCGCGAACCTCAAGATTTTAGGACCTGCACTGGAGCTAAGCAGATCTCCCAGGCCTTCGCGTGTCACCAGACGCCGAACCAGATCGTCAGCGAGCTTCTTGGCATACCCGGCGGTTTTTGGCGTCAACACCATGACAATGTTTCGTATATCTCAGAAGTACGAAAGCGTGGTGGAACCTCCTCCTCTTCTTCCAACCTTGATAACCTTGATCTTAGAAGCATACAATATGAGCTTAGTGAGAATAAAGACAACTTTTATATATCAAATTCCAATATAGAATGCATAGGGCTACAGTCATTTGCACCAAATTGGTATAGAGATATTAAGTCTAAGAAAGATATTAAAAGAATAGTTCAAAGATTAGAAGATACTCAGATAATAGGAGAAATCCCGATGAAATACTGGGAGAAGAATTCAATTACCTGTAAAATTAATATAATAAACCCAGACTATATAATTAAAACATGCCCAATAGAGGCAACCCCAAAGGATATAGAAGAATTTAAAATGCATATAGAAGAATTATTAAAACTAGGAGCAATAAGAGAAAGTAGGAGCCCGCATAGATCGGCAGCATTCATAGTAAGAAATCATGCTGAAGAAGTTAGAGGAAAATCAAGGATGGTTATCAATTACAAAAGGTTAAATGATAATACCATAGAAGATGCTTATAACATTCCTAACAAGCAAGAATGGATCAACAGAATACAAGGTAGTAAATATTTTTCAAAATTTGATTTAAAGGCTGGGTTTTGGCAAGTAAAAATGGCAGAGAAATCCATAGAATGGACCGCATTTACATGCCCTCAGGGACACTACGAATGGCTTATTATGCCACTAGGGTTAAAAAATGCCCCTGCCCTATTTCAAAGAAAGATGCAAAACATATTCAATGAAAATCAAGATTTTGTTTTAGTCTATATAGATGACTTGTTAATATTCTCAAAAACATATAAGGAGCATATTGCTCATCTAGAAATATTTTTTAGAAAAGTAGAACAAAATGGGTTAATCCTATCTAAGAAAAAGATGGAAACTTGCAAGGAAAAAATCAATTTCCTTGGTCATGAGATAGGTGAAGGTAAAATACATCTACAAGAACATATTGCTAAGAAAATCCTACAATTTCCTGATGTCATGAATGATAAAAAGGAGTTACAACAATTCTTAGGGATAATAAATTATGCTAGAAATCACAAAGACAATTTAGCAAAATTAGCAGGACCTTTATATGCGAAATTAAGGAAAAATGGTCAAAGATACTTCAATTCTGAAGACATTAGACTAGTTAGAATAATAAAAGAAAGGGTCACAGGTTTAAAACCCTTAGAATTACCATTAGATGGAAATTATTTCATTATTGAAACAGATGCATCTCAACAAGGCTGGGGTGCTGTATTAAAACAAAGACCTACTAAATTTTCATCTAAAATAGAAGAAAAAATATGTAGATATGCCTCTGGAAGTTATAAATTAAAAACTGTGAATAATACAGACAGAGAGATACTCGCAATAATTAATGCAATAAATGCTTTTAGACTCTATTTAGGTTTCAAAGAATTTATAGTTAGAACAAATTGTGAAGCAATATGTAGATATTATAATCAGCTTAATAGTAAGAAAAGTTCCACCAGGAGGTGGATCTTATTTGAAGATATTATTACTGGAAATGGATATAAAGTTGTATTTGAGCATATTAAGGGAAAAGATAATCATTTACCTGACTTGCTTTCTTGTTTGCCTATTTTGCAGGAATGAAGAAATCAATGAACTATAATGGAGTCGAATTCTTCACTTTTGGTGATGATAACAAGCTTAAGATATTTCCACAGAATTCCTATAAGTTTAAGCCCAAAAACCATATAATCATAGATGAAGTGCAGAAATGCATCCTGGACAATTTCTGGTACCAATATAACAACAAAAGAGAAGAGAAGGGCTATATGCTATCAATATTAAATAGCCTCGCTGAATATTTTCATCTGCTAAATGGATTAATACCAGAAACAGAAAACCATGAAATAATAGAACAAAAACCCATATATGTGGTGTTTGATGGAAAACTCCCAGGGGTTTATATATCTTTTGAAGAAATAATAGCCCAAAAAATAGATGCAAAGTTAATGGGAGGTTTATCATGGAAGAAATATAAAGATATTGACGAAGCATTAAGTCAAGCAAGGAAGATTTTAGGAATAAATTACTATCTGGAGCCAGCTGCAAAAGATTATATTCAGAAATGCAAGAAAGCCAAAAACAAGAAGACTCCAGAGACCACATATTATGCAAATATAAAGGAAGAAGGATCATCTAAAAAACCCACATATAAAGAATGCCTAACCAAAGGAGTAGATCCCTTAGATGGTGAATATATTGACTGGAAGATAATAGAAAAATTTGAAGAGGTCTCCCCACTGTGGAAGAAGGAGTTAAAGGAAAAAATATTTAAAGAATTAAAACAAGAAATGAATGAAAAATTTGAAGAAATAAGAAAATCATACGATGATAAATTTGACATTTCTTTATCCGAAATGGACACTATGGATATCGGAGGACATGGGCAGCCAGACCATTAGAAAGAATAGTTAACATATAAAATATATATGAAGTTAAATTGATAAAGTTTATCAATCTTTCGGGCGAGGTGAAACATATACCCTCTAATTTAATTTCAACACCCAAAGCACCTCAATTATATGGAGTAAATAAGGTAAAAAATAAGTCCAGAAAGACACTCTACAAGCATAGAGTGATAATGCACGCAGCATAGGCTGAATAAATCCGGAAGCACTTTCAGTGATGAAGGACGAATCTCTGCCAAGAACACTGTGAAGAATATAGCTTTCGGCGAAAGTTAAGGCATGCGTGTCTCGACTTTAGCTGAATAAAGGACGCCCGTGGATGCCAGCTCATGAAGCACCTTGGCAATGAAGATAAGAACAAAGCTCGGACGAGTCTCCCCTCGGCCACTATAAAAGGAGGAGATAGCCAAACCAAAGGAACACGGAAGAAAGTAGAACTCCTTCAGGAAGAGTTCACAACCACTCTCAAGCCTTAGTCCTAGTAGTAGTAGTAGTTTTCTAAAAAAAAACCTTGCAAGTATATTGAAGCAAGGAGTGTAATACTCAGCTGTAAGGTAAGCAAGTAAGTGTTTGTATCATCCTTCGGGGTTCCCGAAAGGGAAAACCATATGTAAACTTATTTGTTTAATTATGAAGTAGTTTTCTTTAAATTTTCTCTATCTGTTTTTTTTCTGGAAGAGTGTTTATGCTAGGGACCCTATAGGAGAAAACTCTTCGATAGTTCTCGTTCATAGCCTGCATCTCGTATAGGCATTAGGGAGAACCAGTATTGGTAGAGAAGTGTTCCCTTTGGGTGGAACTGCCTGGGGAGAAGATAAACTCGCTGTCAGAAAAAACATAATAGGGAAATCTTTAAAAGCTGTTTCTAAAAACAAATAAGTGATAAATATAGTGAGTACCGAGTAGGATAACACAACTATTTGTCTTACACCCGGCTGTACCAGTGGTTTCGCCAACCATAAAAAGATCCTAAATAATATAAGATTTTGTGAACAGTACAAGTGAACAGTAAAAAATGTGAACAGTGAATTTGAACGGTACACGAAGTGAATTTGAACAGTACACTGAGTTTGTGAACAGTAAACAAGAAAAAAGTTTACAATTGGTAGTGTGTGTGTGTGTATATATATATATATATATATATATAAAAGTGATATAGGTCCAACGAACAGACGTAACAGGAGATCACACCATTTACTTTTCCTATCAACAATATTTTTAAGAAAGACAGTGAATTTGAACAGTACACGAAGTGAATTTGAACAGTACACTGAGTTTGTGAACAGTAAACAAGAAAAAAGTTTACAAGTGGTAGTGTGTATATATATATATATATATATATATATATATATATAAGTGATATAGGTCCAACGAACAGACACCATTTACTTTTCCTATCAACAATATTTTTAAGAAAGAGTACCACTAAATTCATCACTGAAAGTACTTTAAGTGAGTCTTATATACTTATCTATTTACACAAATATTTTAAAAAAAGGCAGATAGTCAAACAATTTAAAAAAAATTAGCGATGCCATATATTTTAAACCAGATATCTGTAGTTAAAGTTGTATAATACTCCCTCTGTATTAAAAATATAAGACGTTCTTATTTTTCAAAAAATCAACATTTATAATATTTTGACTAATTATTAAACTTGCAATACATATCTTTAGTATCACGTATGTGGTCTCTGAAATCATTTTATTAGTATTAATTTAAAAATAATTTCATATGCATAATTATTGATAGTACATTATACAAAAGTAACTAATGGTTAAAGGTCAAAGGATATTATTAAAGGTCATATTAATAACATGCATGTCGTATTGTCGTATATTTTTGTTATTGACTTTGAACGGCCAAAACGATTTGTTATGTAACGGGAGGGAGTAGCCATCAGACCACAGTTAGTTAATTAATTAAGCCCGACTTAAGAATTGTGATACCTATCATATGCATATGTATGAATGTATGGTCGTGCTTGCAATGGTACTAGGAGAGGAGGGCGGTTAATTTATTTAATTCCAGGTTGTCAAAGCGAGTACAATAGTCCAAGCTGGACAGGCGATGAAAAAATCACGTCTACTACGATAGTGAGAGAGAGGGAAGAGGAGAGAGTGTGAGTCGATGATAATTTTATTGTTGGTTACAATACAAGCTTCGAGAAAAAACCTAAATTATTTTAATACGATGTGAAATCGTGAGATTCTAGTAGTATAGCGTACTACTGTACACAAGCTTAAAAAAAACTTTAGATAAGTCAGATAAAATTAAAGCCAGCTGCCTACTCTACTTATTGACCTTGCGCTCATATATACTACTATGCTCCATAGATAGCTAGATTTGGCCTATATAGCTAGCGCTTGCAAAAAAAGTTAATTTGGAGCTTTGGGATCCTACAGAGATATAGAAGAGATCGATCACTTATGTATAGGCACTCGCTGTCGTGATAGATCACATCGTCCTAACATGAGATCCTGCGAGATTATATCTGACTCAGATCATGCTCAAGTTGTAGAATCAATTAACGGCCGTGGCGTCTGAAGAAAGGAACATCGGTGGTAAAAAGAATTCAAATTAAAGGTATGTGCATGACACTGTCAATTTGTCATGCTAGCTACTACTACAATATATTGGCACAGAACTGGTCGATCCATTGTATGTGACAGCAAAGCATTACTAGGTTTGACGGCCAGATTAATTAATTAACCATCAGTAAAGATAGAACTATGTGTCTAGTACTTTCTGAGATGAAGATTATTGGCGATCCCAGGTACAAAGGTACTTAAGCGAGATGGAGGGCACAGAGGTGAGAAATGACCGTTCCATCTTCTGCTCTGTTCCCTCTCGTCGCCGCTACCAAAAACCCTAGCACCCATCTGGTTCCCCTCCCTCTTCCTCTTCGACAATCTGCTGGCAGAGAGGGAAGGGAGAATACATCCCTTTAGTAGATCTAGTAGTTGTTTAGATTTTCATCTAAATAAAGTTTCTCTTTCTTCATTTTTATCATCGGTGGTGGTGATGACAGATTTTCTAGTATTGTTCCCCTGGCCATCTTGCTTCGACGGATTCTTTCATAGAGGTGCGATTGGTTATGGGTTTCGTATCCATAGCGTTTGGGAGGAGATGATGGCGACAATTTTTTGGAATAATGGTTCTCCGGCTTTCTCTCTCTGTCTCACTAGTGGTCCATCCGATATTGGTGAAGGGCTTGTGAGGGTTTTGGCTTCATCGACGGATGGCAGCGCAGGAGCAGATTTGTTTCGTGCTAGGGGTGCGGCCTCACCGATGTTTCTTCGGCGGTTCTATGGTTTTGTTCTAGGGGACTAGGAATTATTGCGGTCTTCAAAAATCATTGTGCGATTAGGGCTCATCTAGATTTTGCTTGGACCTCTATTTGTCTACTCTTCCACCGGCGATGGGATTGACGGAGATGTGGAAAAAAAATAGTGGCCATGGTTGCGATGAATGCAGTGGAGAAGAAGGCTTTGTCAAATTTAATTGTAATTTCCTTTTTTTTACCGATTTTTATTTTCCCTAATATAGGTCAGGTATAAACTGCCTTTGGTGCCTTTGTTAAAAAAAAAGAAATGGAGGGCAGATATATATATATATATATATATATATATATATATGTGCGCGCGCGCGTGCAGCAGTGTGCAGAGCCAGTATAATATAAATATAATGTGGCTGTAGTACGTAAGTAGGGTAAGAACTGTGCGTGGCAATAAAAACCCTTGTCAGCAGGTTATATATCCTTGTCCATCTCTTCTCCTTACATGGAAATCTGCCGAGCAGAGATCGAAACGATCATCTTCGAACGTACGGCCTTAACTAATTAATGGTGCTCTGTATATCGTCAGAGCGATGGATCGATCGATCGAGCTGGCGACGGATCGATATATAGACGTTGCGTTGCGTACATATGCACGGGACAATGGCGATATATATGATGCTTTGATGATTTGTCGCTGACCAGCCGTTAGTACGTGTTGACGAGGACGCATGCATGCATGGGCATATGTAATATGTGCAACCCCACTACAGAGACATACGTACGCACCACCGGATCGATCGATGCCTGCAGCGGGCGTACGTGTAACGTACTTAATTTGCTTAACTATGGTGAGCAAATGCAGACAGGCATTTTGTGCTTTCGGCCTGCGCGCGGTCGTCCCTCACATGTACTTCGTTCTACTCCTTTTATCTCAAAATCTACTACTAGATATACCACCAGCTAATACTACGAATCTGAATACATAGTGTCATATTTAGTAATATGTTTTTATATTTTAAAACGGAGAGAGTAAAATATTTAGCATTTAAAATATATCTATATCTATACTAATTAAAAAGAGTCTTGTGGTGTCGGTGATTCTCCCTCTAAGAGCTCAAATTCTTTCCACGCTCCTCCACTTTAGATCCAGCGACTCAGATTCGTCTCACGTTCCTCCGCACGGCCCTCTGCATCGATCCCCTACGCACGGCTCTCTGCACGTCTTAGATCGACACAGCCCTCTCCCCATACACCACGGGTCCGGGTGAGCGCCTCAAGCCTCCTCCAGCCCTGACCCCCACCCTCTCTCGTGCCTCTTTCCCAAACCTAGAACCGCTACCACATCTTGCCGCTGCCGCCAGCTCTCGCTGCTCACTCTCCTATTCCGATCTCGCAGCCGAACAGAGCCTCTGTGTCGCTGTGGGCACCCGGAAGTGCATTTGAAGAGTAACTATTACGGCAACGCGAACTATCTAGATGGATGGGGTCTCAAATAAAAACCAAATAAGTACGGTAACCATCCATCCTCATCGCAGACTTGCCATAATTTTACCACTCACAATACAAATCAAAATGCCGAGAAGTTACAAAGAGATAATCATAAGGATAGCTTGCCAGTCCTCCCCCTCGTCAAACACTCGATGGTGGCGACCAAAACAGATACGTACCCAGAGGACTCGAACCACAATAGCTATCCCCCAACATCTCAATTATACACAACTCATACTCGTGTTCAGCTAGTCCCAGGAAAGCGACTAGTCTCACACTTTCATCGCAAGCAATTGATAACATCACAAGTACTCTAAAAATGGATAGACGAGCAGCAGAGTTACAACTATTACATAGAGGGTTCACACCAAATATCACAAAGTGACACAAAGATTTGCAGCGGAATATAAACACAAAAAGACAAGAACAGTGGTGCCAAACCCATGCACAGGGCAACCGACTGGGGATAGAGCTCAACTTCACTACACATTATCCTCGCCACCCTTGGCGGATAATAGTAGATCACCACCATCTTCGTCGTTATCCTCACTGAAAAGATGCAACGTGAGTACGAATGGTACTCCGCAAGACTTACACAATAATAATAGTACAAAGGAAGCATGCTGGTTTCTACATCAAGGAAGAATGCTATATTGACTTGATTTTGCACAAAGCTGATTTTATTGAGCAAGTAATACTTGAAACTATAAGCATTTTGTGAAATAACTCAATCTGAAATTTTAAGACAGCAAGTATATGGTTCTGAAAATGGAATATAAATGAGCATAAACCATGCTTTAAACATCATCCATGGGCCACCCTTGCCCAAACAATTGTGCTACACTAGCACACCATTTTTCATGATTGAAGCCAAGTCATATTTCACATTAAAAATCCCTTATATAAGCCCATCCATCCATGACTATCCTAACTCATGGTATAATCACATAACCCAAGTTGGATGCTAACATGACTAACTAGCACATCAAGCGGTCGTCCGTAACCGTGGACACGGATATTCGAATAGTTCTTACTCTGATCAGAGGTGTACATCTTTACCCACACGATGTGATAGAAGCCAAAAGGCTACACTCTAGTTTGATATGTACCCGTCGGTACCCACACTCTACACATTGAGTGCGGACTAGAGGTCACAACAGAACCTTTTGCACGCTTAGCCCCAACCACCTAAACCACGTCTGGGCCCCCGACGACTTAGCCGCGTGCGTGCGTGGCAGCTAAGGCGGGCTCACCGTCGCGGGAGGCACCTCCGGCCATATGGATTCACAAGTGCAGGCCCGCTCTGCGTACTCGCACTGAGGTCCTCCAAAGGTCTCTCTCAGACTGAAGGACGGGCGTAGATGGTCACAGCTCCCGTGCTACTGAGTTAAGCCGTCCCACTCCGGCGTGTGGAAGTACGTAGGGTGCTTGAATAGACGTCAACATGTTCGGTCTTAACGACCCAGACGGAGCTACGTGCATCGGGGAAACACCATCCCTTCATCGCCCTATCATCCGTCCAAGTCAAACATATTCTCAAATTAATTAGAAGTTATTCTTGTCAGATTTTAACCCATCTATTCGCATTCAACTAATTTTGAACCGATAGCTCCATCTATCGGATTTTGCTAAGTCTAGAATAAGCATGGCTAAGCATTCGGTAAAATAAAAGTATCCCAAAGTCCTTAACCAGTGGTGACAATGTATAAAACATGGCATCAATAACCAAGGAATGGAAATGCATACAATTGGGTACTATTGACTCTACCCGTTTTCCCATTTTAAATAGACTGGAGCATGCATATAGATATTGTTTTCACAAACAAATCAATTTATTGAAAACATAGGTTCAATATGCTTAGACGCTTGCCTTGCTGCAGCGATGGGTCACACTCAAGCTCTGGGTTAATCTCCACGTACTCCGTATCCTCAGAATCTATCGATAAGAAGCAATATGCAAATAAGAAGCAATTAAACATGTCTATGCAACATGATTAATTAATTATGAGATAAATACAGTAGGTATGGTATGTCCTAACAAGATTTTTAGGAGAAAGAACCAAGTCATTTGCATCCTGGATTGGGATATACAAAAATGACAAGGTAGAAGGGCTGAATACGGCAAAAGCCGAAACTATAGGAAATCTCTAAGTGGAAAATAAATGCTTGCCTTCTCTGGTAGGATTTTATGAGTGTGAGCATTTTTATGTGAAAATACATATCTTCCTGGTTCCGACAAAATTCGGTTTACTGAAATCCGATTTAAAATGATTTAGATATGAATTTTACAAGTTTAACAAAAAGAAAGGTTACTAAATTACTTAGGGCTATATTAGGAGGTATTTTTATCAAATACAACTTTTCCACAGTAAGGTTACAATTTTCTGAGTTTAACAGAAGTGGTTTCACATTTTTAGCAAATAGGATGAATTTTCTAGAAATTTATAAAGTTCAAGGCCATAAAAAGGTATACAAAAGATATTTCTATTTTTAGAGAAAAATCTTACATAGAAGTTCTCACTTTTTATGTTACAAAATGGAAGAGCACATTTTTATGAATTCACAGAAATTTGGTTTACCTCAAAAGGGGTTATAATGGATTTTATATAAATATTTCAAGTTCTTAAGCACAAAAATGAGTTATTATTGTTTCTTATTATTTTATAGGATTTTCTGTACAAAAGTGGTAATATTTTATTAGACAGTATTAAAGTTCACAGATTTACAAACTAACAAAATTGGTTTCCCCCAAAAATGAGTTAAAATGACCAAGATATGAATTTATAAAGTTGAGCTATTTTTCTGTTGGAAAAAAAATATTTTAGTTTAACATTTTTCTTCTTTTCTTATTTCCCTTACAGCCTGGGCCCGCAGGCCAGCGAGGCAAAGCAGAGCAGGGCGCGGGCGCGAGGGCGCGAGGGCATGGATCGGACCGTCCGTTCCGGGAGTGTATGGTCCGGCCTGGCGAACAGAGAAGGGCGCGGGCAGATAGAGCCGGCGGGCTTCTCGGCGGCGGCGACGGCGATGGCGGCGTCGGCTGTAGTCGGGCCCCAAAGAGAAGATGCAGAGGAGATCAAGGCGAAGCCGTCGTGGTGGTCTCGTCGCCGGCGGTGTCGGAACTAGCCACGGCGGTGGCGCAAGCGGCGAGGCACTTCGGGTCGACGATGCAAAAGAGACTACGGTCTGTTGCTGGCAAACTAGTGCATGCACAAGGTATTAGGGACTCCAGGAAGCTCACCAGTGGTCACGCGGGTCGGCAGAGTCGGCGCAGCAGCAGCGACGTCGAGGACGGCTCGGTGGCGGCGGAAAGCTTCGGGCTCACGTCGTTGGCCTTCTCCCGGGGTTTCTGCGACGGAGCTGAGGTGTCGAATAGGTTAAGACCTCGGAGAGATGGTCTCAGTGCAAAGAATCGGATCATGGCTCACCGGATGGCTCGGGATCGGGTATGGCGGCAGTTGGCCGGAGAGGAAGAAGATAACTTCGATCTCCTTGCTCGGGGCTTCGCAGCGCAATTCCTCTGGTCGGCAAGCTCCTGTAGACTATGCGATGCTAGGGGCGCAGTGGCTCGGTCAGAAACTTCTTGTGCCGGCCAGAACGGCGAAGCGACACCGGCGGCTGCACTGGAGAGCAGAAAGCGGAACACGACGGCTTCGACCGGTGATTCTAGGGCAACCAAGTGCAAAAATGGAATTATTGGGAGGTGCTAATCACGTTCCAGCAGAGGGAAGAGGAATGGCTCACCAGAGCAAGCTCAGGCTCGATCGAACAGCTTCGGCAGTGAGGAAGATGAGGTTGCCAACGGTGAACCTTGGGGTCTCCGGCGGTTTCTCGATGGGAGCGTGAAGAGGATGAGGAGGAGATTCTGCTGGCGAGATTAGAGGCGAAATGGTCGAGGTTTCCCATGGTGGAGCTCATCTAGGTCACTCTGTCTGTGTTGCTGTGGAGAGGAGAACGAGAGGAAGACACGTCTGCCATGCAATGCTGAGTCGTCTCCACTGCTACAGTGTTCAGGGTGGGTCCCACATGTAAGACAATACTTTTCTACACACTTGTGGTTAGCTTCACTCTATGACTTGTGGGTCCAGGAAGTGAATTCCTAGGAGGAGTGGAGGAGTATGGGTGAGTTTCCTGGTGCATCACACAGTCCCATGCTATAGTAATGCTGACAGGTGGGCCAGGTCTTGTGGGGTCCACTGGTCAGTGTCTTGAGAGAGAAGAAACCTCTAGAGACTATTTTGTGAGCTGTCCAACATGCAGCTCTCTAAATTACTGTTTCACTAAGTAAATGAGGAGCATAAATTATGAGAAAATAATGGGAGGTAGAGGAAGATGTATTTAACATGCTGACCAAATTTCGTGGTTAGAGGAGGTCTGGTTAATTTGTGGTGAAATTGCAAAGTAGGCACACTGATTCAGTTTTTCTGCTGTGTGATGTATGTTCCTAGGGCTTTGCTCCTATTATTTCATGTGACTTCTTTGGGAAGTAAATTGAGCCAAAATTACTGGTGATAGGGTTCATGGTGTCACACCTGTTGGTAGAATTGCACTGCCTAATTAATCCTCATTTTTGTTTGGTGAATTTTAGAAGTAAACCAACTTATTTCAGCTAGCTTCCTAGTTTAGCTGATTTGAGGGACTTGGTTGAAGTATTTATTGAAGTGATAAAATTATGTAAAATTTACGGTGGGTAAATCAGGTGAGATAGTTCTTACAGGAATTTTTTCCATGATTAAATGTGCAGCCAAACATCTTTGGAAATTCCTTAGACCATACAAGGGCATTTGTCAAAGAGAAGGATCCAGGCTGAAACTTGTTTGGAACTTTTGAGGGGTCTAAACCAATGAAATAAATTCTGGAAAAACTATATTGATTCATGATGAACAGGCTAGTATTTGAATAAATTATTTCCTACATATGTTTCTGTTCAATTTGGTGCACTTTTTAGGAGTTGGGCTAATGTTGCCGATTAGGGTTTTATTGTGTTGATGGTTTTAAATTTTGCAAACTTTATTTTGCAAGAAGTGACAAAGCAAGAATTTAGTTTGTGCACTCTAGTGGCAGTAGGTCATAACCCTTATTACTTGGAATTAGATTTGGGGCTGTGACAGTCGCCTTGCTCCTCCTCGCGCTGTAGCCCTTGCCCCCATGGCCAGACGATGGCTCGGTGTCCCCTCGGTTGTAACGCCCCGATTTCAGCAAGATGTTAAATATTATTTTACCAAAAACTACCTGTGAAAATTTTGATTCTTCGTGTGCTGTGTTGTATGTTGTGCCATGGATCTCAGTTTGTATTTCTGTCCTTGACCTCGAAATCCATCCTCTCAAAAATCTCCACTCCAAAAGAAATCCTCAAATCTGAATCATCGAGTCCATGTTCGTTTCTAAAACCCTAACGGCAAGTTCCTTGGTCTCTCCTTCAGAAACTCTTGCTTCGATACCCGTTCCGAAGTTCCGAGTCGGAACCCTAAGATATCCCCTTTGGAATCCTCCCTGTAACTTCCCTTGTTTTCTCTCTCCCTTGAGTCCCAGAGAAAACCCTGAGTTAAATACTATGACTTGGGCAATGAACCTGTATCCAAATCCTATATATATATATATATATATATATATATATATATATATATATATCCCTGAGTATACACCCACATATATAAGCATATATACATGTACCAACCCCCTCCATACTCAATTTTCCACCATCATACCTATATATACATATATAGGTATATCTACCCCTACACGGAAGTGTATATATGTGTGTTGGCTCTCTACCTTTGACCTCCTTGAACTCTCTCCAAATTTTCCTTGTACCAACCCCCTCCATACTCAATTTTCCACCATCATACCTATATATACATATATAGGTATATCTACCCCTACACAGAAGTGTATATATGTGTGTTGGCTCTCTACCTTTGACCTCCTTGAACTCTCTCCAAATTTTCCTTGAGCGCCTAAAAATACAAAATTAAGAACATCGAATTTGAACTTTGCATCCCTTCTCTCCTTTGAACCTTCCATAAATAAACCCTTAAGGGCCAATATGCAAGATTAATTCCAAAACAATCAAATTTATCCCCCCGAGGCCCCCCCTTGATTCCCTATATTTCCCCGAATTCAAAAATGCATTTTGAATTCAAATCCCAAAACAGAATACCCAAATACCCCTCCAAACATTTCCAGAGAAAATGTCAAACCACACTGTTTCTCCTGGGCCTCATCATCTCAATCCCGGACCAGCTAGTCTCACCCCACCCGAGCGTCGCGAGATTGCACCACGTGCCCCGGCCCTTCGCTCTGCGCCGTCAATTCTCCTCTCACCGCCCGCGGCCGCGTGTGAGCCACGCCAAGCCACTGGATGTGCGCCACGGGGCCCGTGCGTTGCTCACAGCCGACCGATCTCCTTCGCCCTGCGCCGCGCCGCGCGGATGGCCGTAAGCCGCTCGATGGACGCCACGCGTCTCGAGTTGTGACGCTGCCATCCGATCTCTCTCTGTGCGTCGCACCGCGCGCACCCCGCCGTACGCCCCGATGGCCACCGCGTGGCCCCGCTCCCGCGCATGGCCATTGATTCCCCGAGTACTGTGCTCCTTCAACCTCCCGTTCCTATCTCGTCTTCCTCCGTTCGTGCCCAGCCGTTGTTCGGTCAAATGACCGCAAGACGCCGGCCGCCCCATCGCCCTACACCCCGACGTCACTCGGCGCCCACCTTGTTTCTTTTTCCCCCACTGCAACCCGCCAAGGATGGGATGGCCTTGCCGCCCTTTTCCCATCTCCCTCTATCATGTCCTCCGCCTGTGCACCGCGCATCACCGCCACGCCCCACCTTGACCGAACCCGGCCCCAAAAATTCCCCACTCTCGCGCTTCAAACGCCACCGTCGGATATGAAAGCCCGTTGATGTCGCCTAGAGGGGGGTTATAGGCGTTCTTGAAAAATTCTCCAAATGCAGCGGTAAAATTCTGGTAGGAACCTCTGACCAAAATGGTAGGAGGTTCCGACCGGCTCTCTCGGGCTGACCAAAAGGTTGGTTGGAGGTTCCAGCGAAGAACGCCGGAGGTTCTGACCCTGGAGTTCTGACTCTACCAAGACACTTCAATAATGGATAATTTTGACAGAGATCAAGTTTGATACAGGTAATAGGGTAGGAGATAAATTCTGGCAAGGCAAGATATAAAATAAGGCAATAATGAGAAAAGACAACGGAGACACAAAGATTTTTCCCGAAGTTTGGATCACAAAGATCATATGTCTCCGTTGAGGAGCTCCAAAGAGTCGGGTCTCAATTGACCCATTTCCTCACCAAGCGACCACGAAGATCAACTTGGTATCCACTAGAATTTACTTCTTTTCCTTGTGGAGGCGAGATTAACCTTCACAAACTTTCCCGAGACAATCCACAACAAGAGGAAGCTCACGGGCGATGCCTAACCATTTAGGAGGTTTCCCTCCAAGAGAAATAAGCTCCAAGCAGCCAATCCGCGTCCTCCTCAAGTGCACAAGATCCTCCTAGCCTTCTCTCAACAAAATTCACTCAATTTCCCACTAGATCTTCACAAGAATCACCAAGGATGCACTAGAACTAGTTGGGAGAGTTCAAAGGACCTTAGAAGAGGCTAGAGAATAGTTGGAATGAAGTGGAGTTGTCCCCTAACGGCTAGAAACCAAGTTTAGGCTTTATAGGCAGTTAATTATGTCACTTAGCCGTTATTCACAGATTTTGACCAGGAGGTTTCGACCCCAGGGGTAGGAACCTCCGGCCAACACTTAGTCTTTGGCTTAGTTGGCTGGTCGGGGGGTAGTAACCTCCAACCCTGACACTGAAACTAGCCCATCCCAAGTGTATGTGTCGTGCCAAAGTGATGGACTCTCAGCTATTAAGATCTTAAGCACCTGAGTGGTCTTGGAACACTGTTTGCAACCCCTCTTGATAGTACGGTTTTTTCCTCCACTCAAAAGAAAATTCAAAAGAACTTAAAGTAAACTCTGAGTCGCTTCGCCGTTTTGCGTCATGTCTTTGTAGGGTTCTCCATGCACCACACCAAGCAACCTGGGACTAATTCTCTGCACAATTCTCAATAAATGCATTAGTCCCTTAACCGCTTTGTCATTAATCCTCCAAAACCCACTTAGGGGTTAGATGCATTTTCAGGATAGACAGACCTCCGCCGCTTCGCAAATCACCACCGTCGACCCAATTTCTCCTGCCGTGTGAGAATCCCGCGCCGCGGCATTGCTTCTCCCTCTCGCACCTCCATTATTGGACTCAAATGATTGGAGCCCCTCCTCGATTCCCTCTATAAAACCCCCCACCGAGGCCTCCTCCTCCCTCCTTTGCTTCAGACCCAAGCTTTGCCGCGCCTCTCCGCATCGTCCCCGCCCCGAGAGGCCACCGGCCTCCTCGATCCGTGGAGCTCGGCCATCGTCATCGTCGACCGTCTCGGGCATCTCCCTCTCGAGCCGCTGCGGATGTCGACGCGGCGCTTCCAAAAACCCATCAAACTAACTTCACCGCTCCCGATCCCGAGCTCTGCCACCTGTCTAATCCTGTCGCCGGTGAGCTCCTCCATCGTTCTTCCCTTGCGCATACCTCCCTGTAGACTCTCTGGCATCGCTCTCCCCTCTTAGCTCCCCTCGGCTGCCACAAACGGCCACGGTCCGCCGCGCCGCCATGGCCGTCTCCCTTTCTCCCCTCTTCTCTCTCCCCGCCGCCTTCCGGGCTCTCATCGCCAGCCACCGTCGCTCGGCCTTTCCACGATCCGCGCCGCTCGAAAGACTCCCCTCGGCCTCCTCTCCCCGTCGGCGGTCGCCGTTTGCCACCGTTCGCTGGTTCACTCCCACCGCTATCGGTTGTCGATCCCGGCGTGGCGTGACTTTACCTGAGCCAAAATGGCTAGGCTCTCCTATTCTTGCTGACCTGTGGGCCTATCGTCGAGTCCACCTCAATCACGACCCCTCCTGCCACTGCCATGTGGGCCTAAGCGTTGTGGCCCCATCTTGGGTCCACGCCCGAGGGCAACCTCTTGTGCCACCGACATGTGAGCCCATGTACTCCTTGGCCCACGCTTGGTCCACCACAGGCCGAAGCCCCTCCCCACTGACCACAGACCCGTCCTCTCTCCTTGGTTAGACTCGGTCCGTGCACCATTGGGCACCGACATGTGGGCCATCGCCTGGTTTTTGTCGGCCACAGCTCATCCATCAGACCCTTCACCGACACCTGGGCCCCGGTTGCCAATGGGCCCCGGCTGTCATTGACCCCCAAGGAATATTCCCTCGGATATTCCTCTCCTGGGAATTTATTTAAATCTTTTCTTCGATCCAAAGTTCAATTAATCCTTCGAAAATTCATATCTTCTGTTCCGTAACTCCGATTGACTCCATTCTAACTCCAGTATTTTTCTGAAATTGAGATCTATCTGATGGCACTATTAATAGTACTAAATAGGATTTTTTACTTGTCTTTGTGTAGATTTTTGTGTATTTGTGCTTAGTAACCGGTCGTCGGAAATTCGTTTCGGAGCGGATTTCACGGCAATTTCTCGAAGACTCTTGAAGACCTAGAGCAAGGCAAGTCACCTTCAATCAATCGAGCCTATAATTAAAATTTAAATTATTTTGATTGTGAAACTGCATCGATATGCGTGCACTGATTTGTTCGGTCCCGTCTGCGAGTCAGACTGGTGGACCAACCCAACCTATCTGCATTAAATCCTTCCTTGATGATTGAAATACCATGTTTTCTTGTAACCACCGCTGTCGTGCCTCGGTATTTGTGCATTATTGTACGAGTACTGACGGTCACTCCTTGAGTAACTTCTTGAGTAAAATATGGTTTTACGAAATGTTTAGAAAACCTGACACCTGAGTCGGTGCCTTGTGAAAGAAAAATGAGTTTCAAAATAGAGATTCGCAACACAAGGCTGGTCCGGTGTGTGTGATGCCTGTGTGGTCGCTTTAAGGATCGAATCCTTCGAAATTTCATCCGAGCATATGACAGTGCAACCACATGGGTGAATTGAGAGGCCCCTAGCTGAGTAACTAGACTCTTAGGAACGTCTTGCATACCATTGGACTGTGGATCTTGCGGGAGGGCGTCGAGGATGCCTCCTGGGTTCCTAGTACAGCATGGTCGCGGACCTACCCTATGATTGGTCTCGAGGACCGCTCCAGTTGGCATGGGGTAATCTAGGAGGGCTGGGAAAATGCCTTATCGTGAAAACCTCTATGTCATCAATCGTATCCGTTCTGTGCGAGGTGGTGACTAGAGTGAGTCGCGTCGTATGGGTAAAGTGTACCTCCTCTGCAGAGGTTTAAACTGTTTGAACAGCCGTGCCCATGGTTATGGACGAATGTAAGGTGATTCCTTAGCATAGTTTTATTTTATCCTGTTTGCAAAATGTGTGTGTGGTTTGGGAACTGTGGGAAAGAGGTGTCATTAAGGACGCTGGAGGTCCAATGAAATGGCTTGGCTATCATGGACAGCAGGACTCGGAAAGTCCGGAGAAATGTTTTGGCTCTAAGAGCCGATTGATGTGAATTCTTGAGATTGCGAAAACTGGAGAAATAAGGATTGATGCATCTTTCACTTCGATCAGGCGAGACTCACCTCGCCCTGATTGTTGAGAAGAACACCAGCAGATTCTAAAAGAATTTAAATAAAACTGGTTATAAAATATCCAGCCTCTCTTTAAAGCCTGTAACAACCACCTAAGTTTCCTTAGCTTGCTGAGTACGTAAGTACTCACCCTTGCTCTCTCTATATATAGTTCTCCGCCGGGAGCTGGAGCTGGAGTTACAGTGAAGTGAAGATTAGGGTTTCGTCCTAGTTCCTAACTACTGCCTGTGTGTTGGGACTTAGTCCGCTATTCCGCTGCTGCCGCTGCCTCTGTGCTGTTCGTTGCTTCTCCGGCTTGCTCCGAACCTGCGATGTAAGTTAAGGTATATGTCTATTTAATTATTTAAGATTCTGCAATGATGCATGTCTAATTTTGGTGGATACCAGTGCTGCGTCGTGGGACTGGTATCGGTTTCGTGGTTCCGCGGGGAGACAGTTCGCGTTGTTTTCCTGCGGCACGCCCTATTTGGTGTCGTTGTACGGCGGTGCCAGATCGGGGTGTGACATCGATCCTTCTCACAATGCTCTCCTGATGTCGGATGGCGACCTCACCGTCAGCAAGACAACGGTCAAGGAAAGGCCGTGGTCGCGTCGTCTCTTCCTCCGGTACCCTCCAGTCCCCTCTCCTCTGGTCCTCGCCTCCTCTTTTTTTTCCTCTCCATCGATGACACTATTGACCTCATGCTGGACCATCCATTGCGCCGCCGTCGTCGATACGTGGTCCTATGCCAATGGTTTGGCCACCATCTGGCATTCCCCATCAAGCCATGCCTCCTAGTGTTCAAATTTGAGGCTATGGAGTGACGACAGCGTTCGGCAGCCATGGCAGCTATTCAGGGAGAGAGCCAAAGGTGAGCAGAGTTGGGCTTCCTTCCCATCTGCTACTGCTATCTATTTATGCGTCTGGACCATGCTTTGACCGTATACTTTTCTATTGTATGATTGCATCTGTCAATAATTACCTTGTTGTGCCATACCTGCTAATTTTTGTGTTGTGTGATTTATTCTTAATTGTAGCTGCAAATCTATTCTTAATAGCAGCTGTAGCTGGTGCGCATGGTTACTTGTGTTTCTCTGGATTGGATTGGTGAATGTTCATGGTATGAGATTCAAACTAATTACTGTGCATAGCATGTTTGTGTTTTAGACATTTTCCTTAATTAGCCATGTCTTTATGTGACCTATATTATTTTCCCCCACTGTTATTTTCATTTGACATACATTTTGTTCTAGCTTTTGGTACATAAAGTCTTCTGAAGCTCTTCTGAAATGGTTAGGTGTTTCTACATGACCTGCTCAGTTTACTGTGTAAGGATAAGTAAATATGAGGTATATATGGTTCCAATGGCTTTGTAGAAGATAATAAATGTTCTAGATCGCTTTTGTTTTTCTTGCCTCATTCCCAACACCATCACCTGTCTATTGTATCTTCTCAGAGTTCAATTGATCTTCTAGTGCTTCATCTGCAGCAAAATGGACCAATGCACTGCTTAGGTAATACCAATTGCTAAACATGGGCATCATAACTAATTTATTTAGTTTCCTTTTGGTTCATGCTAGCATTCACATACTGTTGAGTTAATGGGGATATTATATCTTTCTTACCGATGTTGTGATGCAAATAAGTTAGATATATAGTTCTGGTTTGCTTGTGCCTATCTCTGCTAACATATTTCCTATTACAAAATAAAGGTTACAACTTTCAATCTATATCTTTAAATATTATGTGTTGTCTCAGATTTGATCTGTGTTCAAAACTTCCTAAAATATCAGTAAGAACCAAATTGGAAGATTTTATTAAGGTGGAAACAAATTGCAAACTTACAGTTCCTAAACACGGCTCAAATCCAACAATTTCATCTTTAATATGTTAATTTGAAAGTTTCATCCTCAACAACTTTCTATTCTGGAATAGCATTTTCCCTATATCAACGGTTTTAGATGATCTGCTACTACGTAATTCTAAAAATAGCAAGCAGTTCAATACTTTTTAGAAAGATGGTTGCAATAAATATTCTCATTGTGAGCATATTCCTCACTTTGTTTTCGTAGGCTTTCTCAATATTTAAGAGCAACAAAAAATGGCAGCATGGTTCATTCCGAAAACTGATAAATGTGACTTCAAGTGTGATATACATTATCTTTCCAGCCATCATTATATTTAATCTATCACACAGTCACAGCCCAATGATATTCATCCCATAATTTGTGAAATATTGATCTCTACAAATTTCACATGTTTAAAATAACTTCTCTGTGCACCTTTTACATTATGAGCGCCTTAATTCTCATAAAAACTGGGCATATATAAAACTGTTTAGTAATGTACATTGATCAAATGTTTTATATCCACATTAATAATTTAAATAACTCTGTTTATGCATTTTCTACTAGAATGAATGGATAGAGAAATAGGCATAAGGAGCCATGGATCCCTACTTTATTGGAGAGAGAAGTATAAGGTATATACTATTAACTCCTCTTAAGTTTTCGTTTGTTGTACTTTAATATTTTATTTTATTGCGGTTGTCAATAACAAGAAATTAAGATGAGAGATGAAGCTATGACTGAATGCGCTTTCAAGAATCTAAAAACTTTTTATATGTTATAGGTTACATTAATGTTTTAGAAGTTATGTTGCCTTTTATCCAATATATATATGAAGTTTATCTGAAAGTTAATCGGTTCAGTCCCAATTTCAGTTTTTTGTTGGTGTGTTTTGTCAGGACTACTGTAGAATATATATGCATTTATGTATTTGACAGAAGCCTAGGTTGGGTGGTCTATCAAGATCTTCGTTATTCTCTCCCCAAATTGTGTCAGTACACAAAAACAACGAGAGATTTCAGCATCTGTACATTATTTAGAATACTCGGCCATGTTGTATCAAAGTGCTATTTTTCACATATTGTACTATAACAATTCCTTACATCTCATGGGCTAATTGGATCTTTTCTATGTCCACACGTACCGAAGCGTGTGTCTCTTTCTAGTCTCTAAATACAACAACTTCTCTTATCTCATTTCTCATACTAATACAATATATGTTGAATGAACGGCATCACTGTGTTCTTCTGTGCTAAATGACTAAATGATTTGTGACAATTATTTAAGGATAGAGATGAATTAATTATCTATTATATATTAAATTACAAAATAGATTTGAAATAGCGACCGAGTGTACATAACTCAGCTAGATAGTAGATCGGAAACTATCCATCTAATTTTAAGTTCTAGACTTAACATGAGTTATCGCACTTTACGGTTAATTATTCTTTCAGTAATATGTGATGCATTTGTTGACGGTGAGATATTTGTGCTCTCTCAAAGATGATAATAGTAGTAGTAGGGTGTGCATGTGTGTTTATATGGGTGGGTATGCGCGCTTATACATGAGCGTTTGTGTTTGTATGTGTTTCGCAAAAGAAATATATTTAAAACAATATTTAATAATTTCATGTATGGAAAGCTTTTAAGAAAATTAGAGCGTGCGACTAGAAAACTCGGAAGGTGTGCGCATACATCCCGTTCCTCAGCCTGTCACCGGGGCGTACTGGAGTACGTGTGTTGGGCGTCAACTCGACCACCGCACGTCACCGGTGCCGGTGGCCACACCGCAAACCACCGCGCGCGGCGGCGACGCGGACCCAAACTGCCGTCCCCAATGCCTCCTGCGGCGCATGGGCCGGTTGCAGACGCAATCTCTCGGCCCAATCTCGCACGTTTCGTCCGTTGTTGATATTCCGTTTCGGCCCAACTCCTCGTTGCACCTTCGTGGGTGGCTTCTGCACAACTCCGCCGGGCCCATGCCACCTGCGTGATTTTCTTTGGCCCTTTTTATCTGAGATTTGCGGTTCGACTTGACGGCGGCGGCCAGTGGCCCACGGCAGGGATGGGCATGGTCGGCCCACAGATAATCTATAGTCAATTCTAATTCAACTAAACGAACTAAGTTTTATTTTAATATTAAAAATAATACTTAGTTTATTTAGTTATATTAAAGCTAACCTGTGATTACACGTGGACCGACCGGCGCCCATCGCGTCTATCCGACGGGATAGTTGAACACACCGACGTCCGCTTCGGTCCTCGGCTTCCATCATCCATCCACCGAATGTGCTTCTCGAGTAATGGTAGGATAGCACAATCCGTTGTATGGGCTTGCATCGCCAGACCAGGTACAGAAATTGGTATGTTCCTGCATGTCGATGCTTGGATTGATCTGGGACAGGAAGATACAATGAGTCTGTTTCGCACATGTTCTTGAGCTATTAGCTCTGAATCTGTTTCATGCTCACTGCCCTCTTGTTTGCTGCAATTTTATACTATTCTCCCTTCTCTTGGTAGGATTAGTCCTAGCTTGTTTATTTCTGTGTGCTTCTGTCAATATTTTCATGTGGAATTAGTCCAGTCTTGTTCTTGGTGGACCTAGTTTAATGAAGATTTGCCACCCGGCAACACAAACTGCATTTTTTTTGCAATCAATCTGAATTAATTGATTCTTTTTGGCATTTGCACAGCTGCAGCTAATAGTACAGAGTGAAAAAGAAAAACAGAGAGCCCTAAGGGGATCGTAATCTGAACTACAGAACAGGCTACTACACATCTCCTGCTTCCGCTAGGCTCCTCCCGATTCAGCTCATGCCTACAAATACAATTTCTCATCGCATCTCGATCCAGATAGCCACAAGTATACGTGTGTTTCCAATCTGACAAGCTCATACTGACCATTCCCGTGCAGCATCATCACAATTCAGAATACACCTTCGTTCAGATAAGCTGTCTCTCTGTCAGATTCTCGTCTTCTTCTATACGATCATCGAGCAACAGCTAAAGAACGGTTAGTTCTGACGGCTAAAACGATGGAAGCTGTTCCATTCATCTCTTGCCGAATCTCAAGCACTTGTTGTGTTTTACTTCGGTCATGCTCGATGATGGCAGCATCTGGGGCGCCTTGGCCGTCTTCTCCTTGGCCAGCTTCTCCATCGCGTTGATGAACTTCCTCAGATGCCTAATGTATTCAGGGTACGTCTCCAGGTTGCAGTGGCCGCCTCCTTTCACCCATAGAGGCTCGTACTTCTCCTTCGCTAGCTCCCACAGCCGCTTGCCATGGGAGAAGTCAACGATGTCGTCTGCCGTGCCCTGCCATTGTCATTCAGCAGGTAAGTTCTGATCGCACCCAACAAAAAACAAACCACTTGAAAGTAGCAATGAACCATCTCAGAACTTATTATTAAATCTTCATATGTTCTGTTCAACTGTAACTAACTGGAGATGCGATATATATTGAGAAGTACTACCTCCGGTTTCTAATAAATGACGCCGTTGACTTTTGTTGTGACGTTTGACCATAAATTGGTGTAAATATACAAAAATATAAGTCATGCTTAAAGTTATTTTAATGATAAACCAGTTCATAACAAAATAAATCATACTTAAATTTTTTGAATAAGACGAATGGTCAAACGTCGTGTCAAAAGTCAACAGCGTCATTTATTAAAAACCGAAGGGAGTACATTTCAAGATGGCTTCAGACTTAAATATCAAAGAAAAGTTTAGACGACTTTGAATCCGGAATGCAAAGGTAGAAGATACTCACATGTATAACCAGCACTGGACAGTCAACCTGCTTTATTTTGTCGATGTTCTGCAGAAATATTATCAGTAACCAGATTATGATGGTAATTAACAACAGTTTTAGAAGCAAACTGAAAGCTTGATCCAGAGTTCCAGATATACCTTGAAGATATCAAACCAAAGCGTCACTTTCACCGGATAGAGAACACGAATGCCTGAAAGTATAGCACTGTGAAGGACAACCCCTCTTAATTTTTCCAAACGTGAGGCCAAGTGCAATGTTGGTCCACTTCCGACTGATTGTCCATACAAGATTAGGTCCTCTGGTTCAATCCCATACACCTTCGTTAAACAGTCATAAACAGCCTCTATGTCACAGTATGTGTTGTACTCTGATGGCTTTTGGAGCAGAAAACAAGATAAGCAAAGGAACAAAATTAGGCATGTCTTCCACAAGGTGAACAATTACTTAGCTTAGCTACCTGTCGTAAGTGCATAGAAAGGAAAACGTTTACTATCGTTCACTCTGTTCATCAGAAAGTATTCATCAATTGACAAAACTATGTGCCACATATGGGAACAAGCACACATGCCACTTTATGAGCTGCTTGACCTAGCAAGTTCTTCGAGTAGGAATCGATAATCAATCACCTAGAAGTTGGGGCTGATGGTCCCTTAGTATAACAACTTTGACAAAAGGATGACTAGCAGAACAAAGTTCCCATCATGGTCGAGAATGGCAGAAAGCATGTATGACTTTTTCCAATATTAATAATGAAAGTAAAATTGAAAAAGGCTAACCAGCCATTTGCCAAAGTCCTATTCCAGATGAGTCCAAGAAAGAAAGAATGACTAATAATAACTGCTTTGAGAAAAGGTGCCCACACACCTATAGAAGAACAGGATGTTGATTAGGAAAAAAGCATAGGGAAACAATCCAGTCCAAAGATTGTCGCTTGAGTCATTGATGAAAATATAGCTCAAACATACAGGAGACATCATGATCGCAAAAAAGAAAGTTTAGGTGTGAATACACCTGACAATCTATTCACAGAAGACAAGCTAAACTGCAAATTAAGCCGAGAATCAAGTTTGAGCTCTTAAAAACACTTAGGAATTCAGAATCTTACTTTGCCTGTAGAGGCCCCATATCCTGAATAATCATAGCTGCAGAACGAAACCAAGTAAAAAGTTCAGTCACATGTAACACACAATATGTTGGTCACATGAAGGAAAACTGCCAGGATATTAATTCGACACAATTGTCCATGTTTTATATATTCATTGACGAAAATAAATTTCAAACCCCATCAGGTTCAGATAGCAACTTTTCCGGTAGTGGAAATTCTTTTGTTCTTAAGAGTTAAACAACAGGCATCAACTCGATCCCCCAAAAGGTTAAATAGATAACACTTGAATGTGAAATTTGACAGGACTCCATCCGAAATAATATATAGTAGAATTATTCATGATGCACTGTTATTCTATCCACACAGAAAGACTATTGCAAAATATCAATCCACAATCCAAACGCCGCTGCAAGCAAACAGCTATAACAAGACTATAGGAATCAGGTGCCAGGCACTATTCTCTTAAAAAATGATGCTCTGTAATCCTTGTATATTTTAGAGAACCGCAACAAAGAATGTGGCAAAAAAAAAATTGCCCCAGTTTCCCAATCTACAGACATGCCGCAATTCTAACAAATGAGTAGAATTGCTGGAACTGAATTTGAAAGCAATAGCAGCAGATCACACAGCAGCACGCTATGCATCGGAACAGAATCTGACAGTATAAAGGACAACGATTGAAGTCATCCAAAAAATGGAATCTTTCTCCAGATTAACCTCGTTGGATGTCACCCCGCAAGAACTAAATGTCCAAAACAATGGTAAGAAACAAGCTGTTCGTAACTAATAAGTAATTGTGATCAGGTCATCAGGGTATCGAAGAATTTAAATCTAAATAAAAAAGTACAAGAACGAGAGTCAAAGCATTTATTCAGGAATGAGTGAATAAAACAAAAAACGGCATAGGTTCATAATCTAATCAACAAACCAGTTCATTCCTAACCATGAAGCTTATAATCAGGTACGGATTCAATCCCTTACATGAAGATTTAAGTTGCTGATTTTTACTCAAGAACAATGGAAAGAAAAGCCATCCTTTTCAGCTCAACTAACAATTCCGAACGCCCATGACATTATTATTTAACGGCTCACCAAGAAACAAAAAAGATCTTTCATATTAAAGCCAAGAAAAAACTACGATAACCAAATATGAACCTTACGAGGAACACAATGAACCGCCGGCCAAATCCAGCCGGAAGGAACTTGCAAAGGAAATATTTACAAAATGTTGATCCTAAATCATAGGACTAATTAATCAACTAATAACTAATTAGCCATGCAGAGTAGAGCGCACTCCTAGTGGAGTAGGCAAGAACGCCACAGTAGAATCAATCAAATGCAAATGCAAATGCAGGTGCAGCAGCAGCAGCAGTTGGAAGCAAGAAAAAACGCAGCGAGAAATTGGCGCGTGCCAGGCGAGCAATGGAGGAGGGGCGAGTGGCTGGGTGACCTCATGATGTTGACGCGGAGGTGGGCGCGGAGCTCGAGGAAGAGACCGAGCATCTGGCCGAGGTCGGCGGCGTTGCCGTGGGAGTAGAGCAGCGTGATGCGCGCGGAGGGGTGGCGCCAGAAGGCGGCGACGACGCGGGTCCCGCCCTTGGTGGGCAGCGCGTGCACCTCCACGCCGGCGTCGGCCGACACCCCCGTCATCCGCACCCCCCCGTCCGCCGCCGCCGCCCTCCTCCTCCGCCACCAGCTCGTACGTCGCCGGCTCCGGCGGGAAGAACGCCAGCCTCGCCGCCACCGACGACGTCACGTTCCCCATAGCTAGCCCGCCCACCTCCCCGCCTATCTCGGTCGCAACGTGAGGCCGGCGCTTCTTCTTGCCTCCACCTCCACCTCCTCCTCCTTTTCTTCCCTGGTAAAGAGGGACGTGGTGGTGGTGTGTGCAACCTCGCTTTTCTTTTTTCGGGCTCCTAGCTGCTACCTAAGCTTTCCTCCTCCTCTCTCTCTCTCTCTCTGAGTCTCAATTCGGGTAGCAGTTGCGGTCGTGTTGCGTCGGGTTTGGTTTTGGTTGGTTGCGTTGCGCGGGCGTGCGCTTGTCGAGGGCGGTGGGCGAGCGAGACGACGACGGCGACGACGACGACGACGACGACAGGTTGACGACCACGTCGTGTGCTTCGTCTTCTTGGCTTCCCTATCCTACCTGATTATACGTGCGTTGTACGTAGGCGTACTCCACTATCAATTTCCTCTTGGGTGGATGCGAGTAAGGTAGTGTTTGAACGTGTTTGCGTAGCTTATACTTATTTCTCATTTTCTATTAGCATATTTTTTAAAATATGAAATAATATGTTTTTATAAAAATTTTCTATATAAAAAAATCTTTAAAAATTAAATATATCTATTTTTTAAATTTTTAATAGTTAATACTTAATTAATTATACACTAATAATATTTCTTGTTTTATGTACGGTTTATAAGCAGAGTGAAGAAGCACGACTTAACACCTCCTAAATGTGCATCAAAATGGAAGTGTGCACGTGAGATCATGCAGATAAGAGCAAAGTTATCTATACCCACGTCATCATCTATTAATAATTATTACAACTATGCTTCTCATCATATATAATTTATTATATCTATAACTCAATATTGAAGCATGTCAAATTATCGTATTTCACATTATTTTTATAATATTTTAACATATATTTATCATTATTTCTACAGTACTTAATAGATATCCATTCATATACTCCGCAGCAAAACACAAGGTATAATCTATTATTAGTATAATTCAGCAGCCATGAAGAAAAATATGCGGTAAATTTAGCACCTACATGAAGGATGAAACGCGGTCAAATTCTGCCTTATTTACGTAATGGCTATACTGTTTTATTTGAAATTTTTGTGGTAACCTGTGCATTTCAAGCCATGATTGAAAGAACTACTGGCCCATCTGAACAGTACGGTGGTTCGCACGGGTCGGACCTAAGTACGTTACATGACCAATGAACAGTGCAGGCTAGTACTAGTAACAAACGAAGATGACGTTGTATAAGTATAAATGAAGGCAGGTAACATACGGAGTACCTCTCCACCCGTAAAAATAAGTGATTTTATACTTTCTCATTTATCTACAAATATATAATAGATCTTATAGTATTATTGTCTTATCGTTCATTTTCTATTTAAGTTCAATTCATTTTACCTTTTCTATTTAAGTTTCAATTTATTTTACCGTCACCCATCCTCCCATCTCACACTCCTTATTTAGGCTTTCTTTGAATCGAAAGGTTTGTGTAGTAACTTTGTAAGGTTTTAATCTTATAAAAAAATTTCCTATTTCGTCCATTTGAAACACAGGATTGGTACTTTCCAAATCCTATAAAATTCTTTAGGAATAGCTCAATATTTTGGAGAAAAGTTGGCAAGAGCTTCAATCTCTTAAAAAATTACCTATGAGTCTATCTCTCTTATGCAATTTCTAGGTTTTTCCTATGGTCTATTTAAACAGTTCTTTATAGGTTTTTTCTGTGTTTTGTAATCCTCTATTTTTTATATGTATTTCTATTAAAATCTTATGTTTTTTTATATTATTAGTACTGTATTTTACCATTCGTACGTTTCAAAAGGCTTTAATATGGGTATACTAGTAATTTCTTTCTATTCTTAATTTCTTTAAAATCTTAATTTTTCTTTAAAATCTTAATTTTTTAAAGAGTCTAAAATCCCATATTTATTGACAGAGGGAGCAGTACTCATCACTGATGTTCAGTTAGCTATAAATGCGGGGAAGTGCAAAAGAGGGCAAGCTGAGGCTGTTTACGTGGTCAAGATTCGGTCAAAAGCAGCAGAGCAAAGAGAGGGTGGAGAACTGGAGAACTCGCAGCGGTGACTGATGATCAGACTGATGGCTTGCTGCAGCTCACTGTTGCAAGTGAGTGAGTGAGGCAGTGTTGCCCTGGCCCCACACTACCTCTGCCAGCAACCAGCAGCCAGCCCTCAAAGTCCTCTTTGATTTATACTCCCTCCGAACCAAAATATGAGTAAGTTTTTTTTAAGTTTAAAATTTATTCTAAAATAAATTGATTTATACTACTCCTTTGTTTCAGTTTATTTGTCATTCTAGCAAATCTCATATTAAACTAAAAGATGTGACAAATTATATTGTTACCCTTATTAATTATATTCTAATTAATTTTCTAAAGCAAGTATTAAAATTTCTTGTGAGGAGTACCAGTACCAGTACGACTACATTGATTGAGAGTAGAAAGGAAAAACACCTCTAAAAGTATTTTAAAATATGAGAATGACAAATATTTTAATAAAAAATTTGAATGCTAGAATGACAAGTAAATTGAAACGGAGCGAGTAGTATCTTGTCTATCATTGCTCATAAATCGATGTGTTTTACTTCCTCAGTAGAAAAACTCTATTTGTAGCTTACTTCACTCGTACCAATATAAAGTTAAAAAGACTAGAATACCCTTTATTTTAGTAAACTCTAATATATTTTATTTACACTTTAGTAAGCTACAATGCATTTATCTCCTACTTTAATAAACTACAATACATTAATTGCTCTAAAGATAAAATCTTTATATGATAAATGAGATGGATAAAAATAGAGTTATTTTCGGATGAAATGTGCATCCATTCGATACCTTTTTACGTATCCACCCTACCAATATTATGTTTCTATGAATAAGGGATATTTTAATTTTTTTATTTTTCTCCTTACAGTTAAAATTTTCTTAGGATGCTAAGAATTAATTTATTTTAAGATAAAGTGAGTACTATGGCTCTGTTTGATTTAGATTACTAAATGGATTATTACTGTGAATTATTGTTTTGATTATAGGAATAAATTAAATATTTTAAAAAACTTAAAAAAAGATTCAAATAAGTGGACTAAACAATACGCTAGAAAAATGATTTTTTTAGAAAACATATTTTTTAAAATTTGAAACAAATAATCCGACGAAGAAGCTAAAAAGAACTGGGCCACATTTCTGCTCGAGCGAGTTTGATCATCAGCTACTGCATCAGCATTTCTACGGCTGAATTGTTGTCGACAATGTTAGAGACTGTTTAATCTGACGAAAGGATAGTCTAGCTAAACCCAGAAGCACATTTGTTTGATCTGATAATTAGCGCACTTAATTAATCATCTGATGCACACTCACTCGCATACTACTACTCGCTGGACAGAACATTCTCATTGCGCATCTTTTGAAGCCTCTGCAGCAGAGCGAGCAGCGGAATGATTGGATGGAAAAGAAAGGAGAAAAATGCGTGCACAGAGCAGCCATCGGCTGTCTTGCCCATGGAAAAGAAAAGAAAAGATGGTGTGCATTGCGTTGCATGACACAAATCAACAGCTTTGGGTACAATCCAAACACATACTCTCTCTATCTTAAAAAAATTCCTAAAATCTTAATACAAAATTAATAGAGAGAAAAAACAAATACTTTTGATTAATACAAAAGTAGTATTAATTGATGGATATGTAAGGAATATTAAAATGATAAATTTTTCTGGATTTATAAATTATAGGTAGATAAGAAGATAGAAATTAGTTTATTTCAAAACAAAATTTAAATTTTAGAAATTAGTTTATTTTGGAATGGAGGAAGTACCTTGGTCGCTATGCATCTGTCGGCGAAATGGGATAGGGGGTCCCACATACCCTGGGGACGCGTGTGTCATCGGTCAAGTCAGTTCCCCGAGGGGCCATCTCGCATTCGGTCCCGGGGCGCCGCGCCTATCGGCCCCGGGCACGTCCCCGGGGCGCCCTCGCCTTCGGCCCCGGGCACGACCCCGGGGCGCCGCCTCTATCGGCCCCGGGCCCGTACCCGGGGCGCCGTCCCCACCGGTTTCGGCCCCGAGGCATCGTTGGCCCCGGGCCCGTACCTTGCTTCCGGGCGCCATCGTCTCACTCCCTGCCCGGGGCCCACATGTCGGTCTCCGGCAGGATCGATGAACCAGCTCTCCAAATATCAGCATTAATGATGAGGCGATGGGGCACGTTGCCCCTGTCGTCCGCTCCGCCACGCGTAAGTGTCTCAGGACGGCCTCCCGTGGACACCTGACTGCTGTCAGAGGCCTGTTGACTTCTGTGGCGAGGGCGTACGCCGAAGTCCAAGCAGTCAGAGACTCTTGACTTTGGCAGCGTGCTCCATCACATCCCATCACATCCTCACGACTCTACCGCCCGCTGCATACCTACTCCGGCATGGGCTCAGCAGGTGGGGACGAGAGCGACCAGACGCTTCACCGACTCCGGCGCAGGCTTTGCAGGCGGACGTGAGCGACCAGACGTCTTCCAACTCCGGCGTGGGCGTCACAGGCGGAGGGGAGGATCAGAGAACTCTCCAGAAACTCTCTCTCTCTCTTGGTGTGCTGGTACTGTGGACTCCCTTGATTATAAAAGAAGGATCCAAGCCACCGAGAACGGGGGGCCGAACTAGACAGGAGCTTCCCCGTCCTCTAACTCTCTGCTCTGCACCCCCGAGCTCACTCTCTAACCACCGTTCTTCTTCTCCGGCTCCGGCCGTGAGCTAGATACACCTTGTAACCATAATACCACATTCATCCACCTCATAGCAAAACACGCACAGGAGTAGGGTATTACGCTCCGACGGCCCGAACCTGTATAAATCCTCGTGTCTTCCTTGTGCATCGATCCCTTCTTCCCTGCGCGATCTCCTCGGTTCGGACGGTCCGGACCCTTCTGCCTTCGTTCACGGTTCGGACGATCCGGACCCGCTTCGGACGGTCCGGACTCCTCTATTTCTTCTACGTCTTCTTCACGTATCTTTCTTCTACACCCTGACGCCGGCTTCGCCTGAGAACTACTCCCCTGGCCGAATCTCAAAAGAGGGTCTCCTGACTTCCCGCCGTCGAGGTTTCATCCTCCGACAGCATCCATCCATGCAATGCAACACGCTGCTGCCCCTACGGCCATAGCTACACGTTTCAAACTACTGTCACGATCAATTCTTCCATTCCTCTTGGAACAATATTGGCATAGCCTTCTTCTCTTTTATTACTACAAGGATATCCCTTTACTTTTATAGAAAAAAGACTCTAATTAAGGGCTGCTTTAGAAGGTATGAATAGAAAAGACTCTAACACAAGATTAGAATGTTACATATGAGCAACTCTCGTAAAAATTTAAAACATAGGAATTTGAAGCCTATTATATTTGGATGATATACAAGAGAGAGGGAAAAAAAGAAAGAGAAGATACATTAAACTTCTCAAAGAAAAAGTAAAAAGGAGGTTTGAGCTTATGGTAAAATTTTCTACTATCTGTTCTAAAAAGAGTTTATTTTTAGCCCACCTTATATGTACCAATACAAAGCTAAAAGACTAAATTATCTTCTATTTTAGCAAATTCTAATACACTTGTCTTCTATTTTAACAAACTCCAATGTATTTATTTTCCACTTAAGCAAACTCCAATAAATTTGTCCTTCAGTTTCACAGTACATTAATTGCTTTAAAGATGAAGTCTTTATGAGACAAATAAGATGAACTAAAAGATGAAGTTATTTTGAGACAGTGAAAATATAAAATTGGTGTATAATTTAGAAATCCATAGGAATTTGGCATTCTCAAATCCTTCTTTCCGAACCGCCCATGTAGGGAAAAAATTCCTGAAAATTCTTTTGAATTTCCTTCACTGCAAATGAGCCCTAAGCTCTTTTACTTATCTGCCACTAACTACAGTAGCACATATATTAAGGGAAAGTGATTATTAGCGGCAGAAAAGATCAATACAAGGAAAACACACTAAACCAACTACTCCAAATTTACTCCCTCTGTTCCACAATATAAACATCCCTACAATTTAAACCTTATTCTACAATACAAACATTTTAGTACTATTTATAGTACTACTTGTTCCATCAATTATTTTTTTATTTAAGTTTTTTTCGATCTTATCCTCAACTACTCTCGCATTACTAACCGTCACTTATTTATTAAGGGACACTAAAATAGGTTCTCCTTAATCTTATTTATTGAGGGGCACTAAAATTATTTTCCCTTAATGTAAATATCTGCTAAATAAACTAGAAACAGTTATATTTTGTAACGAATGTAGTATTTTTTTTTTGTCCCTGACCAGATTAATGAATTGCCTTTGTCAACAGTGACGCTTGCTGGATCTGATTCATGAATGCTTCCTACTGTTGATAAATATGGGAATTGGGCAACGTGGTCAAGCAAAGGGGCCATCAGTTCATCATTCTCTTTTGCATTTCTTTATCAGATGGGACCCACACCCAAAGCTCCCCCCGGGACCACATGCAGCTCTTCCTTTCATGAGGGTTGCTGCGGTCAAAGGGTGAAAGAGAGCGGTCAACGGGAGGTTGCCATTACCTGGCTGCATGTGGGCACCATGATAATAAGAATTAATTATCCATGCACACATGCAGCTATGCTTAGCCTCAAACCTTGGAGTGATGAGCAGTGTAACCAAATCTATCGGAACGTGACAAGCACATGCAATGAGTGTCTAAATTAGAAAGGAGCACGGCTCGGAAAAGTAGTTAGTGCTCACATCATTGTATCAACAGAATGTGTAAACGCGAAGTGTACAAGGTCATCAAAAGCAAGTCATGTGAAAAAAAATCTAGAGATACGAAATTGATTATTCATAACTAAAGCTAGTTGTTAAGAGAGAGAATTTTGTACAGCTGAGCTCATTCAAAATCGTAACATAAACCTGAGTTAAGCTCAGTTGGTTAAGTTTTTTAACCTTTCATCCGAGTTAAAGTCTTATTTATGGCTGATATTCTTTTTATAGTAGATGACATTCTCATCAATATCGAAATACGTGTAGTGAATTTGTCAAACTCAAGATGATATGTTAGTCCAATTTATCGGAGATGCTCGTAGAGGTAGAACATGTGTTTCTGCTTTTGTCATGTGTTTTGAAAAAAAAAACGTAGCATAAACACATTGGTATGGCCAGAAAAGTGAAACTTGAGAGAAGGAAAACAGGTTGGGAAAATGCCATGCTTGTCAAGTGGACGACGGAATAGAAGAGGGGACGGTGCCGTGTGTAGAGCTAAAGCTGGGAGGCCAAGCCAGAGGGAGGGATGACGAGATGGTGGTCTGCCTTGCACGTCATGAAACGCCATAGCTCTAGCTCGAGTTGGAGCAGAAGCAGAAGCAGAGACGACGCGAAGGCGGACACGTACTGCGTGCAAGCAACCGAGGCAGGAGGCAGGAAGAGCCGTAGGAGCCAGCAGTCATCATCAGCCAGCGTCGCGTCGCATTGGATTCGCTTCCTTCTTCTGCCCTCTTCTCCTTCCCCAAAATGTCGTAATGAATAACGATGCCCCTCGGATCTACCTGCGCGCCAGTACCGCTACTGCTGCCTCTGCCGCCGCTGAAGGTGATTTTATCGTCTTCCGTAATTCCATCTGGGAGCAAATGGCAACATAATGTAGTATACACTACAATTCATTTGCTTAGCTAAACAACAGGTCATGTGGCTCATGCCGGATCGATTATACAGTACTCCATCCGTCCCAAAATATAAGTATCTGGATCAAAAGTTGTTATATTTTGGGACGAAAGTAATACATGGTAATTCTTGCTTTGTATAATTGTATTGGTAAAGAAATCATCTTATGTAGGTGGGAATGGAGTGTGTTTCATCCTTGTTCGTGAATCAGCGAGGAAAGGAGGATGATGTCAAAGTTCAGGGGAAAGGAAAGGTTTGTGCAAGGTGCTTTAGCAAGGGGCACATAGCTGTGGATTGCAATAGCGAGGTGTACTGTGACTTATGTGATAGTCTTGAACATGTTAACCACTGATGTCGGTTCTTATGCAATCTAGACCGGCGGCACATGCAATTGGTTATGCAGTGGTGGGCCTTGGTTTCTATCATATTCCACACCCGCCATTGCAAAGAAGCAAGAAAGGAACAAAGGTGGTGTTGGTGAAGATGGTGGGTGGTTTGCTAGACAATGATCAAGTGGTGGTGCAGCTTCAAAGATTTTCTTCGGCTAAGTGGAAAAGGGAGCCCGTGGTTCATGAGGAGGGTTCTTTCGTGGTGACCTTCCCCTCTAAAGCTGAATTGCAATGGGCTATAGCCTTTGGCGGGGCTGATATGAAGGTGAATGGGGTAGCCACGGGGGTCCGATTGCAATTTGAGGAGTGGTACGAGCAAGAAGAGGGGTTCCTCTTGCCCAAGGTGTGGGTGCGGGTGTTTGGGCTAAGGAAGAAGCTAAGAGAGTATCTCAATTTATGGGTGATAGGATTCTTGTTGGGAGCCACCCAAATGGTGGATATGAAAACAACTAGAAAGAGCGATTTTGGGAGTCTTTGCGGCTGTTCTTGTCCCAAAGATAATTCCAAAAATTTTGGATGTAATGATTGGGGATCATTATTTTAAGTTGAGATTTGAAGTTGAGAGGATGGGCTTTGATGAAAATGGAGATGAGGTGGAGAGGGAGTATGGGGATGGGGATGGAGATGGTGATAAAGAAGATGAGCAGGAGGAAGAGGGGAGCAAAGAGATCTAAGAATGATGATATGGCTATTGATGGTAATGAAGGCAAAGAGTCAGACAACAATGGGAATGCATGTGGGAAGGGAAACCAAGATTTAGGAGAGCTGCATAACGGGGATTTTCTTGGTATGGCATAGGAAATTTTGGATATGGCCATGGAGAAAGTGTTAGCGAAGGCATATGAGAAGGTGATGGGAGAAGGGGTGCAGCTGGCTATGGGGATGAGGAGAGAGGAGAAGGTAGCCCAGGCGGCCTTGATTGATGAGGTGGTGATCACACCGTCCCGCACAAGCGCAAGGTTGGCCAAGAAAAGGGGAGCACATACGGAGAAGGCAAAAAAAGAGAAAGGCTTGGAAGAATTTGGAGCTGCAGTCAGGTAACGAGTTTAATAATTTGTTGTTGTCTCTTTCTAGTTCTTCCATGGTTAATGATCTAGAAAACATAGGTATCAACCTAGGTAGTTCTAGTGGTAGTGTCGCAGCTTCTGTCATTTGTTTAAAGGAGGCTGAGAAGGCTAGTCTTTTTAGAGTTTTAGAGAACAAGAGGGAAAACATAGAGAACGTAGATGACGGATCGGCCTCAGAGGAGGAGAAGAATATAAACAGCTTGAATAACTTAGTTCTTGGTCACTTATGTGGTAACCTGATGGACGAAGTTATGGACGCGAAGGACAATCACCTAAGTTGTGATTCGCCTAGACTCCGTACAAGTTATAAATCTAAATCTGTTCTAAGGAGATCTAAGAAAAAGGGGGGTTAAGATTGTTAGATTAAACAAAAAGGTTTCACCATAAAAGGAATTTTTTGGAATAGCAGAGGTCTAGGTGACTTGGCTAAATTTAGATTCCTTTCGGAAATGTCTAAGGAGCAGAAGCTAGATTTCATTGCTCTCTTAGAAATAGGTAAGAATGACTTCTCAAGTACTTGTTTGAGAAATATTTGTGGCGGTAGAGATTTTTTGTGGCATTGGACTAGACAGAGGGGGAGATCAAGTGGTATCCTTTTGGGCGTAAACTTGGTTTTTTTTGACGTCTCAAGTATAGATGAAGGGGACTTCTATGTTAAATTCCATGTGTGAAACAAGGAAGATGGCTTCGAATGGATCCTTATTGTGGTTTATGGGGTCGCTCAGGAGGATTATAAGGAGTCTTTTCTTGTAGAACTTGTGAATTCCTGTAATAAGGAAGTGCTACCAACGTTGATTGGGGGGATTTCAATATTATTAGGAATGCTAGTGAAAAGAACAATAACAGATTCAATGTTAAGTGGCCTTTCCTATTCAATGTGGTCATAGACAGTTTAAACTTAAGAGTTAGAGTTTGCCGGTCACAAATTCACTTGGGCCAACTCTTTACCAAACCCAACTTTTGAAAAGCTAGATAGAGTACTTATGAGTACCGAATGGGAACAAAAATTCCCAATAGCTTCTGTTAGAGCTTTAAATAGGGATCTTTCGGATCATACACCTTGGTTGCTTGATACAGGCGTAGGGACGCATAGCGAAAAACAACCGTTATTCAAGTTTGAACTATGGTGATTTTTAAAGGAAGGTTTCCATGAACTAGTTGCGGAAGTATGAAGAAACGAGAATAAAAAGGTCAACAAATATAGAGAAATGGCAGAATAAAATTCGCAGGCTTAGATAGTTCCTAAGAGGTTGGGCGAAGAATGCTAGCGGGGCATATAAAAAAGAAAAGGCATGTCTATTAGTGAAAACCGATGAGTTGGAAAAAAAGGTAGAAGTTCAGTTGTTGTCAAAACACGAACTTGACCTTAAAAATTGCTTAAAGGATAGATTAGCACACCTATTAAGAGAGGAGAAGATTAAATGGTACCAAAGGGCAAAGACCAAACACATTGTGGAAGGGGATAGAAATACGGAGTATTATCATTTGGTGGAAATGGTAAACATAGGAAAAACAAAATTTTCCAACTAGAACAAGAAGAGGGAGTAATCAGTGGGGATATACAACTTAAGAAGTACATTACCAAGTATTACAAAAATCTTTTTGGACCTCCGAAGGAAAATAATTTTTCCATGTTGGAGTCTCAAAAGGAGGATATCATCCAGGTTTCGGAAATACAGAATGAAATGTTAACTAAGGCCTTTACAAAAGAGGAGGTGAAATATGCCATTATGCAAATGGAACATAACAAAGCTCCGGGACCTCATGGTTTCCCGGCAAAGTTTTATCAAGTGTTCTAGGAAGTGATTAAAGATGACCTTATGGAACTCTTTAATGATTTCCACAAGGAAGAATTGCCTCTTCATAGTTTAAATTTTGGGATCATTACACTCCTTCCAAAAAAAAAGGCTAAATGGATACAATAATTTAGACCCATTTGCTTGTTAAATGTTAGTTTTAAAATTTTCACGAAGGTTATGACCAATCGAATAGCTTTAGTAGCTCAGAAGGTCATCAAACCCTCACAGACTGTCTTCCTCCCAGGAAGAAATATTATGGAAGGGGCGGTAATCTTGCATGAGACGATTCATGAGATGCATAGGAAAGGTACGAGCGGGGTCATTCTGAAATTGGATTTTGAGAATGCTTATGATAAGGTGAATTGGAAGTTTTTGCAACAAACGCTTAGGATGAAAGGTTTTTCGCCTATTTGGTGTAAATGGATAAATCTAATTGTAAAGGGTAGGAGTGTGGCAATTAAAGTGAAAGATAATATTGGGAACTTTTTCCAAATAAAGAAAGGTTTAAGGCAAGGAGACCCTCTATCCCTAATTCTTTTTAATTTGGTGGCAGACATGTTAGCTATCTTAATCCAGAGGGCTAAAGACCAAGGAAAGTTTTATGAGGTGATTCCACACCTAGTCGATGACGGTCTTTCAATTTTGTCATATGCTGATGATACGATTCTCTTTGTAGATCATGATCTTGAAGAAGCCAAGAATCTCAAATTGGTGCTAAGCGCTTTTGAGAAACTCTCTGGTTCGAAAATTAACTTCCATAAAAGTGAAGTGTTTTGTTATGGTGAGGCAAAAGAAATAGAGAAAGACTATGTCATGTTGTTTGGGTGCGAAACGGGTTCTTTGCCTTTCAAATACCTGGTATCCCCATGCACCATAAGAGGATTTCTAACAAGGATTGGCAGGTAATAGAGGAACGGTTTCAAAAGAAACTAAGTAGTTGAAAAGGAAAATGGCTTTCAGTAGAGGGTAGGCTAGTGTTGATTAATTCAGTGCTATCTAGCCTGGTCATTTTTATGTTGTCTTTCTTCGAAGTTCCTAAAAGAATACTCAAGAGGTTGGACTACTACAGATCAAGATTTTTTTGGCAATATGATGAGCATAAGAGGAAGTATAAGCTGGCTAAATGAAGTATTCTGTGTAAACCAAAAGAGTGTGGGGGTCTTGGAATCCTAAATTTAGAAATACAGAATAAATGTTTATTTAGCAAATGGCTTTTCAAGCTCATTAATGAAGATGGAGTTTGGCAGAATATTCTTAGGAAGAAGTATTTGAGTAGAAAGACGATTACCCATGTGATGAAACAACCGGGGGATTCACATTTCTGGACGGGATTGATGGGAGCTAAGGATTTCTTTTTTGCAATTGGGCTCGTTCAAAGTGCATAGTGGTAATCAGTTCAGGTTCTGGAAGGACTGTTAGATGGGCAATTCTTCTTTTAATAAGAAGTAACCATCTTTATATCAGATAGCTAGGAAGAAAAATGTTAAGATGGCGGATGTCTTGAGAAGGGTACCGCTGGATGCCTCCTTCAGGAGGGACTTGGTTGGGGATAACTTAGTTGCTTGGTATAACCTAGTTTCTAAAGTAGCCTTAGTCGAGTTATCGGATCAAAGTGACACGTTCTTGTGAAAAACGCATAAGAGTAGAGTTTTCAGTACGAATTCCATGTACAAGGCTCTGATGTATAGAGACATCCAAGGAGATTTTTCTTGTGGAAACTTAGAGTACCTTTGAAAATAAGAATTTGGTAAAGAGGAGATGGAAGGAGAGTACTAAGTGTTGCTTTTATAATTCTAATGGAACAATTCAACATATCTTTTTTTATTGTCATCTGGCTAGATCCGTATAGAATATAATCTTTATAACGTTTGGGATACCATTGCCTACTAGTTTTGCTAACATTTTTGGTAGTTGGCTAAGTTTTTAAACCTAGGCTAAAGTATTAAATATTGTAGGCTATGGTAGCTTTGTGTTGGATGGTTTGGATTTGTAGAAATAATGTGATCTTTAATGGATCCAAAATCAACTTCTTTTTGCAAGTTTTATTCAAAGGAACATACTAGGCACACCAATTGTATAAAAAGGAGGATAGCATCAAGGTAAAAAAGGGTTGCATGATTTTAGAGGCAAGAGTCTTCGAATTGTTCTCAGGTTATAGGTAGAACATGAGAAGAAGATTGTCATCTTAGTAGTTTCTTAGATGGTAGTGTCACGTGGTTTCATTGTATCTTCTGTGATGGGTTTGAGTTTAAACGTTCGTGGGGTTATGTATCTCTTTTGTGGTTGTTGGCCCCTTTTGTAAGGAGTTGAGTCTAAGTACTCGTGTAATACTTTTGGCTGTGTACATCCAAAAATGGATGTAGAGGTCGGATTTTAATCCATTTTCTAAAAAATGTACAAAGGTGAGCAGCAGTGGTTACATGTACCGTGTCTAATGTCATGTGTAACAGTGTATGCCTAATTAAGCTGAGGTTAATATGTACAGGGGGGCGCCACCGATCTCTTCTTACCAGAGATGGTCAGATGGATGGAGCAGAGGCGGCGTCTACTTCCACACCTTGACGGCGCCATCTCTGCTGCCCGAGATCAGTCTCTGGCTCGACAAGTTCACCGAAGCCAGCGCGAGGATCGCGTCCCGGTGGCACCCCGCGGAATCCGCGGCAGCCATGGCGAGCTGCGTCTTGTGGGTTAACCTGGACGCCGTCATGGGCTGTCTGCATATTTCCTGCACACAAACGCAATCACTCTTAGCCTCAAGATTTGCAGATGGGGACAACGACACTGCTTTCAAACTCTACCACAAACAAATAATCATGCAGATGACCGATATTTGTGACTTGGAAGTTAAAACTTAGAAGGGTGCATGGTTCTTGAGCGAACACTGGAGAAACACAAAATAAACAAGAGGTATACCACAGAACGGCATAGCTGTAGCAGCAAACTACGAGTAGTTACCTGCACAACTTGTACACAAGAGCTGGATCTTATATCGTAAGACTCGTCGTTTCCAGCTCCTTTCACCGAGGGACCAGCTATGCAGAAGCTTTGCTCAGGCCTTCAAAAACATCAATGTAAGCGCTAGTTTTATATGATAGGCACTACAGGAAAAGAAATGCAAAACCTATTGAACCTGGCCTGATCCCAGTAGCGTATCTTCAAGTCCGTTCCTCCGGTCAATAGGTCCCCTCCTGGCAAAGGGAGCAAAGAGCGGATTCCAGGAAGCCGTGGAGGTGGGTCACATAATTCTTCAATTCTGTATTTATAACTTGCTGGCCGCGTCTCATCTTTAGTATTTGGATGTATTGATGGCGCCTTTGGTACAACAGCTTCATTCTCTGTGCTTGCTGTTCTAAATATCTGCATAGTTCATCAAATTTACAAGAGATGACTTACAGGGGTTCATTTCTCAAAAAGTGCAGACACTTTCATATAGAACACTAATAACTAATTGCTCAAAGGTGAGTAAACAAGATATTGTCAACCGCAACTGAGCTCAGAGAATACCAAACAGAAAGCCATCTATATTACCTGGTGACGGCTTCCATTCTCAGCATCCCATAGGGTAACTTCATTGCAGCCTGCAGCAACAAAAACCACAGGCCTCCCAGAAGAAGATATTGAATTTGGTGGTGGTATAAACAAGCACAATTTCTCTATAGGGGTTGCTGGAGAATATTTCCATGAGTTAACAGGAAGCAAAAACCTATTATCCCACAATGTAAGAACGCCTCTTGAAGACCCTGAGATGAACCAATTTCCACACTGTCCCACTACAAGTGCCGATATATAGCCCTCCTCTGGTGAAGACCTAAATGACCAGGATTCCGAATCGGTCCTTGTATCCCATCTATGTACACCACAATGTTCAGTGCTGAAAAGGATGGTTGGGCTAAAACTCTCTGACGAACAGTTCACAACACTGAGAATTGCACCTTCTTTCAAATCTTTCCTTTTTACATCAACAATACCAGAATATCTCTCGATGACATTCCCTACACCACGTGCACAGTCAACAGAAAACAAGTGCAATGTTCCATCACTAGCACCAACAATAACTTGCGGAGTACCATGAAGCATTGTCGTACATAGAGCTCGGCGACCACCCAGGCTATATGTTAACCTAGATCTGAAGGCAATGTCCTTTTCCAATTTTCTTGTGTCCCATATCTTGATACTCGAGTCATCTGAAGCTGTTACGAAAAAGGTATTGTCGTTCGATACAGCAATATCATTGACAGATAAGCGATGCTCCTGAAGATGTGCCACTAAAACTCCACGAGGTTTCCAACTTGTCTCCAGAGCCAATGCTGGTCTCGTGAACGATCCTGGAGTATCAGGGTTGGAAATGCTATCACCTGGTATAGACGAGCTGCTATTCATTGAGCTGATGCTCCCATCTCGGTGCATGTTACTGAAATGATTTTCTCTAGTACGTATGCCTGGAACTGAACTTGATAGACCCCCATGCCGGTCAGACCCCAAATTTGCGTGTAGTGATGTCCCTTGCAAGGAGTATAACGGTATTCCTTTAGGCACGCCATCATAAAAGGAACTAGATGCATGTACTGCAGAGCTTATATATGCTGAACTACCGGAAGAAAAATCTTTAATGTTCAAAGACACATCACTGGACAACTTAGGTCCTCTCAACCTTGCATCGTCTTCAAGTGTGGTTGATGAACCACTTTGTGTCATGGCAGGATATCTTCCACCATGTACGGTCAGTTCTTTTTTACCATCGCCCTTCAGTAAAACATCTCCAGCATCTTGGACATCCTCTAAAGCTTGGTAAAATACTAATTTTGAGACCGGAGGCTTAATACATGAAAGAAGAGCAGTTTCTGATGACAGTGACGGTGGCTCCCTATGTAAAAAATGCTTCAGATGCGGGCCAAGGTATACAAAAGTATCTACAGGCCCTATGCTCTCACTGCAAGCAGCAACAAATCTTACAGCAGACCGTTTAACCCATTGGACTGGATGACACAGCAGGGGAAGAGCTTTTCCAAATAGGCTAACAATTACCCTTTTCCTCAAATAACCACTTTTGCACATCATAGTCAAGCAGTCAAGTACTTTCACAAGCACAACCTCCATATCATCACTTAGTGCCTGTTCAAGATAGGGCAAGAGGTACTCTTCAACACTTCTGGAACCAATAAAATAGCACACAACAACAATCTGACCAAAATAAACTGCACGGAGCTGCTCATCACGGTCATTTAGAAATGCTGGAAGTATGGGAAGAAGAAAATCATTAGTTTGTCTGTGTCCAAAGAAGTAACACAAGTACCCTATATCTTGCAGAAGAGCTCTACGGACATTAGGTGTCTGCTTCTGTCCCATTACCAACTCTTGAACTATTTCATAAATAGATTTTCTGATACGTGAAAGTTGACCATTAATGCTATCTTGCTGCTTCTTTGCTGGTGATTCTACAGACTGTGATCTGGGAACTACCATTGATTCATCTAGAGGACTAGCATCTGCTATGCTCCGAGAACGAAGCAGGAACCTGTAGGCTGTTAAGGCCAACTTATAAATGTTGCTGGCATAGCAAACTCTAACACTCTCCTCAGTATCATCAGGGAGCAAAGAGAGCATTGGAAGGATGTACTCTGGGAATATCTTTGCATCACTGATAGGAAAATCTTGAATAAGACAAAGGGCATCGGACAAAGTTTCCAAAGCAGCACAGCGGACTATGGCAGCTGGATCTGATAGCATTGCAATGACATATGGAATAACCAGCTGCAAGCGACTATCATCATCTATGTATGTAGAACAAATCTTCAGAAGTATGAGACTGGCCCTTCTCAGCTCTGGTTTTTTTACACTTCGTATGCACGAGCAGAGTAATGAGGCAAGCAAAACCATGCCTTCACAGCTCACCTTGTACTCTGTTTGTTGAAAAATGTCAAAAGTATAGGTATCTGATTGGGCGTCATAACTAGACACTAAGGCAAGTAGGTTACTCTTTGAGATCTTGTGCAGATGTGATACATAATTGTTATGGCTCATCAATCCACTTTCAGTTTGTCTTCCTGCTTGACTAACCTGCTGCAAGGACTGAATACCATTTGCATGGGAAACGTTGGAAGTAACAGGATGGTCTATGTCTTGTGTGATCTTTGTACTTGTACGGCCGTCCTTCTCCAGTTCCTTGAGAAGGAAATTGAGATCTCCAGCAATATGCTTATGCTGTCCAGGAGTGTTTATCTTAACTACAGGTATGCTTTTGGCATATTCTTTTGGTGAATTTATAGTTTTCCCTCCGATGCCTTTCTTCCCAAACAATTCATTATGCACAGACACAGTAGCAGATCCTTGAATTTGTTCGAGTGTTGAGCCACTTATCATTACATCATGCATCTTTTCAAAGTATTCTTGAGTCTTCTCGACCTGTAAAAAGTTATTTATGTTTGGATGCTCGTGGTCGAGAGTAACAGAGGAAGTAGAAGTTTAACACAGACATAATTGATCCTTACCCTAGCATCTGAGTGCAGTGGAACAATATCTGAGAAAAACTTGTGGAGAAATTTTGAAAAATAAACCGGGAATACAATAGATTCATATTTTTGCAAGTAGCTTTTGCATGATAGCCTTTCTTTTGGGTCTAACTGAATCATGTGAAGTACCATGTCACGGATACCAGTATCTTGTATCTGCAAGCACAAATATATAGTGAGCCATTTTGTCTTGCAATGCATTCAATGGCAAATATAACAAAACTGAATGAAGCAAATGCCTACAATATTCATCAATTATAATTTTGCACAAATGGAACACAAATACAAAAGAAATGTAAATCACAGGATCCTTGAATTCATTTTCAATTATTTAGGTCCACAAAATATCCAGTCTTCTTGGTTGACATATTATAGGAAAATGGAAATTACATTTAAGTTAACAGATTACTCGAACTGCACGCTGTAAATAATTTAAGGCATTCTGAAGTGGACCCTGTGCTATTTCAGGACCTATTTGAAATGCAGGAAATTCATCCCCACAGGAATATGGAAATTTTACTGCATCCCAAATGGTCCATGAAATTAGGCAGTGAAAAGGTAACTTGTCAAGCACAAATGTAGAGACCCTTATGATCATTCATTGCTGAATTATAAGATTTAACATTTTATTTGGGAATAAATCAAATACTGATTGCTCTATGACTCAGTTAATGGCAAATCATGAACTGTGAAAATCTTATCATCAATTGAGTTTTAAGATTGCAGATGAAATGTCTTGATAGCATCAAATTATGCCATGCATCTCATTCACTAAACTTCATAAGCAAATGTCTTATTGTCATTTTTAAATTTTCTGTACTGATCTTTCTAAGGCTTTGAAAGAAATCATGCTCCAAAAGGCAGTAGCTAGTAGCTATTACTCTGAAGCATAATCCAAGAAGTGAGAAGTAAAAGGATAAATATTCAGGATGCACTGTCCAATGTCATACATCAGACCATATGCATTCTTATATTCTACTAGCGGTTGTATCATTATCTAATGTTCCACTCCATAACCCAAGATGATATTACAATATTGCAGGATAAGAACAGAATAACCAAGAAATAGCACTGTGTTGTATGTGTTTTTTCACCTCTGACTATAAGGCAAGAAAGCTGATGGAACAAAGACAAGGTTAAACAGCACTAATAGCCGGACCATTAACCACAAGTAATTGTGCAAGCATTCGATGAACAGCAGGAAAGTCAGGAGGTGAACACGAGACATGCCAACCCAAATCCTAGATTTGAAGAACACCAATTCCCAAATGATTCAAACAAACAACAGAAATAAATTGATTAAGAGGAACAGGGAACAATACCAGAAACCTTTTCTAGGGTATGAATAGGGTCATACTGACCACGCCGATAGGCTAGAAGTTGTGAAAGCTCAAAAAGTGGCTGACCTTCTAGGAAAAGTTCAGCAAGAACACACCTGTAAAGGATACAAGTCATTTACTATTTGGAGAATAAGGAAACATAAACTAAGCATTCTTCAATCAGATCAAGTGAATGCAATGTTATGCCAACCATGCAGCCTCAAATATTTATTTTCAAATGCTAACCCAACCTAATTTAAATGTAGTATTTCAGTTAAGGATATGTCTCACGTGACAAGATACCAAGTGACAGAGCAAAACATTTCACTGAAACAATGGCATATATATCGTTGATACAAAGAACAGTTTGTGCATTGTTTATCAGCAATTATCAGATTTCATCTGACAAGAAAATGTGATGTCCCTCTTTGTCAAATGAGATGTGAAATGATAAAACATCCAATGAAATTAAATTATAGAACTGGCAAGTTCAAGCAAAAGACAATTATGACCAAACTATTAGTATATGGGATTCAAAGGACCTATGCTCTCGCTAGGTGAAAAGCTCAAAATGAAACAAAACATACTCCTGACCAAATAAACAAAGATTTATAAGAAGAAAAGGCACATACCCAACAGAGAAAATATCCATAGATGGTTGCAGAGGTGCATCTGCTGCGACTTGGGTTTCTGCGCCATGTTCATAGAATCTCTGCAAACATTGAGTTAGGTTTATTCAAAAGAGTTGCAGGTAATCAAAGGTAGCATTAATACATCCAACAGTGCGTTGCAAAAATGCAAAGACAACCTTTAAATTATAATGTGTTTTTAAATACTCCCAACCAGGAAAACTACATATGCTATTCCATCTTCAGTGATAATGAAACAGTCCAAATCTCCTAAAAAAATGGCAAGAGTTTATTCCTGAAATGATCAGGTGAATGGAGCTCTCAAGTCTCAACCCATGGAGATGGCAATATACTTTCATTGTAATGAAGAAATACACAGTGGCCCTTCCCCTGCTACCTTTCAGTTTGGTTACACAAAACAACTACTGTTAATATTGACACAATTCTATCGTTAGGAAATACTGACTGGGAGTCATATTTTAAGTCCAGTAACTAGTACTTCTTGTTGAATTATTACCAAGTATTTTCAGGAAACTGCATGTAAATCCAAGCTTTGTAACTAAAATGGAAAGAGCATTTACAAGTATACAGGTTACTCTAGACTAACAAAATCATGTATAAGTATACAACAGGCTTTCAAACTTGTGGATTTGCAATACTGCAACTACATTTGTCCCTGTAACTCAATCCTAATCAAAGAGCTCAAACAAGAGTATTCTGCATTAGCAGCTTAAAGGAATTCTTAGAAAAAAGAATGCACTAAATAGAGTACTCCATCCGTTTCAAATTACTTGTCGTTTTAGGTTTGTCCTAAGTCAAACATTTATATCTTTGACCATCAATTTTTAGACATTTGTATAGTTTAACAACATGTGAGTTACATATTATGAAAGTATTTCTCATAGTAAATCTTAAAACATAAAGCTTGTGATGTTAAACTATATGAATCTATAGAAATTGATGGTCAAAGTTATAAATGTTTGACTTAGGACAAACCTAAAACGGCAAGTAATTTGAAACAGAGGGAGTAGCACCAAAGTACCATCGATAAAGGAGCATAACATTTTCAAATATAATTCAGACTGCAGGACTAACTTCAGGTGCTAGATAGCATCTCCGCCTTCCTCCAGTGTCAAAGAAGAATGAAAAATCAGATGGGTCATCATCTGGGATGTAAGTTGGTTTAAAAGATGCAAAGTCTGTAAGATATAGCCAATTCCAGGAGGTAACAAGCACATTCTCACATTTTATGTCACCTAACAAGAAAAAAAAACTCAGTGTAAACATCAATGCCAAAAAAAAATTGTACTGCTAATGCACAGTAAACCCTTCTCACCATGGCAAATTCCCTTACTATGGCTCTGCTCCACAGCATGGATTAACTGCACAACCAAATGAGCTATGTTGGCAACCATATCTGGAATGGAAAGAAAGAATAATGACTCTTACATGTACCACTAGTTTGAATGTGTAATTCATAGATATACCTAGCTATACAATTTCTAAGTCATCATAGATTCTGACTATCACCTCTGTAAATGCAAATGATCACCCAACAGCAATAAAAGTAAAAATGGCTCACCTGAAAAGCAAGCCATTTCTTCTCAATTTTACTGAGGAAAGGCCGTGTGCTTAGTCGATCATGCAGGTTGCTGTAGAAATACTGCCTAAGGAGATATGCCGCCTTATCCGTTTGTAACCAAACCTGAACACATCCGACATCATATCAGCATGCTACCCAAAAATAAAAGGGGGGCATGTATTTACAGTAGACGTAGATACTCTGTTCGCATCCTATTCCTGATGCGGCAACAGTTAAATTGAAATATTTCATACACTTCTGTAGTGTGAAAATATCCAAGGAAGTGAGCATATTACTAAGTCCATCAAAATTTAACCAAACCATAGAAATTGGCATCATACTCTAGAAACCCCTAAAGACAGCTTCCTAAAGGACTACTGCCTGATCTGAAATTTCCACCAAAACCAAACAGAGTAAATACGCATCGTTTTTCTAGAAAACTATAATCCAGTAAATACCCTAATGCCACAAAGGAATGCACTAAAAACCCACGACCGATTGCGCTGGTTCGTAAAGCACAGGCAAAATTCGATGGATACTATAGCACGCAATCCTCACCTGGAAGGGCCAGACATGGGATCCCTCCAACCCCTCGAACGCGTTCCTGATCATCTCCAGCCTCCGCTCATGCTCCTGCGACACCAGCACCCAGATCTCAAAACGCGATCCCAACCCGAAATCGAGGGGACTCGACGCCGGACAGAGAGAAGGGCACGCAGGAGCGCACAGACTGTGGGGTTTTACCTTGAGGTCGAGGGGCTCGCCGGCGCGCTTGAAGTAGACCTTGACGAGGAGCAGCCCCTCGTCGTGCTTGCAGCGGACGGACTTGAGGAAGCGGCCGCGGCTGACGACCTCGACGAGCACGAGGTTGTACGTGGACGGGAGGTCGTGGAGGTAGTACTCCGTCGCCGACGCCTGCGTCGTCCGCGCGATCTTATTCCCCATCCCCGCCGCAGTCGCCGCGGCTCGCCGCCGGGGTTTTGCTTTCGCGTGGAGTAGCGTGCGGCGGAGGCGACCGACCGGCGACGGTGTTTCACCCCGTGCGAGTGGGAGTGCGACCGCGACACGGGAGGTAGACAGGTGCCGCACCGGGAAGCAACCCAATCCCGCCTAACCGTACGCACGCAACGCAACAGAGCGGAGGTCGAGCCCAACACTCATGGATAATCCGTGAGCTGATTTGAGTTTAAAATCCACCGATTCTTTCCTACTCTTTTTTTAACACGACAAAGTTCGTTTAGAAAGACAAATCCACCTGTTTTTTACAAGGCAAAATTCGTTTAGAAAGACAAATCCACCTGTTTTTTACAAGGCGATTTGAAGACGAAATGCGGTGATTGACGATTCCGTTTTGGTTTTGCAACTGCACCCCAATTATCTCATCTCAGACGTAATGAGCTAATAATGCATCGATAATTCTGAGTGAACTAACGAACAACAAATAAAGTTTTTTAATATACAACGCACAGAGATTGTTTGTCCACGCGAACTGGGGGGCTCAGCTAGGTAGGTTTCTTGTGATAAAACTTGTCTAACTTGTTAAGTTCTATACTTAACACAAATGCTCATAGATTAGTTTTCTTGTACTGAAACTTCTTCACCCAATTTAAGTCCTATACTTGATACAGACACTCGCAGTGACGTCTATAGTAATTTTATCGATCTTAAGACATGCCAGCTCAGTCAAAGATACTTATAGGAATAAAGTGTGCATATCTGTCAAGGGTAAGTGTGCTTACGCTGTATATGAGCATCTACTTTTATACTTTGTTTAAAAAATGTTTTACGCATATTCTTCGTAGCAAAGTTAACAACTAAGTCAAATATATATGGTGTGGTGCCACTGCTATGTTTCCGGCGCCGATTGTTGTCACATGTTGTTTGATGACCATGCCAAACAAAGCAGGTGGGCCTTAATTCAAGCCTTGAGTGTGATCGCGACCCTCTCAAGTCTCACAATTTTTTAGATAATGCTAATCACTCTAGCCTTTACTTTTAAAAAAGTTACAGCCAATTATTACAGTTCGAACAACTACGTATTACATATCACAGCTTGATGAATAACAGAAAAATTAATTAGAGCACCATCCTAAAGATAAAGATAGTACTATCCATAGTTGGCGAAAATCCTACAGGTTACATGTAATCCTTATCCACATTAAACCTGAAACAAACTCTCTAAAATCAGTGTTCGATCATTTTGCTAATCGGAACTCACGTACATCACCTCCGGCAACATCGAACCGAAGCGAAAGATATCATCGGAGAGTAACTGGATTACAAATCAGTCACTCACCTAAATATAGCCGTAGGCCCATAGAACGCGAGGAACAGCCGATGGCGACCATCAAGTGGCCACCCGGCATCGAGCCAACGCAGGATTCCACCAACAGCTTCCGTCATAGGAAGAAGGTTCTCCAAAGCGACGCCGTATGGAGGATGTGACATGATTTGCCATCGCCACTCGTCTGAAAGCCGGAGCGAGGTTTTCACCTAAAGATCGGTACGAGAAGGAGAAAATTTCCATAAAACGCCTCCAAGTAGGAAAATGGCATCTATGGGTGTCACCATTTTCAAAACTAGCCAACGGCATGGTAAGGATTTCACCAGTAATTCCCTAACAACCCCACACCCACAATCAACCTGTACATGTACACGGAGAACTAACGTCGCCGAAACATGACGTCACCGTCGCTGCTGCCACCACCACGAACGGCTACTGGCGACCGCCAGCCACCAGAGCCCATGTGTTCAATTCAAGCCTCACTATTACTAAACCATGTGTTCAATTCAAGCCTATACATCGCAGTTTCCCTTCACTTACCTCTTTTTTTTTTCGTTTATTTCCCTGATACGTGCTCAAGGCAAGCAAATGCTCCTCAAGCTGTTTCAGACTTTCAGTTGTTTCGGCTGCTCAAGCTTATACGAAGATGTAGGTAAGTTACAAATATTCCTTACCAGCTGTCCTTAAAAAAATATTATAACACAAGCTAAAACCATTGAAACCGAGTGCACAGCAACAACATGCTCATAGGTGATAATAAAGCAACAGTGATACAGAACTTCATTCTCGAGACCTGTTATATCTATCTAGAATTTCTTTTCTCTTTCGTAGTTTTTGTTGGAATTGTTAGTAGGCCTAAAACCTAATTGAAAAATAATTCCTAGAAAAATCTCAAAAGTCTATTTCATAGAAGGTATGCATGTAAATTTTAGTACCACCTTATTTATTCTAGAAGAGAGACATTCTTAAAACGGTGAGTACTCTTCTAGCCACTTAAGCAATGTGTGGCAGAGAGAACTAGAGAAACACGCGCGTGCTCGCCTCGCCGGGGCCGGAGGACATGCGCGTGAATGGGCCACGTTAAAATTGATTCTTCATGCTTGCGCAGACGCGGCGAATGGTCCGCTAAAATTTTTGCTCCTCATGCTTGCGCAGACACGGCTTTCTTTGTAGTTTTGGTTTTACTGTATCTAACGGATATTCCAGTGTTTATTTTGGAACTCGCCGGATTATTCAGTGTGTTGGACTGGTGTAGAGTCCGGGTAGGTTACACGTGACTTATCTGGTTCAGCTATAGAAAGAGCATCCTGATCACACGTCTTATATATACCGAACCACCACTTCCACGCAACACACACGAAAACAATCTAGGGTTTTGCCTCTCCTCTGTACTGCGCTGCCCGTACATCATCTACTCCATCTCGTTTGTCAGCGTGCACCGGCGATCAGGAGAGCAGGTCTCCGGAACCGCGTCCTCGTGAAATCCTGCACTGGGAGAGGGCGAATAAGGTTTTTGGGAAACGCTCCGCGCGACTGCTCGTTGTTTGTCCGTCATGGCTCGTCTTCCTCTACGTTCAGGTGCTTCGTGTTGTCGTCACCATCCTATATCGCGCATTGTACGTGCAATATGTGCTACTGCTCCGAGCTCTCCTTCTGAACAAAATCGTCAGTACGTATTCTTCATGTTTTACGTGTTCAATCTATTCATATATTTTTTCGTTGTATATATGTCTAGATTATGTGAGATGATTCTGTTAGCTTATGCGGTTGATGTCATAATTTATTTATAGAATAAATTAAATCTACATGTGTTTATTTTTTCAATAGTTCTAAATGTGTTGTTGTTAATGCTTCTTTAAGTGGCATAACGTACAAACAACTGTGAACTATAACATCAATTATTTTTCTATGTGGTGCTAAGTAGAAAAGTCCACCCTCCAAAAGACGATCCTTGTATACTAACTATTATTGCTAACACGATCTTATTAGTGAACATGTTACTATCAACTAAATGGTATGGAATTTTCAACCATAGCGGGCAATATTTTTTTTTGTACCGACCGTTTTATTCAGAGTTTTTTTCCAACCGTTTTAGCGATATACCATTTTTATTCCGATAACTTTGATATTTCACGATTCTATTTTTGAGAAAAATACAACAATAGAAATGGTTTGAGCAATTTTTTCAACCGTTTTCATCCCTACAATACATAAAATCATGATGGTAGAATCTTAATCACCATCTCAACCATTTAACAAAATCAACATGAGTACATGAGTCCAACACGAGGCTAGGTCCAGTCACTACGACACCTTCCTTCACAAATCCGATCGTCTTGCTCTCCTCACTCCAAAGGACGATGACAAATCTACAAGAAGTTGAACTCACCCAATCAACTTCCATGTGGGTGGATGCCATCGGATACTACCCCATAGTGTCAGTTACGCCTATAGAAAACCAGGAAAGACAGGAGGCGTTGAACCACCGTAGTGGCCGCGTGTATGTGTTAATATAAGCCATCAACCGGCTAGGATTTACAAGAGTTTGTTACAGGCGTTAGCTAAGGATAGGATACATCTTGAACTAACTCTAGATAAGAACTATATCTCCTTATCCTTTAGCTTAACGGCCTGCTTGGATCACAAGATAAACACACGCACACATATGACGCTATCTAACATCCTCCCTCAATCTTAACCTTTCTAGGTTCAGATTGTGTACAAAGTTTCTTAGCTGTCGTTCTGACAGTGGCTTAGTAAATCCGTCAGCAATTTGATCTCCTGATGCAATGAACTCCACCTCCAGAAGTTTCTGCAAAACTCGTTCTCGCACAAAATAAAAATCAACCTCAATATGTTTAGTTCTTGCATGAAATATAGGATTCGAAGAAAGATACTTAGCTCCAAGATTGTCACACCACAACCTTGCTGCTTTGGGACTCTGTATACCAATTTTTTGGAGTAAAGTTTGCACCCACATTACTTCTGCTGTTGCATTTACAAGTGCCTTATACTCAGATTCTGTATGAGACAGTAGCTTGTTTCCTTGCACTCCATGATATTAGATTTGTCCCTAAGAACACAGCAAAACCTCCAGTAGATCTTCTATCATCCACATTACCAGCCCAGTCTGCATCAGAGTATGCACTGACTAGCGTTGAAGATGATCTCCCTATTCTCAAACCAAGATCAACAGTATACCTTAAGTATCTCAAAATACGTTTAACTGCTGTCCAATGAGTTGTGGTTGGCATATGCAAGAACTGACATACTTTGTTAACTGCAAAAGCTATATCTGGTCTTGTAAGAGTTAGATACTGCAAAGCACCCACTATATTTCTATATTTTGTTGCATCTTCAGTTCCTAACACAGTTCCTTCATGCACAGAAAGTTTCTCACTAGTGGATAGAGGTGTACTAACTGGTTTACAATCTTTCATACCAACTCTTTTAAGCACATCTGAAGCATATTTTCTTTGTGTTAGTATAATACCATTATGTACCTTATTGACCTCTATTCCCAGGAAATAATGCAGGTCTCCAAGGTCCTTTAAAGCAAAGTCCTGCTTAAGATCCTGCAGAAGTGCTGAAGTAGCTTCCTGTGTAGAACTTGCAACAATAATATCATCAACATAAATAAGCACAAATACCATGATAGATCCTTTGTTATAAAAGAATAGAGAGGTATCTGCCTTTGATGCTCTAAACCCAAGATCACATAGTTTTGCGCTCAAACGTGAGTACCATGCTCTTGGTGCCTGTTTCAAGCCATACAGAGCCTTATCTAGCTTGCACACATAATCAGAATGAAATTTCTCTTCATACCCAGGTGGTTGTCTCATGTAAACCTCTTCTTCCAAAACACCATGAAGAAACGCATTCTGCACATCTAGCTGACGTAAGCTCCAACCTCTAGACACTGCAACTGACAATATGGTTCTAATAGTTGCTGCCTTAACAACAGGACTAAAAGTGTCTTCATAGTCTATGCCATACCTCTGCTTAAAGCCTTTTGCAACTAGTCTAGCCTTGTATTTGTCTAGACTCCCATCTGATTTTCTTTTGATCTTATAAACCCATTTACATATTATTATATCCCTCCCTGATTGTGGTGGAACTAAGTGCCAAGTTTTATTTCTCATTAGTGCAGAGTATTCATCATCCATAGCTATCTTCCGATTTTTGTTTCCTAAGGCTTCTGCTAAACTTTCAGATTCACCAGAAAAAGTAAAACAAGCCCACTTAACAGTACTATCGGTATATACCTTTTTTTTACGGATTTCACTTTGTAGTCGTGTCTGGGGTCTGACTTCGTTCTGCCTCCATCTGTTGAGTCGGCACGCGTGAGTCGATAGTGTGACCAGATGCAGGCGCCGTTGTGTCATCAACCGCCAACGTGTCACCGTCTAGTTGATGCAGTCCAGACTCCACTTGCTGATGCGCGGAACCAGAGAGGGATTGACCAGTTGACACGTTTTCTGGAGCAGCAGATGTCGCGTCGCTACTGGACAGGTCCTCCTGGGTTCCCATAGCATGCGATGACAGCTCAGCATCTCCTGCATGCACATGTGATGATTGCTGTCCTGCATCTGTTTCTTCTCCATGCGACACAGCACCATCTCCTGAAATTTCTTCTTCAACAAAATTGTCAGCAGAATTAGTAGGAAAATTATCCACATGATCATCTACTGTTTTGCCCCCATGATCAAAGACAGTGGGTTTCTGAAGGTGGGACGGAAGAAGAAAAACTTCAGATCTAAGGCGCGCGCTGGCATTGTTGTGGAGGGCAGCAAAAGGATATATGGTTTCATCAAAAACTACATCTCGAGAGATGTAAACTTTACCCGTGGAAGAGTCGAGACACTTAAAACCTTTGTGAAAGGTACTTATATCCGAGAAACACACATTGCTTGGAACGGAACTGTAACTTACGAGTGTTATAGGGGCGCAGGTGGGGCCAACACGCACAGCCAAAAACACGCAAGGATGAGTAGTCTGGTTTTTGATGAAAAAGGAGTTCGAGTGGGGTGGAATGATGAATGACTTTGCTTGGAATTCGATTAATAAGGTAAGTGGCAGATAGGAAGGCTTGATCCCAATATTTCAAGGGCATGGAGGCGTGCGCTAGTAAGCTAAGTCTGACTTCCACTATGTGGCGGTGTTTCCGTTCAGCGGAACCATTTTGTTGATGTGTGTGTGGGCAGGACACATGATGAGTGATACCTGCGTTAGTAAAAAAGGAGTGTAGTTTTTGATATTCTCCTCCCCAATCTGATTGAACAGTAATGATTTTCCTGTCAAATAAGCGCTCAACAAGAGATTGGAATTGAAGGAATCTTTGGAACACTTCAAATTTAGATTTCAGAAGATAAAGCCATGTAAACTTGCTAAAATCATCGATGAAGCTAACATAATATTTAAACCCTCCAATTGAGATAGAGGCAGGCCCCCATACATCTAAAAAAATAAGTTCCAAAGGAAATTTTGACTTGCTAATAGACTTAGGGTAGGACAATTGATGGCTCTTAGCCTGTTGACAGGCATCACACACAGACTCCTTATTTGATCCACCTAAAGATGGAAGGTTATTGCTGCTAATGACTCTAGTGACGACTAGAGAGGAGGGATGTCCCAAGCGACTATGCCAACGTTCATAGGATGATTTCACTACACCAAGGACTTGCTTCGGTGTAGATGTGGATGGAGGCGTAGACGGAAGAGGATACAATCCCTTGTGACCTTTCCCTTTAAGAAGAGTTCTCCTCGTGACTTGATCCTTGATAAAAAAAGAAACGAGGATATAACACTAAATAAGCAGAGTTATCAGCAGCAAGACGATAAGCAGAAACTAGATTTTTCTTGGCCTCAGGAACATGCAAGATGTTTTTCAGATGTATATTACGAATGGGGGTTTTAATAGTAGAATGACCTATGTGGCTAATTTCCATATCTGCACCGTTTGCGGTGTGAATATGCTCGTTCCCCTTGTATTTGTCACGGACTGTTAGCTTCTCCAGCTCACTTGTGACATGATCCGTCGCACCGGTATCAACATACCGGTTTGAATCTGCGCCATAGTTTGTTGCCGCCGCCACCAGCTTTTCATCCGGGACGAAGTCCTCATCAAAGCGGTGCCAGCACTCAGATGCAGTGTGGCCCACCTTGTGGCACACCTGGCACTTCAGGCGTCCTCCAGAGTTCTGTCGCCCGCCATTGCGACCACGGCCACGACCGCGATTGGCGTTGTTGCTGCGGCCACGGCTTGGGTTGCCGCGTCCGCCGCTGCTGCCCTTGCTTGCCAGATTTGCAGAGGCAGCTGAGTAGGAGCCACTCTTCTGTTGGAGCTCCACACGGCTCTCGAAGTTCATCAGCTGCGAGTACAATTCAGAGACAGTAATAGGTTCTACCCTACTAACAAGAGCAGAAACAATATGATTATATTCCTCATCTAAACCATTAACGATGTATGCAACAAGATCTTCATCATCCATCGGCTTGCCAGCAGCCGCCATTTCATCTCCGAGTGCTCGCATCTTGCTGAAGTATTCCGTCAGATTGGATGCACCTTTCTTCGCCGTCGTGAGCGCGAGACGCACGTTGATGACTCGTGCGCGCGTCTTGGAGGCAAACATCTCCTCGATTGCATCCCAAGCTTGCCTGGCAGTGGTAGCCAAGGCAACCTGTGTCATCACCTCCTTGGACAGAGATGAAAACAGATAGCATAGGACCTGCTGGTCCGTTGCGATCCATTCGTCGTAGGCGGGGTTGTGCTTGGTGACTTCCTTCCCGTCCTCCTTGCCGACGATGGTGGCCGCTGGTGCGACCTTGGCGCCGGAGACGTATCCCTCCAGGCGCGCGCCCCGCAGGGCTGCTAGAACCTGCGCTTGCCAAAGCGTATGGTTCTATTTATGAAGCTTCTCTGAGATCTGGAATCCGACGAGTGGGTTGGTCGCTGTGGACGACGATGAGCTCGCCATGGTAGATGTGCTTTTGCGGAAGAAGAGGCTCTGATACCATATAGAAAACCAGGAAAGACAGGAAGCGTTGAACCACTGTAGTGGCCGCGTGTATGTGTTAATATAAGCCATCAACCGGCTAGGATTTACAAGAGTTTGTTACAGGCGTTAGCTAAGGATAGGATACATCTTGAACTAACTCTAGATAAGAACTATATCTCCTTATCCTTTAGCTTAACGGCCTGCTTGGATCACAAGATAAACACACGCACACATATGACGCTATCTAACAACGCCTACGCACCCACTCAAACCTCATCCGTGAGAAACTCCCTACATCTCTAATTAATATCATGTCCTTATAAGAAAAGGATAGAAAAAACAGAAAATGAAAGAAGAAAGTAGATCCTAGAAAAAAAAAAGGCTTTTGGCATCATCCAGCTAACCAGGTCTCCACGCTGCTCCTCATATCCTAATCCGAGCACTCCAATTGGTTCGTTCAGCGAGGCAAGTTGATTGAACTAATCTATAGCTAGTTCGTTCAGTTCCTAGGTAACGGCCGCCTCGTCACAGGCTCGTCAACCTGACAATCACCTCTGTCATCCTCGCCCTTGCCAAGCCTATCACACCCTAAAAATCACCTTAATTAAAATTATTATAGATAAATTAAATACAAGAAATCACTAGAAGAGTTTGTAAAAATGTTTGAATAAAATGCTAAATTTCTAATATTAAAAATAGTCAAGTTAAAATTTTAATTAATGCTTGGTATACTTTTATATTCCATGGAATTTTGAGTGCAATATTTTAAGCATTCAAATATTTATAATAATGGAATTTTCTTTTATTTCATGGTGGGATTTCTTTTAATAAATTCCCCATGCCATAATAAACTCTCTAAAAATTTTTCGGATTTGTCGGAGCTCAAGAATTAATTTTAATATTATAAAGATCATTTTAGCAATTATTTAAATAGAAAACAAATTCCAAACTTTTCCAATCTTGGGTTGTTCCTGGCCCAATCCTCTTGTATCTTTCTTTTCGACCCGGACCCGGATTCCCCTCCTCCAAAAAATGTTTGATGTCGCGAAGCTCGTTTCTCGAATCCCTAAATTCCCAGAAAAAGTTCGATTCCGAAAATTCCCCCACAGTTCAAAATCCGAGATTCTCGGATATATCCAAATTCCAAATCTCCAGTCTCATAATTCCCCAAAATTCCTTTCCCTTGAAATAAATCCAAATCCCCAAATCTCTAAAATTCCAAACTTTTACCCAAATTTCAATCTCCATGAAATGTTCTCCATTTTCCGATTCCCAAAAATATTCCGATATTCTAAATGTTTCTAATATTCCTAAGTTTTCCTAAGTTTCCAAATTTGAGATATTTCCAGAAAACCCCCTTCCCCTCTCTCTCCCTTTTCCTTTTTCCTTTATATCCTTTTCTTTTTCTCTTTTTTCTTTTTCCCCTTCCTTTTCTTTTTCTTTCTTCTTCCTCCTCCTTCCTCCTTCTTTCTCTCCCCTTCGGCGCCAGCCCGACGCCGCCCCGACGCCATCGGCGCCTTCCTCCTCCTCGGCCTGGCCCGGTCTGCACCACTCCGCACCACCGCCCCGGACCAACCCAGGCAGGATCGCCATGCCGCCACAAGCCCTAGCCGCTCTCTCCTACCTCTATAAATAGCGATGTCACCTTCTCCTCTCCCCTCTCCTATGCCCTAGTTCCACCGCTGCTCTGCTTTCAATCTCTGTCGCCGCCATCTTCTCCGAGAGCGTCGCCGCAAGCCACTACCCTCGCTGCTCCTCAACCGACACCGCCGTCCCGTGCCGCCACGGTCGTCGTCGTCTTCCTTAGGACCTCCACCCGCCGCCGGTGAGCATCTGGACCCAGCCTCCACTCGCCGCCTTCATCTTCTCCCTCTTCGGCGCCTCTATCCCCAATTCGGCGTTGTTGCCCCTCGGCTTCGCCTCCTTCTCTATAAGTGTCGAGACAACGTCGGCCATCACCATTATGTCGTCATCCTGTTTTGGCGCCGTGTCACCGCCGGTCACCACCGACGTCTTCCCCTGCCTCACCGTGCCACACGCCGCGTCATGTTGTGGCCAGGCGCAGCTCCTGGCCATATGCCGCTGACAAGCAGGCCCCACCGGCATTTCTCATTTGTATGACATGTGGACCCCGGTGAACAATCCTTGAATCCATCTCAGCCATCCAATCTCCAAGATTCAACCAGAGCCCTTCGATCTTCTTAATCCCCGATCAAATCTAAACCGTCGGGTCTACTCAAATCCATCCGGAGCCGTCCAATTTCCTTAATCTGTCGAATGGCCACATCAACCCTAGGGTTCCACGTCATCTAGAAGTACGAGCGAGACTCAATATAGAAGCTCTACCCATCCAAGGAATATGCCAATATATATGCAATACGATTAATGACGCATATAGCCAGCAAGTCAACTATCAAAAAAATTGAAAGATAGCCATGTAGAAAAACAAAGATAATTTTATATCGCAATACAAATTTGTACCGATGCTAACCACGCAATTGCGTGGGCCACCCTAATAGTTAATTTTAAACCTATTTTCGTGGCATACAAAGGGACATCATTTGAAGGCTCATGGCATGCAAAAGGACATCGTTTGAAGAAAGAAGGCCAAGGCAGAAAAAAGCCCATCTTCTCAGCATCATACAGCTACAGCCCATGAGCCATCAAGGTATCAGGCATCACAACTCTTAGGCCGAGACTTTACTGGTCGGCCATCGCTCGGCAGCACGTGGAAATGGCTGTTACGAATCCTTATCTCTTAAGGAGATAAAATTCTTTCTTGTGGACCAATCCGAATTAGTTAGAGATAAATTTATAGTTCTTATCTCTAGCCTCCTCTACCTATAAATAGAGGGGCATGGGTGCCTTCATTGTACACATTGATCATTGATTAATAAAGAGAGAGCAATACCCCTATATCTGTGTCTTATGTGTTCATTATCTTCTTCTGTGGTGTGATTGTGCGGGAAGGGATACGGTTTTCTACATCTTCTCAATGCCTCGTCTGCTGCGGGAGGGAAGGGAGCGGATCTGGGCGTTCCGTCGATGTAGCCATTCTACAACACGTTATCAGCAGCTCTACCGGCTGGGCTGACGTCGAATCATCTCGCGCCAATCAATCTATGGTAACAAAATTGGTTGTTTATCAATTTGTAGATTGATTTTAGACTGGTGGATGCTTGTTCTTTGGTTTTTTAGATGCATATTTTGTAGTAGATCTATTATTAGCAGTAGATTTATTTCCTGCTTTTACTCTACAATTGCATCTGTTGATAACCGGAGTAAAACCGTGTGCAATAAATTGTAATTGATCAGTTTTTCCCTGTTCTGGAAGTGAACCCGGTTCGGCTAGGCCAAACCGGTCGTCTTCCTCGCGTTCCCCCCGCATCTCTCTGTTCTCTCTCTCTCCGATGAATGCCACGCCGAGAGCCTCCGCCGCCACCATGGAATCGCCCGTGCTACTGGGTTGATCTACCCGCGTGGCTGCCACTCGCCGTCACTACTGGAAGCGCCATCGGCCCTTGCTGTCGATGCCACTGTGGGAGACCGCCATCATCGAAGAAAGCCCCAAACCCACGTTATCGCCGCCGATGGTTTTTCAATGTCGAGGCAGGGCAGCTGCCGCCGTTGAACTCTCACTGATGATGCTGTTGAGCCATGGTGGGAGGACGATGGGACGACCGGCCGCCGCCAAAGGATCGAGACTCCGTCGGGACTCCGTGGCCGGAATACCTCCATGATGCCGCCGCCGCAGGACCTGATACCAAGGACGGGCAGTCGTCCCTGTCAATTTCTCACCGACGCGCCTTGGAGCCGTGGTGGGAGGAAAATGGGACGAAAGGCCGCCGACCTTGGATTGAGATCCGCCGGGATGCCGTGATCCGATGCGAATCGGTCGCCGTCGCTGGAGCTTCTGTTGTCGACGTTGAGCTCTGCCTCGCCGCCGTCTTGAGGATGTATGGGTTGTGGCGGAGCTCCGTCGCACCGACTGCCGCATAGGAGCGAAGCCGTTGCTGCCGTCTTGCCACCGAGCAGTTGATGGGTCACCAGTCGGCCTCCTCTCGTGAGCCGCCTCTATCTCCACTGCCACCGACAGTCAATGTCCTCCATCGCCACCGCCGTGCCTGTCTAGCCGGCGCGCTGGGCGATGGGCGCCGCCATGGGTGCCAGTGGGGATAGGGGAAACCCTATTTCCCTATTTCCTCTCTCTCGGTCATTTAGGCGGGCCTGCTGGGCTGGCATGTCACCGCCCAACCGCTTTTGGCCCAACAGCACCGACCGGCCCACACACAAATTAATAAAAATAATAAATCCGAAACCATATATGGCCTTGAATTCGGAATTCGGCCCATTTGGCATTTGACCACGTTCTGTACACGCAGCCCAACAGCGTTTTTGGCCTGATTAAATTCGGTTTTATTGATAATTTGTGTTTAAGTCCCTAGAAAGGTTGATTTTTACGCCGGCAGTTCACTGTTTATGTAATATTTATAGTTTGAACCCTTAATTTACTAGAAATTACATCAATTTGTGTTTAGTGGCTGTAAACTTGCCGTGTAGACCTTTCTTTAGTTGGTTTCTTGCATTTGAGTCTCAAGACTCGTTAATAACCATGTGATGGTGTTTTTAAGTATTTATTTGCTTTTAAATTTGATGCAACTCCAACTATATAATCTAGATATGATTCTAAGTTAATATGCTTTCATAAAAATGTGTAATCACCTAGTCTAGTGACCCCCTTCCTTGGAAGCATTATTTGGGTTTATTTTTGTTGCATGTGTGATATTTTTCTGTGGGCATAAAATTATTAATTTAATGCCATAAGGCCAATAAAAATCACAGAAAATTGATAAATGCAAGATAAATTCCGGGAAAATACCAGTAATTACATATGACTATGTTACATTGTTCTGTGACTTTGTTTTCATGCAAGTTAACCTGGCGTTGGTTTTTTTGCATGACAATAGGCCATGTCTGATGTAGACTTCAACAAGAAAGTGTTTCCCATTCTCCCCGTTAATGGGGCGAACTACCAGACCTGGGGTATGGACTGTGAAATCCACCTTTCCGCGATGGAGCTATCTGAGGCCATCCATCATCAAGGGGCTGGTGTAGCTCCGCTTCCGGTAGCGAAGCGGGCAAGGGCACTTGCATTCATAAGGAAGCACATTCGTGAGGATCTCAGGGCTGAATACCTTGAGCTACGTGAACCTCTCACGTTGTGGAGGCCTTGAGAGACCGCTACACCGCCGAGAAAACTGCCATTCTCCCGAAGGCTAGAGCACACTGGGCTCAATTTCGGTTCTGTGATTTCAAGACCGTGGAGAGCTACAACGGTGCCGTGCACCGCATCGTCAATCGTCTTGCTTCTGTAACCAGGTGGCGACAGACGCGGATATGATTGAGAAGACTCCTGACACTTTCCACGTCAAAAACTCGATGATGCAAGAGCAGTACCGTGAGGCTATGTATGTCATGTACTCAAAGCGTATCCAGTCGTTGTTGAACGCTGAAGTCCACAACAAACTTCTAATGGCCAACTACAACGCTCGTCCTATTGGTTCGCTGCCTATTCCAGAGGCTCACGTTGTCCATCAGAAGAGTCAGAGTTCTGGACAGGATTCTTCCAAGGGGAAGGGACCCAGGAATCGCACACTGCCAAATGGAACGAGGTTCAAGAAGGCCACCAACCAGGACAAGAAACCCCGTAACCGTAAGGGGCGCAAGGCCAGTGCTGGTACTGCTGGAGGATCTCAGCAGGGTGGTGAGGGTTGTTTCAAACACGGCTCAATGAAGCATTGGGCGTGCAACTACACTACAGAACTTCATCTGGTTGAGATGTACCAGGACTGGAAGAAGAGACAGGGCTCAGAATCTCACTTTGTCCAGGTGCCAATGACCAGTGAGAAGCCTACTCCTAAGGAACCTACTGCAGTTCCTAAGGACTCTACTGCTGCTGCTGCTGATAGTGCTGCCATGGATGTTGATCCCAAGGCTGCTGTAGATGCTAATGCCGACCTTGGGGATGACTATGGAGACCTCGGGGACTTCAACATAGAGGGCGACGACCTCTTGGGTGATGACCAGGAGCACATACATGGGGACATGCAGTAGTTTCCAAGTTATCAGTCATGAGTCTTAAGTCTAGGTTATCATTTTGGTCAGTGTAATCTTTTCTTTTTAGCAAAACAATAAGTCATTTATGTAATAAAGATGCTATGCATCCTAGTCAGTGTGTTTAGGATGGTCCTTTACAGCCACCGTCGTCCTCTCTAGGGGTACAAGGATCTTCATTGAAGAAGCGTTCCTATACCCAAGTGCTGAACGCACGCTCCTTACTTTTAAGGATATTCGACGTTGCGGCTACCACCTCACTACAACATGTGAAGGAGGAGATGAATTTCTCTTCATGACATTGTCTAAGGACGATGGAACCACAGTGGTTGAGAAGATGCCAGGGAGCTCCGATGGGCTGTACTATACTAAAATAAAACCCCCCAAACGAATATGTTGCGATGCAGACTATCTATAGGAACCCAAAGTCTTTTAAGATCTGGCATGAAAGATTAGGTCATCCTGGATTAACTATGGTGTGGAAAATAGTCACTAGCTCATTAGGTTATGGCATAAACACTAAAAACTTTCCCAAGGAGTTTGTGTGTCCCGCTTGTGCAACGGGAAAACTAATCATTCGACCATCATTTGAGAAGTTGAGAGTCAAACCCCTACGGTTCTTAGAGAGAATTTAAGGGGATATCTGTGAACCCATATATCCTTGGTCTGAGCCATTCAGATATTTCATGGTGTTGATTGATGCCTCTATAAGGTGGAGCCACGTATGCTTGCTGTCTACGAGGAACCACGCTTTTGCTAGATTTATCGCGCAGATCATCCGTTTGCGTGCGGAGTTCCCCGAGAACCATATCAAAACGATTCAAATGGATAATACGGGTGAATTCACATCAAAAGCATTCAATGACTATTGTATGGCCTTAGACATTAATGTAGAGCATTATGTTCCTCATGTTGATGTGAACGTGGGTGTCCCGATCGTTCGATGAGAGGATAAATCGATTGGATGGAGCGACGTTGGCGATCTGACTACAACCGTCCAGGGACGTTGCGCCTTAGCAATCGTTACACCAACTCCAGAGGCTGTTTGCAATCTCGACGAATGTACGATCAGCCCAACCACGAGGGTAATTGTTCCTGTAGGCAATTGAGAACTAGCAAGAACAAGATAAACAAGCAACTTAATTTACGAATAAAGATGAAGGTTTAATTCAAGAGAACAAATGGTGGGGTTCCAAAGACGAGCAAACCGGCGATCTAGCCGATCACGGGATTACACGGTAAAGTAGCGACACTAACTTTAATCTAACAAAACCCAATCTGTTTGTGGCGGCTCTAAGGATATTAATAGGATGGGAGGACGGCCACAGGGGTCTTGGGGTCGTTCTCCAACCCTAGGACGCATACCTAATGGACCCGACTTGATACATGGGCCTTCGGCCCAAAAAGGGTGATGCATCACTTTAAACAGGGACCCCTCGTCACTAAAATAACGATTGTGGACAATTCCGAACAGATATAAATATGAGTCCAGATCCGTTGGAAAGTAGACTTGATAAGCTTTCCGTGAAGTACTAGAACTTCCAAATCGGAGTTCGTATGAAGTCGTGGTGGCCGTCACAAGTTGGCGTTGTCGAACAGTCCGATTCCAGCCTGCGCGAATCCCTTTTCTTGTTGATCTCCTCCCTTCCCTTGGTGACCTTCTCCATGCGTAGGTGGGGACGTATCGATGGTGTTGATGTCCTCATCACATGTTCACCCTTAAAACGGCCTTACTGAGTCGTTGATAAAAAGAATCAAGTTAATTGCCAGACCATTACTGCAGGGTAGCAATTTGCCCCCTGCATGTTGGAGCCATGTAGTATTGCACGCTGCAAAGCTAATCCAGTATAGACCGTCTGTATATCATTCTGCTTCACCCCATCAACTGGCGCGTGGTCAAGAACCGATGGTTTTCTATCTGCGTAAGTTTGGTTGTGCTGTATATGTGCCAATCTCACCATCCCAGCGTACGACTATAGGACCACAACATAAGGTGGGGTTCTATGTGGGTTATGAGGCTCCGTCCATAATCTACTACTTGGATTCTAAAATTGGGGATCTGTTTATGGCTCGGTACGTTGATTGCATCTTCGATGAAGAGCATTTTCTGGCATTAGAGGGAGGAAAGTACCTCGACTCTAAGGAATGCCGTGAAATAGAATGGAACTGGAGCAGTATCCATTCTCTTGACCCGCGTTCGCCAGACATTGAACGAAAAGCTCAACGTATCATACACCTTCAAAACTTAGCTAATGATCTGCCAGACGCTTTCACTGATCTAAGAGGAGTGTCGAAGTCGCATATCCCTGCGGCAAATGCACCTGAGAGAGTGGAGATACCCATGGAGGGAGACTCTACTCCAGCCCTTAAGCCTAGGAAGAGGGGGAGAAACCCGGATGGTCCGACTCAGGCTAAGCAGAGACGTCCGCAAGAGCTTAATACGGAGCCGCCTGTATCACACTCCCATGCAGTAGTCTCTAAGGAAACCCGTCCAGGGGACGGACGCCAGAAGGGTAGAGGCCATAATGGACTAGCGCGCGTACCTAGTCCTACTAGCGAATCGGAACCCTCTCCTGTTTTGGGAAACCAGGATGAGGAAATTGCCACAAACTATGATGTTCCAAGAGAATTATATGACCGGAAAATTACACATGTCGACATAAATTTTGTTTCTAAAATCGTTAACATGATGGATCATGATCATGAACCTAAGTCCATGGCAGTGCCGTAAGCGCTCGAATTGGGTCAAATGGAAAGAAGCGATAGAGACGGAATTACGCTCGCTTGCTAAGAGGCACGTCTTTGGGCCGGTAAGCCTGATGTCCCTCACTGTGTGCCCTGTTGGGTATAAGTGGGTTTTCGTCCGGAAGCGGAACGAAAACAATGAAGTGGTGAGATACAAAGCGAGACTTGTAGCACAAGGGTTCACACAGAGACCTGGCATCGATTATGATGAAACCTATTCTCCTATAGTGAGTAGCATAACGTTCTGATACTTGATATCTATGGCAGCTAGCATAGAATTGAAAATACAGCTGATGGATGTGGTGACTGCATATCTGTACGAATCATTGGATTCAGAGATTTACATGCGTGTCTCCGGACAAAGCAAATCGCAACATGTACAGTGTGAAATTGGAGAGATCGTTGTATGGGTTAAAAAGTCTGGCCGTATGTGGTACAACCGGCTGAGTGACTTCCTTTTGGAGAAAGGATACGTCAATAGTGAGGACTGTCCCTGCGTGTTTATCAGAAAGTCCTAGAGGGGTTTCTGTATCATCTCAGTCTATGTCGATGATTTGAACATCATTGGCCACGCAGAGGACATTGAGGAGGCGGCTGCCTATCTCAAAACGGAGTTTGAGATGAAAGACTTGGGTCAGACCAAATTTTGCTTGAGCCTATAGGTCGAGCATCTCCCTAATGGGATTTTAGTGCACCAGTCGACCTATACTAGAAAGGTCTTTGAGAGATTTAACATGTCAAAGTCTCATCCTTTGAAGACACCCATGGTTGTGAGATCTCTTGATCGGGACAAAGACTCATTCTATCCTAGGAGTGAGACTGAGGAAGTGTTGGAACCGAAAATCCCATACTTAAGTGCCATAGGAGCACTGATGTACCTTGTGAACTGCACCAGGTCTGATATTGCGTTCGCGGTAAATCTGCTCGCAAGATACAGTGTGTCTCTTACTAGAAGACATTGGGTTGGCGTTAAGACAGTACTCAGATACTTACAGGATACGCAAGATCTCGGCCTCTTCTTTCCAAGACAACGAGACTTAACCATGGTGGGCTATGCAGATACAGGATATCTATCTGATCCTCATAATGCCCATTCTCAAACTGGTTTTGTGTTTTTTTGTAGTGGTACAGCCATTTCGTGGCGTTCTAATAAACAGACTCTGGTAACGACGTCTACAAACCACTCAGAGATTATTGCACTATATGAAGCCGCACGAGAGTGTGCATGGCTTAGGAGGATAACTCACCATATTGAGCGATCATGTGGTTTGAGTATCCCCAATACCCCCACTATTATTTATGAGGATAATGCAGCATGTGTCACACAGATGCAGCTAGGCTACAGCAAGAACAATATGATAAAGCATATTGCTCCAAAATTCTTCTATCCTCATGAGCTTCAGAAGCAAGGGGAAGTGAAGATCCTATAGTCCAAGTCGTGTGATAACTTGGCAGATTTGTTCACTAAGTCTCTCCCAGCTTGTACTTTTCAAAAGTTTGTTCGTGAAATTGGGATGAGAAGACTTAGAGAGTTGCAGGGTTCAGGGGGAGTGGAACCCCTAAACATAGCCTAGTCAGTGGATCGACGAGTCCACAACGTTGTACTCTTTTTCCCTTAGTTGAGTGGAGTTTGTAATCCTCACAAAGGTTTTTAACAAGGCAACGGTGTGTAACGCATGGCGGCAACTATGTACTCTTTTTCCTAGCCTTTTTTCCACTGGATTTTGGTAGGAGTTTTTACGAGGCATGAGTTGGTCGCGGATAGATCTAAGAGGGAGTGTTACGAATCCTTATCTCTCTAGGAGATAAAATTGTTTCTTGTGGACCAATCCGAATTAGTTAGAGATAAATTTATGGTTCTTATCTCTAGCCTCCTCTACCTATAAATAGAGGGGCAGAGATGACTTCATTGTACACATTAATCATTGATTAATAAAGAGAGAGCAACACCCATATATCTGTGTCTCCTGTGTGCATTGTCTTCTTCTGTGATATGATTATATGGGAAGGGATACGGTCTTCTACATCTTTTCAACGCCTCATCTGTTGCGGAAGGGAAGGGAGCGGATCTGGGTAATCCGTCGATGTAGCCATTCTACAACAATGGCGACACAGCCACACAGGAAGCAACCTAATCCCAAACCATAGGCAGAAGAGAGTTCAAGCCTAATACACATTGACACATAGATAAACCGAGATGGGATTTGACAAAAATTACAGAAGAAACAATGTGTTTCTACTACTCTTTCTGAACACAAAGTACTTCGTAGAAAACCCCGAATCCATTAATTCTTCGCAAGGCAATTTGAAAAGACAAAATGTGATGGTTCACAATTCCACTTCAGTTTTACAACAGCGCACATTGTCTCATCTCAGATATAGACTTTAGACTGGTTTTGCCAACTTCCTTGGAAGCAAAGTTAACAGCAAGTCAACAACACGGTGCCACAGCACTTAATACAAGATTTCACCTGAATGAAATCATCATCCTACAACATGCTTGCTCAGGCTACACAAAGGATAACAAAAACATATATTGCAACTCATGGTACATTCAGACTTGGTATGCCAATACTCTGAACTAGTACCTAAAGTCTTGATTCTGGGCGAGTATCCTAGCTTAAGGCAAGAAAAAGGAAACACCAACATCCAAAAGCTTATGGGCAGGGTTGATAAGGCCCTGCAATGGACCACCAAATATTATTACCAACCTTTGGCAAATGCCTAAAGAAAAAGGAGCAGATTGATAACACAGCTTTCTTACTATATTATACTTCTATGTCAACTGGCATCATGAGCCAGCATCTTCACTTCCATTTGCAGATTCTACAATTTTATTGGTTAGTCAATAGAATCATAATAAGGGATGCTTGTGAAGAGCAAGCAAAAAGATAATAAATACCGTGAACAGCTGCCAAATTTTCTTCGTTGTACACCCCAAGAGGTGAACCATGCACGGATAAGAGCATCTCGCCTTTTTTGGGTAACCTTACAGTTTTTGGTGTCATCCCAAAAGAGAGTCGAGTACTCACAGCCTGCTCATGATCATGTTACAAGATTGAAAGGACTCACATATTCGTTTCATTCATTTGTGGTGAACATGATCCTGAGTTGTAATGTAATATATCATTTCAATAAATAAGGTAAGGGCAAAATGCATACCCCGGGTGTCTGGAAAACATTGGTCGCTCCAGCCAGTTGAGCCTCAGATAGCTCACTCCAAGCCTTCAAAACAACAGAAAAAATGAGAAGATTAGTAATGGCTAGAGCAGAAATATCTGATATCAATATAGAAAAAGACACTTACAAAGTCATTAAAATTAAAAGCCGTGCTCTCCATAAAGCTTTTCCGCACTGCACTAACCATAAAATATTTAAGACGGTTACTTATTATTTGATACCTATAAAGGTAAGATCATCAATAGGTAGAGAATATGCTTGCACCTGAATCCCCTGAGAATTGAACACCACCAACATTTGGTAATGAACAGACTGAAGCTCGAAAAATCTTGTCGTCGCAGTGGTCTCCAAATATTCGATTATCCCAGTCTTTCCATTTCAACTCAAGCACATTCTTTTTTTCATTACAGACAACTGATAGGTTGGGCAAGATCTCTTGAAAATATTGCAAGGCGCATGTGTCTTGCTGCTCCTTGGAAATGTAGGATTGAACCAAACGCAACCGAGAAAGTATGCTCTCAATCTCTGCTGCTTGAATAGCTTTAATGGCAGCACTCCGACGTTCAACTATTTATTGTGGACACTGGATTAGCAATGGAATCATGATCACCACATAAACAATAAATCTATGCTATGAATTTTTGGTTTGTCACATACTAGGGAAGACAGCAGGAAAGATCAGGCAATGATCTTCAATAGTTCCAAGTTCTTGCTTAAAAAAATGGCAGCTCTAGTTGAATAACGCATAGTAAAGCCAAAAGACTAGAGTAAATACTGTTATTTATTTGCCCTAGATTTCAAGCCTTTTCAAACATTTATTTCAACATTCAGCATCAATTGCAACACTACATGGTAATGCAGTGATTACACCTTTGAAGAAATTGTATATAACTGGATGATCAATCCTACAAAATTGTCTCAACTCACGAATCAAATTCAACGCGAAACTATAGTTGCTTGTTAAATGTAGTTTGCACCATTGCATTATATATATTAGTAGTATGTGCTGCAGGAAAAGAAAATGGCTCAGTGCTAAAGCAATAAGATTGGTTTTCTCTGCATTTTTAGTTGTTCCACTTCCTTGAGGCCTGCACTAAAGTACTAATCACAGCACAACTAAGCAATTCTTACCAAACCAACCAAAACGCATCACAAATCACAGCCAACCGGCTTGCAACCCAATGTACAGAATCAAAATGCCGGGCTGTATACTAGACGTTAGACAGAACTAAAATCCAGGCAAGGCGAGGAGGGGGATTAGGGATTAGAGGCGCCGTACGTTCCTGTACGTTGAGCCATCTCAGGCGCTCCGGCAACGGCGCGTCGGCCGCGGGCGGCTTCTGCTTGGCGGCGACCCGCTTCCTCCTCGGCGGCATCGCTGGGGCTTCCACTCCGCTCGTATTCGTCGGGGAGACCTCGAGCTCGAGGAGGGGAGGAGAGATCGGGAGAAGAGAACCCTCGCGAGCTTCGTTTGAACGACGAGGCGGGGATCGCCGCATGTGTGGGAATAATGGGGAATTGGGGATTCTGATCCGAACCGCGTAGAAAAGCCAAGCCCGGTTTGCTTCGTCCTGAAATGGCAATCGGGCCCACCAGGAAAAGGCCATGACCGCTAACTTGCGATGGTCCCACTCGGCCCACTCATAAAACGAGCTGTGTAGTGTACCCATAGGCCGCTGATGTGGCCGGCCCATCTAAGGCCACATTTAGGGTCGTTCGGGACCACAGGTTAGAGCGGTCAGCGCACGGAAGAGATAAGCCATTAGCGTATGATTAATTAAGTTTTAATTATTATAAGTTTAAAAAATAAATTTATTTGAATTTTTAAAACAAATTTCATATAGAAATTTTTTTAAAAAAGCACCGTTTAACAGTTTAGTAAGCAGAAAACAAGCAGAACAAATAGATGCGAATTCTGCCATAGTCATTGGCCCATCTTTTCATTCCTCAAGAAAGGGCCCACTAATGGTAAAAAGACCCCTTTTATGGCCTGCTTAGAAGCCCGAATTTTGTCCCAATTCCGGTGTAAAATAAAGGCCCGAAATTTCAAGTTGAAGCATTTTGTGATTTCTTTCTTGTGTGCTGACGTGATTCATTCAATGATAGCCAAGGTGTTGCGTTTATTAAAATTTGGGGATTTCAAGCTTTTTGTCATTTGATTTTCTGCACAACTTTTTGTGGACCATGGGAATTATCGAGCTCTTGCTGACAGCTACTCTTGGAGGGTGGAAATGTGGCCGCCAGTTCCATCTCAGTCTAATGTTCTGTTATGAAATTTTGATGAACAATGGTGATTCGATTTGAATTTCCTAATGTTTTTTCAAATTTTGCAGCTCCAAATTGATGTTTCCGTCTGATGCATGTTCACACTCATCTGTTGGATCAGCAATGAACCTTACATGGTGTTCTAATTCTTCTCCCAAACAGTTCGGCTGCAGGGGGATATATATTTCACTGGCACTTTTAGGTCCCAAATTTACAGGTGTACTTATTTGCATTACAAGGGAAAAAGATATTCAAGGTTGCCAAGCAAGCCCTCAAGGGAAAAGATAGAACACCTGAAATTTAATGTAGCTACTCACTCTGTCCTAAAATAAAACTATTTCTACTACTTACTACTTAATTATTGTCACAAAATAATCCTATTTCTTCACTTGACCCCTCATCTTAATCAATTACAACCATTCTCCATTTAATTTCTTTATATATTTTTTCTTCTCAACCAATCACAGCCTTTCTCTAATCAATTTTACCTATTTTTAATATTTTGTCTAACTCCATAAATGCTTACATTTTCGGATGAAGGGAGTAAGTAGCAACTGCCAATGAGCAACACTGTAGCCATCTCCTAATAGGAAGGAACACGCAATTATGGAGATAATAACAGCAGAGGACAGGAACACAAGGGATGCTTCTGTCTCTCAAACACATCGTGCACATGATTCCTCTATGCTACTACTGTCTTTCTGAATCATGTGTCCCCTGACAATCTGAGGCCATGAGATCAGAACTTAAGGCTAATTAGGCTATCCTCCTTGCTGCTCCCTACTGGATTTGGCTGGCCCAACACCTCAAAGAACAACAGGTTATGTCCTTTTGTCGACTTACCTTTCTTTTCTGCATAAAGACCGAGATAGCAAAGTGGCTAATGTATAGTTTTGAAGTCGAGTGAAAAGGAGGAAGAAAAAGATTACGTAAAATGAGGTGGGCTATTAATGTATGATTAATTGAGTATTAATTATTTTAAAATTTAAAAAATAGATTAATATGATTTTTTAAAGCAACTTTTAGATAGAAAATTTTAAAAAAAACACACCGTTTAACAGTTCGAAAAACGTGCTAAAAAAGAGGAGTTTTTTCACTCCTTACATCAGATGCGAACGGAGCATAAAAGCAAGGAATCTGTGTCATGGAAATGGACTAGGGACTCGTTTACATGTTGTTCATCAAAACATATGGAGCTAACCAGGTTGTGGACTTGTGCTGCAGCTGTAGTCCATTGATGGAAATCCATCCTAACTAACCAGTTCAGACCTTGAAAAGTTAGACATGAAACATTAATCAATGGGCAGTGCTGCCAGGGCATTACTACCACTTATCATTAACAATTTACTTCATTTTACCTGCAGTTCACTTCGTTCTTGCAATAGAGAAAGACAGGTTCAGAAGATTGAATGTCTCGAGATAAAACGGGAAATGTTTTTGGTTGCGTTAGTTCAGTCGACGTGGAAGTTCAGAGATTTAGGATGTGCAGGGACAAGATTGAATGTCTCGTGATGAAATAGGAAATGATTCAGCAGAGGAAGAAATCAAGATCAAGTGGTGTCACACGATTCAGAAGCACAGATAGGATCAGCTTTCGCACAGAGTTCGAGATGCTGAATCATGCCCAGGGCGACACGCAGACATGAATGCAAGCAGCAGCAGGCAACACCACTGGTCAAGACTCAAAAGAACACCCTCTTTAGCCTCCAATACAATCAATATCAAGTACTCAACGCATGGCGGATTGGTGGTGACATTGCAGAGATGCTGCTCGCCTGCCTGCCTGCCTAAACACAACCGCGGTCCAATCAACCAATCCCTGAACCTGAAACTGAAATTAGCAGGCAGGAGGTGATTGACAGAAACGCCCAACGCCTGCAAGTTTCAGGGAGAGACTGACCGGAATTGGCAAGTCATGTGGAGGCACATGCCGGCCATGATGAAGTGTATCCTCGCTAGATACCGTCGTCGTCGTCGTCGTCGTCGTCGTCTTCATGTGTTCATGTCACAAGCGCACAAGAAAGGACGCCCACTCTGATATGATCGGTTTGCAGCATGCCATGAGCACCACGTTATCTGCCGTTTTCGGACGCTTGCGACAACAACGCGCCGCCCTGGCCTACTTGAAAGTGTCAAATTCAGAGGAGAAAAATTCAGGTCGTGGCATGCGTCATGCATGAGGAGCAGACGAGTCTCTTCAATCATCATCATACATACTGATAGTTGCCTGGTTTGCACAAGATTTGGAGTGATTAAACAAAGCAGCCTCTTGTCTGAATATGATTGCTAGCTTCAGAGTTTAATACTATACAGTAGCAAATTCTGGAAAGTGCCATTAATTTGTTCGTTTCAGTTAAGCATCATTCACAATCTGTGCTGGTCACTTGAGTCTTGAGCTAACTTTGACATTAGGAACTACTAGTAGCTTGATGGTGGTGCACTGATGCATAAAATGTAATGAGCACCAGTAAGATCAGAAATGCAACAGCTCTCTCAAAAAATCTCATGGTCTGATGCCTGATGGATATAGCAGATCCAAGGATCAGAATTCAGAACAAAGGCTGAATTTTTACTCTATGCTGCATGCTAATAGCCTAACACTACTAGGTAATATACACGTAGTACTAGTGAAGAACTGAAGAACTCGTATGACTTAACTAATATGGATGGAGCTCAATGCATTCTCACAAACCCACAGCCACAAGCGTGCAGGGCGTAGCTGCCACGCAACACGGCTGCATGGCTGATGGCTCGTTGGCGCAAAAACAGAGTGAGGCAGAGGCGACATGGCATTGAGATGCAGTGCTAGCTAATAGCAGATCTCCATGGAGAAATTGGAATCGAGGAGCTCATCGATCATCTGCTCCACGTGCTGCTCCTCGAGAAACCTGCCGCTCCATTCCGCGCCGAACGTTGTCGTCGTCGTCGTCCCTGAGTCGTCGGCGCCGGCATTGCCCAGCGACGTCGCGGCGGACGCTGCGGCTGACGAGGCGGCCGCGGCGGTTGCGGCCTCCCTCTGCCGCTGCGTGGCCTGCACGGACGCCAGGTTGAACCGGTGGAGCTTGGCGACGAGGGCGGAGGAGAGGAAAGAGGAGGACGCGGCGGCCACGGCGGCCGCCGCGCTGGTGTCGGCGAGGAGGAAGTTGGTGCGCGCGCGCGGGCCGCACATGATCCTCGCAGCCTCGTCGTAGGCCCGCGCCGCGTCCTCCGCCGTCTCGAACGTGCCCAGCCATATCCGCGTCTTCCTGCAAAACACCACCACCACCACCATGAGGGCTCCTAAACGACCAAGAAACGCTCGCCGACGACGACAACGACGACGACGAAGAGTACGATGATGTTGCGCACGCACGTACAGGAGAGGGTGGCGGATCTCGGAGACCCAGGAGCCCCAGTGGCGCTGCCGGACGCCGCGGTACCGTTGCTGCGGCCGAGCCATCAGTTGTAGACTTGTAGTACGCTGTTCGTCGATGGCAGCGCCGCCTTCGCGCTGATCGCCGGCGGCAATGGAGGGAGGGAGCACTTCGTCTTCGTCTCCGTCTTCGTCTCCTCTTGCGTGGTGCGCGCGCCAAGAAGAGCAGCGGGTGCAGGGGAGGGAGTGTGGTGCGGGAGCCATGGAAATGGGCTATAAATAAGGAGGGAAAACGTTGGTATCTTTTCGTTGTTCGGATTGCTGCTCGGTGGGGCCCAGATAAATGCTAAGCTCGGTGGGGCCCAGATAAATGCCTTATTAGCATTGGGTGTATGGTGGTTGGGCCCACCTGGACCGTTTTAGTTTGCTTCGGTTTGATACTTTGATTGATCTTTTGCTTTGGTTTGATTGACTGATCTGTGCGATTCTTGATTTACTTTTACCGGTTAGCTAGTGAATAATAGTAATTGACTAATAATCCCATCATGGATACTTTAGCGATTTCCTAGGAGTGTTACAGGAGTTTCGCCTGAATAGTTTAATTCTTATAGGATATGAGAATTCATAGAGAAATCGATTTTAGCCCGTGTGAGAATATGGGTAAATTTGTATTCAAAGTAAATTTTAATCCATAATAGAATTACATTTTTTTAAACCCAAGCAAAATGTACTTGTATTAAGTAGATTTAAAAAACTATACAGGACCTTATAGGGCCACAAATTTAAAAAAGGAATAAAGGAGAAGAAAGCATGAGGAGGAGGGAGCAATTCATTAATGTCATACAGAACGTGGCTAGGCATTTGTATTACAATGAAATAATTGCACTACTTTGTATATACGGCGCTAAGGATTAGATGCCTTTTGCTCCATCGGTTCGCTAGAGCCATATTTCTTTGGTGATGCGATTGATGATTCTCTGTAGTGGTGTCTCTTTATTTTTGGAAACCCTGTTAGAATTACGTGTTCAAAGTTATTTTGAAGACCCGTTCAATCTTCAAAGCACATGTTCAAATGGTCAGGGGCAATTGCACAGGGCATTGTACTATTCCGCAAGTTGTATGAATCGATTCAGAATTTCAGAGATCAAGCTGGAGTGCTGGACTGAACTTCAGCTATCATAGGACAAAGATTCACATATCACAGAACAAGAAGATATGCAGAAATCCATATATATATATGTGTGTGTGTGCGCGCGTGTGTGCAGGAATTTCCTCTTTTTCATTCTGTTTCTGAGTTCTGACTCTTCTCCCTAGACCCTAGAGACAATCCAGCATGCTGAAGATTAGCATGGCAATTCGCCATTTCGTGTGGCCTTGCCTAAAGAACATGCAAGCCAGACAAATAACCTCACATGGCATGCAACAACACCACTGCATGACATGCATCTAGTTTTGGTGTTCTGTTATCCAGAAAAACATATGAGATAAGCATGATCTAGACCTACCCAACGTCTCAGACACACCACATGTGACCCCCTTCCTTTTCACTTCGTCTATAGCTATCTCCCTGTATTAAAACAAGATGATTCGGAAGAGACCAATGGCAAACAGTAGCCTGATTCTCTGCCATTAGCCCAAACAGCATGCATGCATGAACATGCCGTTTGGATGAATAATCAAGTTTGTAACTTCGATCTCCGGGACATTCCAGAACTGCAAACTGTTGAAAACGAGTGCAGAAAGATATCGGAGATGAGCCGAATTCTTGGTCTTTATGATTGTTTAGTTTTGAACAGAGGATACACATGAATCCAATTGTTTCACAAAAAGGGCAGATCGAGTTAATCCAGTCAATTCAGTCGCCGATTTTTTAGCAAGACTCGAAGTCGCCGACGATATGCTCGTCGAAGAAGGAATATTGTGCAGATGATGTACGCGCGCATATATATTGTTGACTTGCAAACCCTTGTTAACTGCCTTCCACTCTGCTAGTGATTTTTTTAACAATGATCAATACATCGACCTCAAAGCAAAAGAGAGTATCCAAGAAATTGTCACTGTGCACTAGCTGCTACAGAATATAGTCCACATATAAATTAAAACAGCCCAAATCGACAATGGAGATCCTAGAATCAAGAATAATAATCCTCTGCCTAACTCAATGACCGGATGAGCAAGCACAGAACAGAAGGAATTTAGACCTAACAGCAATATAAATACTGCAACCCCTCTATAGGCCAGTCATGCATGGTAGATAAGCCTCCTGCAAGCTGCATTGCAGATAAAAAGGAAGAACATGGCATCCACTGAATCACTGATAAGGCTCTGTACATGGATGTGTATATAGGGTCTACCCAATCCGTGTAGGCTACTAGTATAATAGAAGTAGTAGCAGTGCGTTATATCTTCACTAATTCAATGAAGACTACTACTTCAAGTTATTGCCAACAACCAAGCATCAAATTAAATTTGAGTCTCCAACTGAAGTCTGAAGATATATCGAGTCTCTGAAAGACAAAACAAGAATCGAGTCTGCGCGCATGGATGGTCCCTGTCTATAGCTAGGAGATGAGCTGAGCATGCATGGATCAGTGGCGAATTGCAATCGTTTCGGTCGATCATGTGCACTGCCACTGCGTCACTGATCGATGCTGGTGGAGGCGGCAGAGGAGCGCCAACTTCCAGGGGGCTCTCGTCTTGCAACTTGCATTGGGAAGAAGAGCACGTAGCTAGGCAGCCAAGCTCTTCCTGGCGAGATCGGCGGGCGAGCAATGCCATGCCATGGCGATGCTGCGACGACGACGCGTGCATGCATGGCGCCTCCGTTGATTCGTCAGCTCGCGCCCGCACGCACGAGACCCTGCGCCGCCGCCAGCTTTAGCCGGCCGGCCTGGAGCCTGGACCGAGCTAGCTAGCTAGCTAGTAGCTCCAGTGTAGGCTGCAGCTAGCCTACGGAAAACGATCGATTTACGCAGCGGTAGTGCTGCAGTGCAACGGTCTCTGCGAGCGCGGGGGCCTGGCTGCCTGGCTGCCTCTCGCACCACGTGGAGTTCAGTGCGCGACGCAGGCCGGTGCATTTGGTTAGCTAGGCAGTCATTTTGTACTTCCCAGGGTCATGTTTCTTTTAAGTGTAATCCAAATACTCCCTTCTTTGAAAGTGTACTGTCTTTAATACTATACTTTAATCATTAGTTTATTTTATAATATATTATCAATAACCATAAAATTAATATCATATAAAAATAATATCAAATACGAATATAATTATACTACATGCATAATAATAAACACATACTCCTTCCCTAAAAAAACTAACTTCTACACTTCAAACTTTATCTCAAAATAAATCAACTCCTTTTAGAGCATCTCTAACAAATTGATTATTTTTGTTTCTCCAAATATTCATTTGGCCAGCTAGCCAAAATATTTATAGAGCCATATTTGGCTTGCACTCCAACAGACTTTCTATTGCGCTCTCTAATCTAACAGTGGGTCCTACATGTCAATCTCTCTTTACTTCCTCTTCCTCCCTCCATCTAGATCTTTCCTCTCCCCACCATCTTCCCTCTCCACTGACTCCACCGATGTGGCGGCAATGGGGGCTCCGATGGCATCCAACGGCGCCGGCGACAAGTACGGCCTCGGCACCTCTCTCGCTCTACCCTGTCTCGCGTTGACTAGTGGGGCCCACGGTTGGCCAACGAATTTGGCTGGCCATTGCACCGATTTGGCCAGCCGGATGGCTCGGCCATCCGAGTGGAGAGTCTGTTGGAGGCCCAATTTTTTTAGAATTGCCAAATTTTGGTTTGGAGAGCCATTTGGAGACTCTGTTGAAGTTGTTCTTACTTACGCTCGGTCCGCAAATCAAGAAATTTTATTCCTTCAATATCCCTCACCTACCTACCCACCAATATTACTTTTCTGTTAATAAGGAGCATTTTGGTCATTTGTCTTCATTCTTAAATTTTTCTTGGGAAACTATGAATTGCTTCTTTTTGTAATGGGGGAGTATATTTCAAAAATTTTAAATGTTGACTTTACGGAAAACAATGACGACTTATATTTTCAAACGGAGGGAGTACTCTCCATCCTGAAATATAATAACTTCTGGTAGTCAAAATTTGTCTCAAAATACAGTTTTCTACCTACTCTTTATCTCAACCAATCATAATCGTCTTTTATTTAATTTTTTCACTTACGCTATCTTCTCAACCAATCACAATATTATTCTATTTAATTTTACCTACTTTCTTAATAGTTGTGTTCAATATTAGAAGTTCTTATATTCTGGCACGGATGTAGTATTTTTAAAAAGAAAAACAACATAGTTAATATGTGATATATCATTTCACAAATATATAAGGATTTTTTTTCAACTTTTATAGGTTGAATTAAAACTGGCTTGTTTTTCCCTTGGGAGAAGCTTTGTACCAAGTAGGAATGCAGGTTAACCGTTACAGACAGCTAATTACAAGGAACCCCCAACAACAAGCAAGCTCACAAACATACATGACAGTTGCAATTGGTAAGCTCACTCCCCTCACTGAATCTTATCAGAATATTGCTATGCTAGCAGGCTGGAACACTCAAGCCTGAAGTTACAAGTGGTTCATAACAATAGCATATCCTGAAAATACCTTGAAACTTGGAGCTACAGCCTACTTCGTAGTATAAGCTCTCGTAGCTGTAAGCCTGTAAATGTGGACAAAGTTCAGTTCTTGCAATGTTGTCCTGTTAGGCAGCTGCAGATGCCCACTGATTTCAGCCTTTCAGGGGCCCTCCAGAACCACCTAGCCTTTGCACAAATCTTATCTTGTTGCCTCCTATAGTTCACTGGCTGACACATAAGAAACTAAGGATAATTCCGGCAAAAGGAGTAGCTCTTTACAGTGGATCTGCTGTTCTTTGTAGATCCCATTGTATCTCTATCCACTTTTCAAAGAAGTGATCAACTGAAAAATTGCAACTAACAACTAGTTAACCTTCTTGCTGAAAATACAAGAGGTCAATTAATTTTTCTGAGACTGTCACCAAAGTCGAGAAACCAGGATCGATGCAGTACCTGTGTAGCTGCAATGTTTTTATGTTTTGCTGCACCAGTCTGTCTGTCTGTATGGATCGGAGCACACTGAAACCAAGCTCAGCTTTTGCACATGCTGCATGCGCACACACTGAAGAACTGATCGAGGCCTGAAACGATGGTCAGGTGCATAACGAACTTGGTCTTGGTGCAGTTGAGCCTGACATAGTCATGTTACTGTCAACTACAAGTCCCAACCATCCTATGTAATCCAAAATGGACAACAGCTCAATGCGAGACAGCTACAGAATTTCACATTTCAAGGATATCTTGACCAAAGATATACTTTTCTGACAATTTTTGTCCGCTTTAATTCCAACTAAACCGTTTAAGCTACCTTAAAAGCTTTGCAGAAAGATCGTAAATTGTCCATGAGGACTGTGATGAACAGCTTGTCTATTCAGAGATAACTCTATAATTAGTTCGCCCATCATTGTCTAGAGTATGGGTATTACTTGTTAGCTTGCTGAAGTGATCCAGTAGACCTGATCATGTATGGATGATTGCTAATTAGTTTTCCACTAGTCAAATGCGTCATTAGCCCTCGCGAAGATCCGCATTTTGTGGGATCTTACTTGACTCGATCGAATATTACCTAAATAAATGCCTAATGATTGGGATACAATCTTAGGCTGCTATTAATTAGCTAGTTGCATTTGACAAAGATCTAGCCAACCAGTAAACACCTTAACTCTGAAAATCGCAGTCAAAATATCTCCCCTTTTTTCTTCATGGATTCATCTATTCAGCTGCATTTAGGGAGAAGCGGAAACTGAAGTTTTCAGTGAACAGCACGACACGCATCATATCATATCCCATCGTGAAGCTTCAATTTGTCCCCTGCAAAAATCTCGGTGAATTGCATGAGAATTGCCTGCTGATGAGAGTGCATGGCAATATGGCATGCAAATGCAATGCAAGATGCTACTCACCTGCAAAGGATCATGGCAGACAGCATGCAAAAACACCCACGTGGCTGCGATTGCGACCTGATAAAACCGGGCTAACGATCAATGATGATACGAGATGACGATCAGAAGCAAGCAGATTAGCATTGATCCGGAGACAACCACTCATGCAGCAGATGATGCTGGGGCTAGCTGATCGCCGGCGACTGCCTGTCTGCCTGCCTGCCTGTACCGGCGATCGCGATGTTCTTGCAGTCTGGGCGGATGAATGAATTCAGGCGACGGCAGCCAGCACTGCAGCTAGCATCTGAGACCGGAAAATCCCCATGTGACAAGAAACAATCCACAGGGATGACGATGTCGACGCATCGTCTCCTGAAGATTCATGCATGCATCTATGTTCGATGTCTCCTTCTAGATTGCATCCATGCTTTCATCTCAGTCTCCGCTGTCCAGTCTTTGCTGCTCTTTGCCGGCAGGACGCGTTTAGTAGGAGACATAGCTGTCTTTGAGAGGGACCTCTTGTGTTTTCTTCTTGTTGTTTAGGGCACGAATGCACGATCAACTTGCCTAGCTACGTGCCTATACGTTTGTGTAGGGCTCAGGTGAGAAGAATGAGATCATGGACGGCCCCGGAAATTGCGGTTTGCGCATTCACAGGGGGTTGTAGATGATACGGAGTCGGTTGTTATTTAACTGCCAGTAGGGACGGGCGTGGATCAACCCGTGAATAATTTGGGATCCGCTCTAATTCAATTTAAATAAACTAAATTTCAGTTAAAAAAATAAAACTAAAACTGGTCATGAATTACCCGTGGACTGACTGACCCACGCCTATCCCTAACTGCTAATTGAGATATGGCTGTACTACCGTAGAATGAATTAAAAAAGAATTTTTTTTTATTATTACATGAAAACATACACACTCCAAGTCTACAGTCATTTGGTCCCTCCTCCGCGTTTGCCATCCGAGAGAGCTCGTCGTTGGCATTTGCACGAGATCTAGTTGTCACAAATTTGATGTATTGCGTTTTCGCCCGTCGTGTCATGTCGGCGATGGTGTCCAGTTCTCCCTCCATGGTGAAGAGAGAGACGTTGATTTGCAGTTCAGTTACTTTCTAACGATATCTCCTGCTTTAGTTCGACGGCAATCGTCAGTGGTGATGTGAGCGAGATATGATCGGCTGAATGATCGGGCACAAATTTTGGTGAGTCTATTTGCGACTTCGAGTTTGAATTCAGAACTTGGATGATGACATATCCTCTTTATTGGCTTCAACTTTGGGACCTTGTTATAAAGGTTTGTGGAAGACAAGGATTTCATGCATATTATGCAGATTTTCGCTAATCACATGTTTCGGTTAGTTATTTGGTTTCCCATCAAACCATGCCTTGTAATTTGCAGTTGTTTTGACTGCAAACTATATAATAATTCGCTATAGCTTCTTTCGAGCAAATGCCCACTATGAATTTTTCATTATCTAAAAAATATACCTGACGCACATATCCGCAAATGTGTAAGGTCCTTAATTAGGCTTGTCAAGATGTTATTTCTCAAGCCTACTTAGAGCTTGGAAGCGACATATTTAACAACAGACAAAATGCAGATTCTGCCTGAATATAAACTTTTCCTAAATTTGTGTGGAAATTATCAAGCTGTTTTGCGTTAATTTATACGAATTCTACTATAGCAAGGAGACTTTCGTTTTCTAGTTAATCAAGTTGGTTAACAACTAAATGGGCCATGAAATATAATTTGTATGTGGGCCTAAAATGACATTGTATCACTATCTCTTAAGCCCGGTTTAGCAATGTGGCCGGTTAGAGAGTGACGCATCAGTCGCATGCGGAGCCCAACAGCCCATATATTAGCCATCGCAAAGTAGCCCAATTAAGAAATTGTGGAAAACTAGGCCCACAGCCCAATTAGCCCATTCTGAATCGCACTGGTGGCCACTATATAATCCCCAGCCGCCCACCACTTCTTCCCTTCACGCACCTAGGGTTTTGCCGCTCCGCCGCCGCCGCTTCTTCGTCCCCGCCGCAACGATGGTATCCTCCTCGATCTCGCGCTCGTCTCTCATGGAGTCCTCCCGACGGACGTTTGGCTGATGTGATTTCTTGCTTGTTTTCGTTTGGTCGCAGCCGTCCCACAAGACCTTCCGCATCAAGAAGAAGCTGGCCAAGAAGATGCGCCAGAACCGTCCCATCCCCTACTGGATCCGCATGCGGACCGACAACACTATCAGGTGATTGCTTCCCGCCACTCCCCACGTCTTGCTCCTCCTGCGTTTGATTCGGCTTAGGCTTCTCGTTGCCGATTTTGAGCTGTTGTGGGTTTGTGTTGTTTCAGGTACAACGCGAAGCGCAGGCACTGGCGCCGCACCAAGCTTGGGTTCTGAGCAGGAGGGGGTATCAGGTTGCCGCCTGCGGAAGCTAGGGTTACTGAGTTATCTGCATTTTGTTTTATGGATGTTTCAGTGTTTATGCAAGCTAGGATGATGTGATTCCAGGATGCTTTTATTAATATTTTCTGAAATGTTAAGAGTAGTACTCTGGTATACTGAGGATACCATGCTGTGCTGAGTAAAGAACCCTTCCAATATATCTATGTCTTCTTGAAGTTATTTCTGAGGCTTAATTCTGTTTCGTTTGGTAAATTTGCTATTGCATAGATGGAGCGGTGAATTTATCTCAATATTGTTGCGGAGCATGGTTGTTCCATTGTTATTCTCTCATAATGTCATTGGGTGTTTATCTGAGATCGGACATATGACAGTAAGAGTAGGCGCTTTTTGTACCAAAGCATGTAGGATTCTTATGCAGGTCATGTTGTTGATATAACTCTTTTGCATATATATGGAGTTTCACTGGATCTTTGAGGGATTGCAGAACTTAGTGTAGCGATTTGATTTCGAATGGTACCTCTAGAAAAAAATAAGCGTATACTGTGACCACTGTTGGTACAATGCTATGCAATTGAAGCTAGTGCAATGTTTATTTTTCTTTTTTTTTTGTGGGGGAAGTGCAACGTTTATTTCTTGACTGTTCTAAGGTTGCAAATTGTGATTGTCATGATTTGGCAACCATCATTCCCAGAGTCAGATTTCTTTATTGAGCAGTGGCCAAATTTGTTTACAATCACAATCTGCTGGAATGTACATTTCTTAGTGCTGTAGTGGGACCATTTTTACGTGCTAACCGTATTATACTGGAAGTAGTCAATTCATCATTTGTTAATACCCAGCATGAATTGTCTCAGCCATATCACATACACAAATTATAGAAACATGAATTACTGTTGATGTTTAGGCTTTATATTTCTATCTAGGAGCTGTTTGGACCCATATTTGGACTAGAGGATTGTTTATGCTTCTGTATCGTTAGTGTGCTATTCTACTTGAGAATGCATGACATTGGCTTCTGCATCGATAGTGTCTGCAGTTCTACTTGAGAATACATGGTGATGGTGATTCATTGATTGGATGGTCAATGAACTGCCATGAGCTAGTAGCTAAAGTACGGGATTTTGCTTGCCACATCATTCTACATGCACGGTGTGTTTTAAGTTGGATTGCACCTTTATGATTTAATGCCTTTCTAGTTTCTCCTACCTTTCTGCTCTATAACATCCGTTACAGTAAACCTTGGTTTGTTTCTGTTTGTTTGGCAGTATGAGACTATAAGCTAATCCTTTACTGTGAATTATATGAAGTATGAGGCTATTGTCCATTTAATTATATGAAGTTTGCCATCAATGAGACATCCATGCAGTTCCATGCCAAGTTACGTACTAATCTTGCCTGAGCACACTTATTGTTACATTTTGGTGCTGAATCGTTCGTTTTATATCTGGTTACTGGTTGAGAGTGTTTGAATTATTGTTTTACCATTCGTTTTATTAAAAAAACTATGTAAGGATCATTTATTTTGTTGTGACTTTTTTTTGACTGAATGTTGTGACTTGTTTTATATTAAATATATTTTAAGCATGACTTGTACGAGGAGGAAGCCTGGGGGAGAAGGCAGGGAAAAATAGGTTGACCACACCTTGTATGCGAGAGAAATGACAACCTATTTATCCCATAATTTACTAGCAATTCATTTTTTTTGCCACAATATGTGAAATTAAAATATTATCCATGTTTTTATCTTCTTGTGTTCGTTCTTCATCTTCAATAATGATAGCACTGCCTCCAACCACTTACTTTTGCACTTAAGAACTACTAGCAGCTAGCTACTGTGCCCAAACTCTAGTTATGTTTAGCTACTTAAAAAATTGGCAAACTTTGCTACATGACATTAGCTACTTAAAAAATAGACAAATTTTGTTATAGAACACTTAAAAACGTGATCTTTGCTAGAGGACACTGTTAAAACATGAGCTTGCTGACACACACTTTGATTCTTTGCCATCACACATTGCACGTATTATTTTATTATTTTTTACCATTTTAGATAGTAAAATGACACAAATACCCTTGGTAAGAGACTGGCTTAGATGGCACCAAGGTGGAGTGCACCCTAGGCCAAGCGAAGAGGAGAACAATAGAGGGTGGCTTAGATGGCACCAAGATGGAGTGCACCCTAGGCCAAGCGAAGAGGAGAACAATAGAGGTGGCATGGTAGTGTAGTGTGGAGAGAAAGAGAGTAGATGACTGTGAGAATAACACATTTTAGTCATTTAGCAAAGTTTCTCTATTTGAAACAACAAGAAATGATAAAATAATGTGTAATTTCGGGTGGTAAAGAACCAAAAACTAGAATGTCCATAACATACCCATGTTTTTATGTTGGCCTCTAGTAAATGCCATGGTTTTTAATTGTTCCATAGCAAATTTTGTCTAAAAAATACGGAATATTTCCGTACTTTTTTTGTCCCAATAGTTTTGGCGGGCTGTGTTCCTGCTGTTTGGCATGGGAATCCCACATCGCCGCATGAGACGGTAGTAAGAAGAACACCAAACTCTAGGATTTTCAAAAAAGTTTAATTCTACGAAAATTTCTATGGAATTCCTTCAAACGAAATAGGCCTTTCATTTCGAACAGCAAGCTCTTTTCACCTTCCTCTTTTCATTTCATCTGTCCTTCCAGTCTTTTGATTTCTTGTTCTCGTGCCTGTCACATCTTACGTTTGCCTTTGTGCATACACGATCATACATATTTTGAGTGAGTCTACAATCGCGCGCGGGCGCGCTCTCTCTCTCTTTCTCTCTATATATATATATGCTACTATTAAAAGTAATTACTTCTACAATATCAGCTGTTGATTAGCCTCGGGATAGATACATATTGATTAGATTTGTGGATCTAAATACTTCCAAGAGTAAACCTATTAATTACAAATAACACAAAAAACTTTTTCACTTGATATAAAACAGAAAATTCGTTTGGTGAAAGAAACATGATATAAACGTAAAAAGAAATAGAATATATATTCACTTAAAGAATATCGTATCTGAATAATGAGTAAAATATGAATTAAAATAAAAGTAGAAAATCAACACGAAATTGAACAAAACATCAATTAAAAAGGGAGTAGAAATAAACTGTCCAAAATCAGATGGTTACGAGAGAGGGAGTAGTGATAATTTATAATTTTCATATATATGTATATATGAGTATTATAAAATTTTTTGAGAATTTTTTATAACTATTTAGTTGGTTTTTAAACAAACTAGCGAATATCCCCCATGCTTTGAAAACACACCGAGTCCGGAAGACCGGAACGAATTTCTCCGTGGCGTCCGCTACAATGTGCTGCATGGGCGGCACCAAGATATCCGGAGCGGACGGCGGCGCGCGCGAGGAGGAAGAAGAGGAGGCCAGCCGCGCGGCGCGGAGCGGAGGGTGCATGCAGCCGCTGGAGCGCAACGGCTGGGTGGAGAGGGTGGAGCGGTATAAGAGGCGGGCGGGCGGGGCACAGCCATCTCCGTCTTCGATCCCAGCTGCTCTCGGATCGACCGAGGCAAGGCGCGCAGGCCCCGGCCCCGGCCCCGCCCCCTCGAAGGCCTCACCTCCCCCGCGCGGCTGCAGCTGCGGCTGGGCGAAGCCTCCCTATCCTTTCTTCCTCCCGCGCGCCACCACCACCTTCACACTAATAAACCCGACTGCTACCATGGCGTCCATCTCCCTCGAGGACGTCCGCAATGAGACCGTCGACCTCGTACGCCCGCCATTGCCGTCGCCGTCGCTGTGTCTCTGCTTGGGTAGGTTGCTTATGTGTGGTGGTGGTGTTGTTGTTGTTGCAGGAGACCATCCCGGTCGACGAGGTGTTCCAGCACCTGAAATGCAGCAAGCAGGGGCTGTCCGTCGCCGAGGGCCAGAACCGCCTCAACATCTTCGGGCCCAACAAGCTGGAGGAGAAGACGGAGAACAAGCTGCTCAAGTTCTTGGGCTTCATGTGGAACCCGCTTTCTTGGGTCATGGAGGCCGCCGCCATCATGGCCATCGTGCTCGCCAACGGCGGCGGCAAGCCACCCGACTGGCAGGACTTCGTCGGCATCGTCGTCCTGCTGATCATCAACTCTACTATCAGTTTCATCGAGGAGAACAATGCCGGGAACGCCGCGGCGGCGCTCATGGCCGGCCTTGCACCTAAGACCAAGGTACTCAGGGACGGCAAGTGGCAGGAGCAGGACGCTGCCATCCTCGTGCCCGGCGACATCATCAGCATCAAGCTCGGTGACATCATCCCCGCCGACGCGCGCCTGCTCGAGGGTGACCCGCTCAAGGTCGACCAGGCGGCGCTCACCGGCGAGTCCATGCCCGTCAACAAGCACCCTGGCCAGGGTGTCTTCTCCGGGTCCACCGTCAAGCAGGGTGAGATCGAGGCCGTCGTCATCGCCACCGGCGTGCACACCTTCTTCGGCAAGGCGGCGCACCTGGTGGACAGCACCAACAACATCGGCCACTTCCAGCTCGTGCTCACGGCCATCGGCAACTTCTGCATCATCTCCATAGCCGTCGGCATGCTCGTCGAGATCATCGTCATGTACCCGATCCAGCACAGAGCGTACCGCGACGGCATCGACAACCTCCTCGTCCTGCTCATCGGCGGCATCCCCATCGCCATGCCCACCGTGCTCTCCGTCACCATGGCCATCGGCTCCCACCGCCTATCCCAGCAGGGCGCCATCACCAAGCGCATGACCGCCATCGAGGAGATGGCCGGCATGGACGTGCTCTGCAGCGACAAGACCGGCACCCTCACGCTGAACAAGCTCACCGTCGACAAGACCCTCATCGAGGTGTACGGCCGGGGCCTCGACAAGGACTCGGTGCTCCTCTACGCCGCGAGGGCGTCCCGCGTCGAGAACCAGGACGCCATCGACACCTGCATCGTCGGCATGCTCGCCGACCCCAAGGAGGCCCGCGCCGGCATCAAGGAGGTCCACTTCCTCCCGTTCAACCCCGTCGAGAAGCGCACGGCCATCACCTACATCGACGGCAACGGCGACTGGCACAGGATCAGCAAGGGCGCCCCCGAGCAGATCATCGAGCTGTGCAAGATGAGCAAGGACGCCGAGAAGAAGGTGCACGCCTTGATCGACCAGTACGCGGACCGCGGCCTCCGGTCGCTCGGCGTGTCGTACCAGAAGGTGCCGGAGAAGAGCAAGGAGAGCGCCGGCGAGCCATGGCAGTTCGTCGGTCTCCTCCCCCTGTTCGACCCGCCGAGGCACGACAGCGCGGAGACCATCCGCCGCGCGCTGCACCTCGGCGTGAACGTGAAGATGATCACCGGCGACCAGCTGGCCATCGGCAAGGAGACGGCGCGGCGGCTCGGGATGGGCACCAACATGTACCCGTCGACGACGCTGCTGGGCGACAAGAGCAGCGAGATGAGCGGGCTCCCCATCGACGAGCTGATCGAGAAGGCCGACGGGTTCGCCGGCGTGTTCCCGGAGCACAAGTACGAGATCGTGAAGCGGCTTCAGGACCGGAAGCACATCTGCGGCATGACCGGCGACGGCGTGAACGACGCGCCGGCGCTGAAGAAGGCGGACATCGGCATCGCCGTCGACGACGCGACGGACGCGGCCCGGAGCGCGTCGGACATCGTGCTGACGGAGCAGGGCTGAGCGTGATCGTGAGCGCCGTGCTGACCAGCCGCGCCATCTTCCAGCGCATGAAGAACTACACCATCTACGCCGTCTCCATCACCATCCGCATCGTGCTCGGCTTCATGCTGGTGGCGCTGCTCTGGAAGTTCGACTTCGCCCCCTTCATGGTGCTCATCATCGCCATCCTCAACGACGGCACCATCATGACCATCTCCAAGGACCGCGTCAAGCCTTCCCCTACCCCCGACTCGTGGAAGCTCAAGGAGATCTTCGCCACCGGCGTCGTGCTCGGCACCTACATGGCCCTCGTCACCGTCCTCTTCTTCTACCTCGCCCACGACACCGACTTCTTCACGACCACTTTCGGGGTGAGGTCGATCAGGCTGAACGACAGGGAGCTGATGGCGGCGCTGTACCTCCAGGTGAGCATCATCAGCCAGGCGCTCATCTTCGTGACGAGGTCGAGGAGCTGGTCGTTCGTGGAGAGGCCGGGGGCGCTGCTGGTGATCGCCTTCCTGGCGGCGCAGCTGGTGGCGACGTGCATCGCCGTGTACGCCAACTGGGAGTTCTGCAAGATGCAGGGCATCGGCTGGGGATGGGGCGGCGCCATCTGGGCCTTCAGCATCGTCACCTACTTCCCACTCGACGTCCTCAAGTTCATCATCCGCTACGCGCTCAGCGGCAGGGCATGGAACAACATCAACAACAAGGCAAGAAAGCATCCGCCATTGACGATGACATCATAGGACTTGGCTTCTCCTATCAAACAACGCAGCAATTAATTAATCTAATCTACCACCGGTGGTGATGCATGCAATGCAGACGGCGTTCGTCAACAAGAACGACTACGGCAAGGGCGAGCGCGAGGCGCAGTGGGCGACGGCGCAGAGGACGCTGCACGGGCTCAACCAGTCCACCACCAGCTCCGACCTCTTCAACGACAAGACCGGCTACCGCGAGCTCTCCGAGATCGCCGAGCAGGCCGCCAAGCGCGCCGAGGTCGCCAGGTACGTTCCTCTCTCTCATCCTCGTTCTAGCTGGCAATTCATTGGTTGTTCTTGATTTCTCAATGCAACAAGAACTCCATGGACAGGCTGAGGGAGCTGCACACGCTCAAGGGGCACGTAGAGTCGGTGGTGAAGCTCAAGGGGCTCGACATCGACACAATCCAGCAGAGCTACACCGTGTAACAATCATGCCATCGATGTGTTGTTGTTGCTGTTGTTGTTCATACCCGTGTTCTACTCCTCCCCCTCTGCAAGTGATCAGAGAGGGGAGTTTCGACTTGTATTTTGACATAGATGTTTCTTCCGTTCTTTGTATTTTAACTGGGAAGAGTTCCCGATACAGGTGGTGCACTTTTGAGTATAGTCAAGTTATATGTAAGGCTTTGGGCTTATGCCGTTTTTTTGGCAATGACATTGTTCCCACTGCAATCTATAAACTCTGCCTCAACTCGGTGCCTGTGTACTACTTTTAGTCAATCATCATCAGTTCTAACTCAGCAAAAACATGCCTGATTACTCAGCTAAATTCTGCTGTAATACACCTTAAGCACCTTGGTTACAAAGTTCTACTGCTTCCTGTCAAGATAATACAGGATTACAGCTACAGCTCAACTGTTACAGCTTCATTTAAAGGATGGATGGATGAATTTCTTCTGTTCTTGAAGATTACAATAGTCTTGTCAGTGCTCAACCAAAACATGCCTTGTCCTCTCCCAGATGTTACAGCTTCGGTGAGATTATACAGTCTGAATAGAAGTTGTCCTCGGTTTATAAAACTCTGCAGTTCAACCTTAAGCCTTCCGGACAATGACATGGCGCTCTCTCTTGTACTCCACTTCGTCCCTTTGGTGCATGATCAGAAGGGCTCTTCGCACCTGAAGCAGTGGAATGATGGCATAAGAAAATTGAAAGTAACATTTAGTAATTAATAGCGGACACTATGGTGGGTTCCTCACAATCGATTCGTTCATCCCCATCCTATTTAGTTCATCGATCAAACGTCGCTCAGATATGTGGCTTCCAATTCCCATCCTTCTCTTTATTTGTGCCTCCGCTTGCTGTTGGAATAAAATGGAAAACAAAATTCAGAAAACAAAGTTGACAAGTTTGCATTTCACTTTTGGATGCAAAGACTAACCTTGATCTCATTTGCAATATCTGGTGATAAGTTCAAGTGCTCATTGATTCCAGATCTTGCGGCATCAACAGTGGAGACGTTGAACAGTCTAAATGCTTCTTCAACATGCTCTGGTGTAGCCACATTTGTCCTATTAATTAAAATTAATCCAATGCCAGTTAGGAATGTCATGAAACATGCAAGTTAGGACCCAAACAGGAAATAACAGCCAATATATGAAAAATATAATATCTAAATCTACTGCTAGTTGAGCTCCTCGCAAATAAATTTTGTTGAATGTTTAGCATGTGATATACTCACAATCTCATCTTGGCAAGAGATTCACTCAAACGTATAATGGCTTCAAGCTGACGCACAGTGATGGGTATAGCAGCAGCCCTCCCTGTTTCATGAGCTTGTTGTCTCATTTTCTGCACAACGAAAAATATAAATAAGTAGAACAATCTGATAGCAGGTCGAAAGTGAAAAATATGTGGTATGTACCTGTCTGATCTCCACATATTTGTTCTGCAGCATCTCAGCTGCCTTTTCTGAGAGTCGTGGTTTACAACTAACGCGGCAGTACTCAATGTACCTAACATTTGAAGATTATATAATAGAACCCAATAACATCATGTCAAATCTGTGTAGTATGTATAACAGAAAATGCAAGGCCAACCACACCTTTTAAGCCAATTCTCTCCTTCACTAGCATCTGTGTTCTTGGATGAAGCAGCAGCACCACTGGCATGCACCTTAATGATGTGGCTTGCAATTCGCTACATTTGGAAGTTCATTTAGTCTATGAAGCACAGAAATGAGTTTTTTTCTTTTTTGCGATGGAAGCACAGAAATGAGTTGGACAGGGAATTATGTGTCATACCTTATCTTGATCGTACATTCTGACATCTTTAACGATAAAGATTAGATCAAATCTAGAGAGGATGGTTGTCTGCAGATCAATGTTATCTTGTGCAGTCTGATGAGCAGCAAAGGAAAATGTATCAACTGATTGTTTTATATATAAGGCTAGAACAGTTAATACATTACAAAAAAATATCAACATAGTAGGCAAGCCAAATACTGAGAACTTTGACAGACCTTAAGATCTTCATAGCGCCCTGCGATTGGATTGGCAGCTGCTAGTACTGAGGTCCTTGAGTTGAGTACCGTTGTAATGCCAGCTTTGGCAATAGATATGGTCTGCTGCTCCATGGCTTCATGAATTGCAACTCTGGAATCACAGCATAAAAGGAAGAGTGGCTCAATATGGTATGAAATTTCAAGAGCAAGGAAAAACTAAGTGCAAAATGTTTATTTCTAGTTTCGACCAAGAAGGCTAAATTGATTGACACTTACCGGTCCTCAGGCCTCATCTTGTCAAACTCATCAATACAAACAACTCCGCCATCAGCCAAAACCATGGCCCCTCCTTCCAAATAAAACTCACGCTGTACAGGAAAAAATGTTTTTAGTTGTAGCGAACAGAACTTTGAGTAAACAAAATAATCCTTGCAGGAAAGGCAAACTTACTGAGCTACTATCCCGAATTACAGATGCCGTAAGACCAGCTGCTGATGAACCTTTCCCAGATGTATAGACAGCAATTGGCGCCGTCTTCTCTACAAACTTGAGGAACTGTTGAAATGTAGAACTTCATATAACTGGAATAGAGATAATTTATTTCTAATAGTACCAAAAAAACCCATGCACATTGATTTTGTCCAATTACATACATAAAGTAGAATGTACAGTTCACAATATCCCAGACCCAGATTACAAGTCTTACATGAGATTAACCTGAGCTTTATTGTCATATTATATTGCCATAAAGCTAATGCCATGATAACTTCAAAAAAAAAAAACACTTGCCTGTGATTTTGCTGTTGATGGATCACCCAATAGCAAGACATGAATGTCCCCTCTCAAACGGACACCATCTGGTAGCCTCTGCAGTAGGAGAAAGTTTAATTAAAGCACAAGAGTCATTCCAACTAGCCACTGGATAAAATCATAGATACGCACCTTCTTAGAGCCACCAAACAGCAAGCATGCAATAGCTTTCTTGACATCAGAATGGCCATAAATTGAAGGGCCAATCATTGAGCAAATCTTGGCATATGCATCTGGCCTCTGTGCGAATTCTTTGAATTCCATTTCCTACAAACCAACAAGAATATTAACCTTATAGATAAACTGTAACTCCCTTCAATGAGAAACTCGGAATTTTGGAAAGCAGACTACCTCATCAAGTGTAAAATTTGAGGGACCATTGGAGTTGGCATCTCGAGACTGCTCCAACCCCACAACTCTAATGTAAGGCTGTTTGACTCCAACAGCACCCTTTTGGCTGCAAAATGAAAATTTCAGCATTGTCAGCCATGTAAGAACTCTAGGTCAACAAAAAGGAAACAAAGTTGCGCAGATGTTTAGAACCAACATACTTTGCAGATGCTTGGTAGACACTATAGATACCAACTACAGTTAATCTAGTTCCAGGAACAATGGTCTGAACAAGATGCCTGTCTACTGACAGAAGCATATTCCTTGGGAGCTCACCCGTTGGAACATCCTGGAAACGAAGATTTAGAAAGCCTGGTGATTACTAGATCCTATGGCATCCAACAAATAAACCTTATACATGAGGGAATTACTAAAAACCATTGCATCATAGTGAAGGCATATAATGCAGTAACAAACCTCAGGATTTTCCTGCAATTTGAGAGTCTGGAGATCCACATATTTGCTCTTATCTGGGACTGCAATCCAGGGGTCCAGGGGACAAGGCTCTTCTCCAGGCTAAAAAAGGGAAAGAAAATTCTATACATCAGAATTAACAATACAAACAAGACTGTTGTTAACTGAGAGAAATGGGGAGGGCTTGGCCCTTCTTGCTTAAAAAAATCAATACAAACAAGACAATAATAGAATATGTTTAGCAAGAGGTAGACCTGAGGAACATGATCACACGATCGCGGGACAATAGCCCCACCAAGGCCAGGCCTACACGGCACTGTTTTCACACTCCTGCAGTTCTTGCAGAGTAGCGTCACATGAGTGGCCTTAGCTTTCACCCTCGATGCAGCGATTGTGATCCCCGCAATCTTCACAAGCTTCGACATGTAATCTGCCTGGAATTTGGAACAAAATTGCCAAAATGAATTTTTCAGGAGGCTCTAAAATTGGCTACTCACAAAATCGTTTCAGAACTGACCCCAATGGACCTCATGGACAGGCAGTTCTCCTTTGAGGACAAGAAAATCTGCACATCCCCGGTGACCGGCTCCTCCATCTCGCCGGTCTCGCCGGCGACCTTGGACCGAAGGCTCGCAAGGACCTCGGCCGCGGCCGTCTCAAACTATATCAAACCGTAAATTTTAACGCATTTCCACATCAACAAACCCAGAGACAAGGAAAATTCAGGAAGAGGAACGCACCAACGGTAGGTAATCAGCGGGCGACTTCCGGATCTTGTCGGATAGCTCGGCGTCGAAGGCGTCGAGGTCCTCAATGGCGACGGTGACATGGTCACGGTTGTGAACTAGGCTCTCACTGCAACCCAAAAAACACACAGGGTGACAGGGGTCAGGCTGATTCAACCACAGAGCCAGGCATCAGATCTAGGGAGAGGGAGAAGCCGAGGAGTGGGAGCGTGTTGAGGGCTTGCCGGTAGGGGAAGTCGCCGGTGGGGCCGGTGAAGCCGCGGAGGAACTCCTTGAACTTGCGGAGGGCGGAGTGGCGAGTGAGGTCGGCGGAGGGGTCGCCGCCAGGGCCGCCGCGCGGGAACTGCGCCTGATCGCTGTAGAAGACGGCGCCCTCGTCCCAACCCGACATGGCTGAGGCGGCGGAGAGAGAGATGCGTGGGTGCGCGGGCGGCGGGGAAAGGGGGAGAAGGCGCTGGAGAAGTGGCGGGAAGAGGGTAATAGAGGAGGAGATTTGGCGGGAAACAGGCGGGGGTTTTGGCGCGGGTTGGGATTGGTGGGGCAGGAGAGGCAGCTAGGCAGGCTGGTTTTTATGGGCCTTGCCTTGCATAGCAGAGTGCTATACTAGAATGGGCCATACTTTCGGCCCAAAAGGCATCTTACTGTTTTTCTAGGTTTCTTGGTTCAGTTGGTTGTCTCCGTGTGATGCATCCTATCTTGGCATCAAGAATGTAGTCTGATTTTCAAAAGAAGCTGTAATTTACCAGTTAATGAGAGTAATTTGGAAGTGCGTAGTTGAATTTGATTGCAGAAAATTTAGAATCGCTTCAAGTTAGTGTGAGTTTGGATGGAATCTCTGAACCCATTTTGACAAAAAACAAGCATACGGGAGACTGTCCTAATTGTATGTTAGCTACTTAGCTGCATAATGCCACTGCCATCAGAGTATTGAGAGTGCTTCACTAAAGTGTTGCTTTATTTGGAGTCAATGATCAATGCAGGATGGCCTTCGATCCTATTTGTCAATCTGAATCTACACCCAAACATGCACAAATGCTGAATCTTTTTGTCAACCTACAGCTCTTATTGTTGTATTTTTCTGATGACCTGATGTAAATGGCCATAAACTCTTGTAGGAATAACCACGAACTACTTCTCTTATGGGCAAACAAATAGGGCAGAAATTCTTTTCCCGGGTTTAGCATGCTTCCTTATCACCGTCTTCCTCGCTCTGTTGTGCACTCTTTCAACGCCAAGGATGAGAAGAAGCTAAGCATGGCAAGATTCACGAATGCATCTGAACACTACCAATCTTAATTCTCTTTTGATATCAAGAAGTAAATTTGTTTGTAGGAAGAGTAGAGGCATATAGCTCAACGGTGATATTGATGACAAACGAGGTATCTACCTAACCGCCTGAAAAAAGAGTGAGATCATGCAATACAGAGGCCAACAAAATTGCTACTTGCTACCATTTTTTCAGTGAAATTGCTTGATCAAGAAGCATTGAAGGATGGCAAAAGCAACAATTTCAACACCGGCACCATAGAGTTCAGTGTCCTTGGGATGGTATTTTTATTAGTTTATTGTTAATAAGTTCCTTTAAGTTACAACGTTGTAATATGAATTTTTTTCTCCTTAGTAAATAAATCGTAGTTATTTATTCATCACAATAATGGTTTGTCCATGGGCAGAGGCTATTGGATACAATCTTCATTAGTGTTGCATTAATCAGTTCTAATTTATATAGTAAAACAATCATTTTGTGCTTGCTTTGCAATCTAAATATTCATGCTGCACTAATTAAAAATCCATGGCCTAATATAATATCCTCGTGCCTTTGCCCTGCACGCACGGCAGTTGGGCGCGACAAGGTCGCGCGTTGTTTCTAGTGAAAACCGAAGAAAAAACCGAGAACTGAAGCTGCAAAAAATCAAAACCGACATAAAAACCACATAACGAATTAACCAATACTTCGGTTTGGTTTTATCTTCGTTTTGGTTTTACTTCGGTTACGGCTAAAATTTGCCCACCCATACTCAAGCAGAGGAGCAGGCTGCAGAGCTAACGGCACGCAAGCGGCATTTCCTCAGTAAACAACGCCATCGTTGTAGGCTAGCTGTAGCTGCAGTTTTCTCTCCGGGACGAGGGTATCTCGAGGCACCCCGGCGCCGTCCTGCACTAATCTCCAGTTCTATCTCGATCAATCGCTAGTCGTGAGCTTTTGATTGGTCGGTGAGTTAGAGAACAGACGTTGAATATACTGTTATATTAGGTGACATGAGTTAGGCTTAGCGTCAGACTCTATAACCCGATAACTCTTTAAATAGAGATAAGGGCGTCACAGTATAACCATAGTAATGATAATGTAGCGCGGACGCACGGGGAGAGAATGGTGGCCAGGTCATGAACTCGTAGCTACTAGATATGTTATGTTGATTAGGGAGAAGCGCTCATAATCAAAACCCCGGGATTAGGTTTTGGCTAAACCTCGTTAACAAATACTGTGTGTTCCTATGTCGTCATCTAGCATGTTTATGGTTGACCAATGGATGACAAGATAGTGAGGTTAATCGTCATTCCACTATATCAGCTAACTTTTATAACAAGATGTATGGTTTGATTTAATTCCTTCCTCACTGAAAGATTGTATATGAGAAGATGTACTACGAACATTGGATTATTTAATTGAGCCTTAGAGGTGAACGACACAAATCCGATCTACGATCAGAAAAAAAAACAAGCAGCACAGTAGCAGTAGCATGTCTATAGCATGCTGTTAGCTTCCGAATTTTTTTTATTTTTTTAAAAAAATTACAAAAGTATATTTTAGTTTTGAAAATTTACAAATCTATACTCCCAATGCTCTCTAGGAGATCTCAGAGGGCGTTTTAGATGACGTGGCAGACGGCCGTTGGCCACCACCGTCGGGCGGCCGTCGAGCCGTCCGCCATTTTGCAGGCGGCACCCTTGCGACAGCAAGGGTGATGGCTGCAAAAGAGCCGGTGCCTGGCGGCCGCCATTTTGTTGACGACCCTCTTGCTGCCCTCCTAGAGAGTGGTTTTTTCCCGGCCATTGGGTCGCCTGTATAAGCGGCGGCCCCACGGGTCGTCCATTTTGCAGGCGGGCCCCTTGTCGCCCTTTGGGAGAGCGATTTTTGCCCGGGCAGGGGGCTGCCTGCATAAATGGTGGCTGCCTAGTCGCTGGAGCAGGGTGCCGCCTGCAAAAGTGTTAAAAAAACGTCCTGGTAGAGGGCGATTTTTTGGTGGCTCAGTATAAAACCTCCTCACAACCTCCGAAAAATTCATAAAATTCCCAAAATAACAGAAAAAAGAAGAGAGAGCTGAGAGGGAAGGCAAAAGAAAGCAGCGCAGCCCTACCGGTTTGCGGATTCGTCTGCAGGTAAAATTTTTTGTCTCTTTGTAATTTCCATTTGTATTCATGAAGTGATGTAGTATTGTACTAGTTACATGTATCGTACGATATGAAAATAAGTTGTTAAACTCGTAGATCTGTAGTTTTTAGATCAACCTATTAGGCAACGTAATTTTTTGTAGAAATGGTGATTATAAAATGTTGATTACACGGTATTAGATCTGATGAGCATGTTGGTACTTAGTTTAACTTTATTTTTTCGTCAACAGAGATATCAAATAAGGTAGTATTTTAGTTATTTCACGGGTAAGAGAATGTTAGGTATGGTCCACAGGGTGTAGATCTATCGGAGTTCAATTCAACAGCTAAGGGCATTGATAGGCCAGCTAAGAGAAGTTTCGGGTCAGTGTATAATTGGTTGATGCGGGGCTTCCGAGTCAATCCCCAGATCAACGCAATAACCGTGTATGTTATAGTAAGTCGTGCAGTTGAAGGTTATTTTGGGAACTTATGCCGGTAGATTGCACTGCCACTTAGAGATGGTATGTGAAGAATGCATTCCAACGTGGTTGGCCACTTGGCATACTTGTGTCGGTGTACGAGAAGGATAATACCGTTGCAATGGCCGTGCAAGATGATGAGGATTCAACTGTGACAAGAGATGATGCCGAAGCAATGGAAGAAAATGAAAGAGAGAACGAAGAAGATAGACAGCCAACAGGTGCGGCAGACGAGGGAGAGCTAACCGACACCATCGTTGAGAAAATAGATAGGGAAGATGCTGATAACGAGCATGTAGAGGATGATGAATCATCCGATAAGGACAATGTAATGCCTGCAGAATGAACCAACGAAGATTTCTCCGGGCTTGTTATCTCTGAGCGGCATCATATGCCATGGGAGTACAAGGAGAATGAGGTCATTCGGGGGGATAAGTATGTATACATAGAGAATTTGAATAAGGCAGTGAAACAATGGGCAGTATCATTTCAGAGGGAGTTCTGAGTCGTGAACTCAAGCAAGTTGGTGTACAAAATGAAGTGCGTGGAGGATGGGTGTCTATGGCGGGTGCACGCGTTCAAGGATAAATGGAATGATTATTGACAAGTGTCGATCGTGACCGAGTATTTTTGTTATTTACAAGGGGTCGAGAAATATCATAGAAGCATGACATCTATATTTCTTGCAATAGAGATGTACTCCCACGTTGTGAACAACCTGGGGTACAAACCAAGGTCAATTGTTATGCATATTGAGAAGAAATTTAAGTACATAATTAGCTATGTGAAGACATGGAGGGCGAAATAGAAGGTTGTGGAGATGAGGTTTGGCACATTTGAAGCATCGTATGATAATTTGCCGCGTCTTTTAGCCTGCATTCTTCAGAGGAATCCAGAGACCTATTACGACCTGAAAGTTTTCCCATCAATTGACTATCGTAACCAAAGTGTGTTGCAACGGGCATTCTTTGCATTAAGTGCTTGCATTCAGGCATTTGTGCATTGTCGTCCCATCCTCTGTTCCTGACTGGAAAGTATAGAGGTCAGATATTGATAACAATCGGAGTTGACAAGAATAACAAGTTCTACCCATGGCTTTTGCTTTTGTTGAGAGCGAGAACACTGATAGCTGGTACTGGTTACTAGAACGGGTTAAGTCTACAGTTGTACGGATGAGGCCAGATGTATGCCTAATATATGATCATCACGCTGGCTTGCTGCGGGCAATTGAGGAATTCAGGGATGGCTGCGTAAATAAGGGGTACCCACTAAGGTGGTTCGATGTTCGAAATAGATGGTGCATGCGTCATATGGGTGCTAATTTCTACAAACAGTTTAAGAACAAGCACCTTATGGATTTTTTCAAGAGACTATGCGCCCAGAATCAAGAGAAGAAATTCAATGAGTTTTGGAGGAGATTGGATGAGCTGACGTCTAAACAAACAGAGGAGCAATCCAGGAGGGCTACGCTTGTAGGGGATGAGACTCCACAAGCTCTTGGCCCTCTCCTAAGTGACGGACCTCGTATGAGAAAAAAATTGGCATTGTCGATTAGTAAATTTTCGGAGTGGATTGAGAATGAGCCAAAAGAGAAATAAGCGATATTATTTGACAAAGATGGTTCTCGATTCGGCATAATGACCACAAATTTGGCAGAGGTTTACAACTAAATGATACGTGGTGTTCGAGCGCTCCCACTTGTTGGCATTGTTGAATTTATCTTGAATGGCACATGCACGTACTTCAGAGATCGGTTCAAAGCAGCTAGCCTCTCCATGGCAACTCTTACTTGTTGCTTTCACAATAAAAAATACGCTAACTTTCTATTTGCATGCAGGTATGCCGTACCAAACACCGGAGCTGCTAGACCAGGGACTCGACTGGTCCCACCGGTCTTACCTGTCAGCCATTGAGGGTGCCGAGCTGACCACCTTCTGTCCACGGCCTTCACGTCACCTCTTGCGTATAGACCCCGAGCCTCCCCGCTCGCCCTCGCACAAGTCTCGAGCCCCGCTGCCTTACTCCCGCTCCGTCGCCGCTCGGGACAGCACCCAAATCGCGCTGTCGAGCTTCAAATTGAGCTTGAGCCTGAACCAAGCACCGTAGCCGCCGCCATCCATTTTTGCCTCTTCTCCAGTGAGCTCCTATTCAGACCCCTCCCGAACCCCACTGCCGGCGACCCCGTTCCCCCGCCACCACGCGACGTCGGTAACTCCCCTCCGACCTCGGGACCTCGCCGCCAGCCACCATCATGTCTTTCCCCGCCAATCCGAACCGACCAGTGGTTTCCCCTTCCATTCTGCTTTCCGCCGCCTTACCTCCCCCTCTCCGGCAAGCCGCCATTCGCCGGTGCCGCTCGGCCGCCGCGGGCCATCGATCCTCCTCGTCGGCCTCCCCTCTCTGTCTGTGGACCCCTCTCTCTCAATCACTAATTTGTGGGCCCACTCAATTAACCCCTCCCGTACATATGACAGGTGGACCCGACCACTTAAGCCTCTCGCCTCTCACTTACTTGTGGGCCCTACACGGTTTAAAATTTAATTAACCTCTATTAATATATGACTCAATGGCAAGTGGGCCCATGCACAGTGAAGCACAGTAACTCCCTCCTCCTCTCATTGCATGTGGGCCCCCATCAATTCTGTATGCATGACATGTGGGGCCACACTGTCATCCAGCTCTATCTCCTGCTAACATGTGGGCCCCCTGACTTGTGGGACCACCATGACAATCCCTTGTCCTTCCACTGCCATGTGGGCCCATCTCCCTCTCTCTTCCATGTAGGCCACTGCCTTCTCCTCTCTCCTTCCTATGACAAGTGGGCTAGCCCTCTCTCCCAGTCACTAACCAAGGGCCCTACTTGTCAGTCACCAATTCCCAATATAATTCTGATTCCAAAAATTCAAATTAAACCTTTTCTATATTCCAGAAAAATGCTTAAAACTTCAAAAATCCAATATCTTTTTTTTTAATCCATAGCTCCGATTGACCCTGTTCAAGTCTCTAAATTTTTCTAAAAATAAGATCTACCTCATGGCACTATTAGTTATTAATAATAGTATTTTATTTCTAGGGTTTTGTGTGTTTTTCTTTAGTTTCGCGTGTAGTCGACGCTTCGGAGATTCGTCGGACGTCGGATTTTCTTGAGGATCTGAAGACGAAGACTAAGGCAAGTCACTCCTTGACCATATTGCTCCTAAATTTAAAATGTTTTGTTTGCAAAATTGCATTGCTAGTGTGCACGATAAATTGATCGGCCTCGGTTTACGTGTCGAACCAACAGACCTCACCAGTAGTTGCATAAATCTAGTAGGATGTTGATACCATATTCTTTGTCACTCCTCCTCATGGTACCTCGGTTACCATGCTCTCTGAGCATGGACTCCGATGGTTCTACCCACATCACTGCTATTTGTCGATTTGGGAAAATAGGGTTTCCACAGATTTAAAAACCCAACATGCGATGTCGGTGGAATTGCGAAACAAAATTGATTGCGAAAATCCGCGGTACAAAATGATCGCCTGTGTGGTGGCACTTCATATTCGCATATAAAGACCGTTTCCTTGAGAAATTTCATCCGAGCATCTCACAGTGCGACCACACGGGTGGAATGGGACACCCCTAGCCGAGTAACTAGATTTCCCAGGATCATTGTCGGTTGCTAATAAATGTGGAATTGGCTGGGTGCCAAGAGGGCGATATACCCCCGTCTCTGAGTACAGGAAATGAGTTCCTGGTACTTAGTTTGAGAACCCATTTATAGGGTAACGTGCTATCCTAGGTAGGCTTTGGAAAGGCCTTGTCACGAACCTTCCCCGCTGACGAGTGCAGAAAGTAAGCTCGCGTCGTGTGGGTAAAGCGTGCACCCTTTGTAAAAGTCTACAAACTGTTCGAACAGCCGTGCCCACGGTTACGGGCGAATGTGAGGTGATTCCTCTAGCGTAGTTTTGTTTGCCAGTGCTTTGCAAAAGTGATTTGTGGTATGAAAATCGTTACCAGAATCGGCCTCAATGGCTGATGGATGACCTGAGTGGTCTGAAACGGGGCTGTGTGACCCGAGATGTTGAATGACATCATAGTTTAGGCTTTCCGAGTGGAAGCGGTGTATGTCTTGAGTTCAGATTAAGGATGGCTTGAGGAGCCACTGAGATAAGTTATGAGATGAGATGATGTCTTGGATATGACTAAAGTGAAAGAAAAATAATAGAGGAAAAATGAGATTACGTCTTGAAGAGGATGAAAGTGAAAATAAAGTAATAGATGGGGATACAGTGGAAGGCTGCTTGAGGGCAGACCCACTGAACTGCTGTCGTGATCCGACAGGCGGTATACAAATACTTAAAAATAATTAAAAATCTGATTCCTCCGCTTAAGTTGTTGAAAAGCAATTCGTGGACAGGATCGAGGCGAAAGCCTCATTCCAGTTACATTGAGACAACTCACACTTTGGTTTTTGAAAATGTTTTCAAATGAAAAGGTTTGCGAAATAAACCCCAACCTATCTTTGATAGCCTGCATAACTCATGTTTTCCGTGACTTGCTGAGTACGTAAGTACTCAATCTATTTCTTTTCTCCCCTTATTCAGGAAGAGTGAAGTTGAAGTGAAGATTAGAGTTTCTTTCCTATTTCCAAGCTGTTGCTTGTGGATTAGGTTCCCGTTGCGTTGTTGTTCTGTTGCTGCTGTTTTTTTTGCAGGTTGCTGCTCAGAGCTTGTCCGAAGTCGCAACTTATAAAGGTATAATATAAATATAACATATTTTATTTAGTTGCTATGGCATAGCTCGGTTGACCGCAGGTACCAGCAAGGTTTCCTAGGACTGGTACCGGCAACGCGGTTCCACAGGAGTTGGTTCACACCAATCTCCTACAGCACTCCTTCTCTGATGTCCACTGTAGTGTGTCCAGAGCAGGAACGTGTAATAGATAGAAAACTTAGGTTACTACATTTGCAAAGTACATCATGATTTGCATATGCCTTGTAACGCCCCGTTTCAGCGAGACATAAACAACATTTGCTAAAAACTACCTGTGGAAAATTTCGATCTTGAGTGTTGAGTTGTATGTTTGTTGCCCCCCCTGCTCGATTTGCTTCCCGTCTAGATCTCGACCTTTCATCCTCTCCAAAATCCTCGTTCCAAAATAATCTTAATTTCGAATCGTCGATGCGAGCTTCGTTTCAAAAACCCTAACGACGAGTTCCCAATCTCTCCTCAGTAATCTCTGTTTCGATATCAAAACCGATGTGCCAATCTTCTGATCCATTCCGTTCTGAAGATCTGAGTCGGAACCCTAAAACACCCTCGTTGATATTCCCGTAAATTCCTTTGTTTTCTCTCTCCCTTGAAATCACTCTATCTCGATGATCTACCCCAATATGTGTGTGTGTTGTGTGTGTGTCTATATATATATATATATAATATACTATATATATATTAATAATATATATATATATATATATATATATAGCATCCATATATATATGTAAGTATAGATTGCACGCATATATACATACATGCATCATCAACCTTTTTCCCCTCCTTGTTACCATTACTTCCTCCTTTAAGCCTATATAGAGATATATATACCCATTTGCACATGTGTATATATATATATATGTAATTATGTAACAAACCTCCGCTATTGGCCTTCTGATTTCCTCCTCGAAAATCCCGTGGGCGATCGTAAATATCAAATTGAGAATTAATTTTAATTGAGTCCATCCCTCCGTTGAAATCCTTTGAAAGTTCGAGTACACAACTTCTCAAAAATATCAAATATCCCCCTTGAAATCCCTGCCCTTGACTCCCAGAGATTTTCTAAATTCATATGTATATATTTAAATTCAAACTCCTTGGAAATATCCCAAAACCCTCCCAAAATACCCAAAAGAAAGAAAAAAAAGGGCCTCACTATTCCCGTTGGCCTCGACCTCCTCCGTTCGGTCCAGCAACCCCCCTCTCGCGCGTGAGCCGCTTCTCTGCGCGGATCGGCGCCACATGGCCTGGGCGTCGTGCCTAGCCACCCGATCTCTCAGCCGTCACACCGCGTGTGAGCTGCCCGCGCCCGCTCAGATCGCCGCCACGTGCCCCTACCGCCGGAGCTCCACCGTTCGATTCCTTGCCCCTCCACTAACCCACGCGATGACGCAGCCCTCAAATCCCTGCCACGCGTCGTAGCACCGCACAGCCGTCCGGTCCCCCTCGCCCGCACCGCCCGCGCCACATCCCATGAGAGACCGGCGCGCTACGGCCAGGATGCATGATGATGTCCGAGGCCCACTTCGCGCCGCCCCAATCTCCCGCCCTCTCCCGCCCGTGCGCTCGATCTCTGACGTGTCCTAAAGTCGTGCCCGCCGTCCGATCTCCTTAGCGGCACGCGCACGCGACCCGCGCCGTTGGATCCATGCCACGTGCCCGCGCGCGCGAGGCGTCGATCTCGCGCAACAGTGCATCTTCTTCCTTCATCCGTCCCCGTCCTCGCCCCGACCACGGACCGCAGCTGTTCGGCAAAATGCCGAAGCCAACGCCTGCGCCACATCGGTCCCCGCTCGGCCCACGTGGTCGCCACTAGCCACCAAGGGCTGGACAGCCACGGCCGCCACTACCGCGCCCCTTTTTCCCCTCCTCTCCTTTGTCTCTGCCTCCAACCAAGCCGGTCAAAAGGAGCTCTTGCCGCCCGCGCCACTGCCAGCTAGCCCCCCACCTTGCGAGCCCGCGCTCCCACTCCAAACTACACCGTAAGATACACCCCCTTCCGCCGCTCCTCACAATCTGAGCCGTCAAACCAAATTCATTCCGAGGTGAATCCTATGCCATGGCGCCATCTCTCCGCCCTCCTCCCATGATTGAACCGGGAATTCTCAAGCGTGCCCCTAATCAACCTGCCTCCTCCGGAGCTCCTCCATGCCTATAAAAGCCCCCTCCCGGGAGCATTCCTCCCTGGTTGCTTCAATGCTCGAGCGTCGCCGGCCACCGCATCGGTCCGCCACCGCTTGGCTAAACCGGGACATCCCACGTTCTCCTGAGGCCCAGCCGTCCTACGCCGCCGCTCAACCGCCTCGGAGCGCCCCCTTGTCGAGCCGAGCTTGCGTCCTGGACACCGCCCCCCGACGGCATTAATCCCCTCTCCCGCCCCGACTTGACCCCGCCGTCGCCAAACCCTGTCCGTGCCCTGGATCCCACGTCGACGCCGATCCTCGGGGAGCCCCTGCAATAAGCCCATGTCTACACCTTGACCACCTCCCCTCCTCACGTACGAAAGCCGAATAGTCGCCGCCCTTTTTCTCTCCCCGATCCGTCGGCCTCCAGTCGCCAGTCGCCATCGCTCGTGATTTCCTCCATCGAACCCGTGGAGCGAGTTGATCTCGACCTCCGCCTTCAACCAGTGCCTGCCTCTCGCCCCGCGTGTCGCCACTTGTCGGATCTCTAGGCATCGACGACCGTCGAACACCGTAGCCTTGCCATGGTCACCGTCGTCGTCTTCCCCTTTCTCTCTCTTCCGTCGTCTCGGCATCCCCGTCGCCGGCCGTCGTCGCGCTCAATCTTCCCAATCCGAGCCGTTCAGTCGGTTTACCGTGGCTTTCTTCCCCCGTAGGCGCACCAGTGCCGCAGATTGTCGTCGCTTGCGGAGTGGCCTCGCGCGCCGTGCCGTTGATCTTCGCAGCCTTGCGCGTCCCGCTCGGCTAAATCGCTTCCATCGCTTCACTGCCGTGTGGACCTGCCAGTCGATCTTTTGAGGGCTGCAGTAGCACTGACATGTGGGCCTGTTTCGTCCGGTTCACCGTGATCCACCCGAGTACCTCCCCTTGGTTTCACTGACCCGTGGGCCTAGCGGGGGGGGGGGGGGGGGGGGGCAGTGGGCCTTGTCATTGACCCTACCCCGTCCTCGCTACTCCCTTTGTCCCTTTCTGCCCTGTGGGCCAGTCCTGCCAGCGGCCCACGGTGGAGGAACTCTTGTGTGGCTGACCTGTGGGCCTGTGCTGCTAGTGGGCCCCAGCTGATAGTGATTTCAGAGCAAATTCCTTTAGAAATTCCAAATAATCATTTTCTAGTTATCCAGAAATTCATTAATCTTCGAAAAATCATTCTGTTTATCCGAGACTCCGATTGATTCTGTTCCAACTCCAGTAATTTTCTAAAATTGAGATCTATTCAATGGCATTATTATTAGCACTAAATAGGATCTTTTACTGGTCTTTGTGTAGATTTTTGTGTGTTTATGCATAGTAACGGTCGTTGGAAAATTTATTTCGAGCCGATTTCGCGACGATCTCTCGACGACTCGTGAAGACCTAGAGCAAGGTAAGTCACCTTTGATCATCTCAAACCCATAATTTTGGAACTAAGTATTTTATTTGACAAATCGATACGCTAGGTACACTGTTATATTCTCGGCCGCGGTAAGACAACCGACGGAACCAACCTATTTGCTGCATGACTTCCTTAATTGATTGTGATTCCCTTACACATCCTTGTCACCGCCCTTGATAGATCCCAGTACCCGTGTCGACGGGCATGGTAGCCGGTGATCATCTATCAATTATTTAAAAGATTACGATGGGTAAAAATTTGGGTTTACGAAACATTGGAAAACTCAACACCTGGGTCGGTGCCTTGAAACTAAAATGGTTTGCGAAAACTGCGGTCGGGGATCGTGCCAGCAGGACGTGTCTCCCGCACTGCAGCTAAGGACCGATTCCTTTGGAATTTTCATCCGAACATATGACAGTATAACATATGGGGTGATATGGGATAACTCCTGCTGAGTTAACTAGTCTCCCAGGATGCCTTGTGTGCCATTGGACTGTGGATTGTGCGGAGGCGTTGGGTGGTGCCTCCTAGGTTCTGGCACAGCATGGTCTGACCTACTTGTTATTAGTCTGAGGACCCTCCAGTTGGCATTGGGTAACCTGGGAGGGTTTGGGAAATGCTTTGTCGCGAAAACCTCTATGTCATCAAATCTTACCCCATGTGTGTGAGCCGATGACTAGAGTAAGTCGCGTTGTGTGAGTAAAGTGTACCCCCTCTACAGAGATTTAAGCTGCTTGAATAGCTGTGCCCACTGTCATGGGCGGATGTAAGGTGATTCCTTAGCGTAGTTTTGTTTGGCAACTGCTTGTGAAATGATGTTTACGGATTGGGAATCCGATTTCGGCAAAATGTTGTGAAGTTGTCAAGGACAGCAGGGCTGTGGCCCCGACGAGGTTGAATCAGCCAATGGCGCTGGATCCCGAAGGTCAACTCTTGAGAGTTGCGCCGATTCAAAGATTGATACAACTCACTCCGATCGGACGAGACTCACCTCGCCCTGATTGCTGAGAAGCACCCACTAGTGGATTTAAAAAGATTTAAACAAAGCAGATTGCAAAATAACCAGTCTCTCTTTGAAGCTTGCAACAACCACCTAAGTTCCTCTGGCTTGCTGAGTACGTAAGTACTCATCCTTACTCTGTATATACATATAGTTCTCCGTCGGGAGCTGGATGCTAGAGTTACAGTGAAGAGAAGATTAGAATTTCGTCCTAGTTCCCAGCCGTTGCCTGTGTGTTGGGACTTAGTTCGCTGTTCCGCTGCTGCCGCTGCCTCTATGTTGTTCGTTAATGTCTTCGGCTTGTTCCGAAGCTACAACGTAAGTTAAGGTATATGTTTACTTATTTATTTAATGTACTGCAATGATGCACGTCTGATTACCGTGGATATCAACGCTGTGTCCTGAGATTGGTATCGGTATCGCGGTTTCGCGAGAAGGCAATTTGCGCTGAATTTCTATGGCACGTCCTAACTGATGCCGTTGTATGGCGGTGTCAGATCGGAATATGACATGCCTAATCCACCATAGTATACATGCATACCATCATCGATAAGTCCATAACCATCATAGGTGTATAATTTTGGATCATTGGATCTAAGATGAGCATTATGGATGTTTGGAGTAGCAAGCCTGTTGTTCTATCTCTGATAACTTGGATATTCGTAATAAAAGCTGCTCTTCCAAATTCTTCTTAAGTAAAATACTCACTACCCACTTATAGAGAGTGTGAGGAAGTGGTCGGACCTCGAACATATCCACCTAAATTTTATAATGATATAAATCTAATTAATTTTTTTTTCTTTGGGGTGAGGGTTTCTAGCACGAAACGTTCACGCGTGTAAGATATTCGCGAGGCTTCTTTTCTGTTTTTTAAAAGAAAGACGGCGAGGGCAACAAATATTCCCTTTTAACCGCTTCTAATAAAAAAAACTCCAAACTTCGGCTTCCAGGAATCGATTCCAGAAATCAAGAAGAGGAAGAAGCAAGGAGACGGATTCTTGGCGTCGCGGGCGATGGCGAGCAGCTCGTCGCCGTCCCAGATTCTCTGCGCCTCCTTCAATCAAAGAAACAGGTAAGAGCGAACGAGACGTAATTGGATTCAGGGGGAGTCGGCGATTGTGAATTTGGGGGTGGGGATCCGGCGAGAAAGAACCTAATTCTGTTTGTGTGCCGGGTGATTATCTTTCAGCTTGTTTTATATCGGGACGAAGGATGGATTCAGGATTTTCGATGCCCGGACTGGGAATCTCTGCTACGAGAAGAGTGAGACTTCCTTCAGAGCCTCTTCCTTTCTTTACCCTGTCCTTTGTTCTTGTTGCTCTCCATCGCCTAGGGCAAATTTCCAACAGTAGAACAGATATATTGGTACAGATTGCTCGTAGAATGTGAAGTAAAAAGGGTGAATTCCCAGTAGGATGATAAGCTAAAATAAGGTTACTTCGTGCTGCCTGCGTGAGGCAGCTAGGTTATAGTCATCGTGTGCATTGATGTATGCTACAACTAAATGAATTTTATTTCTGTGAGGATGGTAGCTGGCCATTCTATAGTATTATAAGAAGCTATGGTGTTAATGTACCTCTCTGCTGAATTTGCAGATCTTGGTGGAATCAGCAATATGGAAATGTACTTTGGGTCAAACCTTCTTGCTATAGTTGGAACCGGTGAACAGGTACCCCAGCATATTTTTCCTTGTTGTATGCTCGAGTTGTTCCTGTTGCGTGCTTGTTTCTCTAACTATTGAGTTTACATGGATGAATTTGCTAGTTAACCATCAGTTCTAATTACCTTTTACAGCCGGCGCTATCTCCTCGTCGCCTTTGCCTGTTCGACACAAAAACAGGTGCCACGAAGAAAGATCTGAACTTTAAGACTTCAGTTTTGGCTGTTCGATTAAGTGAAAAGAGGTATGCCACTAGTATTTTCTATCCTAAAAGTAAAAGGGACTGTATTACAAACATGTTAGTTTCTGATGATATAAAGATATTTCTTGGTTAACATATTTGTGCAGACCATTAACTGTATAATGGATCCTGTGTTATACTTTTATGCTCAGTTTTTTGTAAAATAGTTGTCACATCATTTGCAGGCTTGTTGTTGTACTGCAGGACAGAACGTTTATTTATGAGCTAAACAGCACTACTATATTGGAAGAAATCGAAACAGTTCCCAATACAAAAGGTAAGGATTCTACTGCTGTTCGTTTACCAAAATTACTGCCATATTAACCATACCTGGCATCAAGGTGAAGAAGCTGGAGAAAAAATCATTAAGTATTTTTAGGAGCTTTTTCTCACCGTATTTGCTGTTAATATCGTTATTGTTTGGATATCAGGTCTTTGTGCATTTGCTCCTAATTCAGAAGCATGTTATTTGGCTATCCCAGCAAGCACATCCAAAGGATCCACTTTAGTTTATAAGGCATCAGAACCTGAATTAATATGCCAGGTAATTTGAATTTGTCGTTTCTTGGTTATAATCTTATTAGCTGTTGTAGGTTATTATCTTTCCACGAGATTTTCTCGCATATCTGTAACCCCACACACAAGAATTTACTGTTCTTCCAGTCCTATATCTTTCTTGAAATTATTGCTTTAAAACACATTGCATTTCATTGATAATTTAGGATCTCTTACGGCCTTTTGAAATCAGAGGGAAGAAAAAGAACAGTTATGGAAAACTAGGCATGTAAGATATTTATTGGTATAAGCTGAAAACAGCAAAACAAATCATTTCCTGCTTTGTTTTCTGTCAATTTGTATTATTAATATGAGTAGCCTTGAAGACATTTTTGTTTTTTTTACTTCTGTTATGTTTTTTCACCATTGTTGTGTTATTGACGGACAGATAGATGCTCATCAGTCTCCCTTAGCTGCAATGGCATTTTCTTATAAGGGCACGTACCTGGCAACAGCTTCTGAAAAGGGTACTATTATTAGAGTATATCTCGTTGCACAAGCAACCAAGGTGAATTCAATGTTATTGTGTTTCTCCTTTGCAACCAACAACAACAAGCTGTGTATCATTTTCCTAATCTCTTTTTACATCTGTACTTTAACAGTCACATAGTTTTCGTCGGGGAACATACCCATCAACGATATATTCACTCTCATTTGGGCCATCGAAGGATCTGCCCGATGTTCTTGTTGCCACAAGTTCATCAGGCTCTTTGCACATGTTTTTCCTTGATGCTGCTGGAAATCGAAGGTACATATCCTGCTCAAATGTTGATAATTCGTGGACCGTTTTTGTAGGCACGATCTGATTTACTCTACTTTTCAGGAACCAAACAAAGAAATTGCTTGGTTCAATAATTCCTGGAGCAATAACTGATGCTTTGGATCCAGCTAATCATCACATTATTCACAACGTCATCCCCGCAGAAATCAAGAGGTGTTGTCAAGTTCGTCTCCTTTCTACCACTTTCTACCTTTCAATATTGTCATTGCTGATCTAATACTTTGGAATTGCAGCTGTGTAGCTGTAGATAGTGTCGAAAATTCACAAAATTCTTCCAAACTTCCTGCTTTAAGGTAAGAAATGCAAATGCCCTTTCTGCCTGTCATCTTTAGCATATAGCTACTGTTGGATAGTCAAAACTTACCTACAATTAATTGTCTTGCAAAAACTTGCAGGACTGTTGTTTATGTCATAACTCATGATGGATACTTCCGCGAGTGTACGATCAACACCACAAAGTCAAATGAATCTTCATGGGTTTTGCAACGCGAGTTCAGTCTACTGGATACCAGTTATAGCACTCCCCAGCGGGATGAACAACACATGGACTAACTAGTAGGCTGGCTGGCTCACTACAATGACAGAAGCTTCAGCTGTGTGTACATACAATGTGCAGGATAGTGTGCTCTTAGGGCTGATTCGTGGTTTGGACTGAGATTCCAACTCCAATCGGACAAGCGTATCATAGAATGAATATATAGAGGTGCCCACTAATGGTGAGGGATTTCTCATTCTGGTGGATGTAAATTATAGACAGTAACTGCCAATATATCATATGTTATTGCTGCTTCGTTACACGACTGCTAAGCTTTGCCTTGTCAAAGAAAAGACATTTCCTACCCTGAGTGGTTACAGTGAAATGAACCAGCATATTCCATGACAGAAGTCCGTGCAAATTACTCCACAGTGGGTATTGTTCTACTGTTCTAAGCGTCATGAAACCAGAAGAAAAATATAGAAGTGTAACGATTTTACTAATAACATTCCCCCTTTGTTTTAAATTTTACTTTGTTCTAAGTTAAATATTTTTAATTTTGACGATTAATTTTTAGAAATTTATATCGTTTAATATCGTAAGATTTATGTTTTTAGATTCAACATGAGAAATACTTTTATAATTTTATAATATATAATTTACATGTTGTTAAACTTTATGGATTTTAGAAAATTGAAGGTCAAAGTTTAGAATATTTAACTTAGAATATATTAAAACAACAAGTAATTTAAAATAGAGGAAATAGTAAACATTCCTTTTCCCCTACTTGCATAGCGGCATCCACGTTAAAAATCGGCGCCGTCAAGGTCATAAACAGCCATATATAACTTGCACACAAAAAAACATCCCGTTTATAGACTGGGATAATGACTGAAGTGCAGTCCCGGCAACATTATCTTTTCATTGTTTTGTTGTCTGCTATGCCAAAGTCTCCACTTCAACTCCGCCTCGAAAAACTTTATTGTTAATACATACCTTCTCAATCTTTCCCACGCTGCTCCATATCAAACAGCACTAACTCCAAGCAATCAAATCTGCAAAAGAAGAAGAAGAAGAAGAAGCATGTTTGCATTAACCATGCTGAAATTTAAATAAGAAAAACGTTTGTTATTAGGGATTTCTGGGCTTCGTGTCCAATTTCTACTGCACCAATTTATCTTTTTTAGAACGTCACCAAAGCATATGAAAAATGTTTATGGAGGTATATGTTGTCACCTGGGCTGCCTTTGCTTTGAGCCTCTGAATCTCGTCCTGCGAACACACTAGCCTGCAGTGCTCCAAAATTTCAGGACTGGGCTATTTAATTCCTTAACCCTTGGGTTTAAAAGGATGAGCTAAAAGATCATTACCGCCATTGCAGCTCGGTGATCTCATTGACCAGCTCCTTCTCCTTTTCCAATGCCGCTTCCAACTGAAAAGGGCGTATGGTAAGCTCTTTTAACCAAGTACCATAACACTGAAAATTATGACTACATTCCTACACTGACTTGTATTTTTCCCACTACTACATTTTAGGGATTATATAGCAATCACTGGTCATTAGTCCCCTATAATCGTCTACAGAGCTAAATTCGAAATTCATCATAAATGTGGTTTTTAACTCACCAATGATCTGTCAACTGATAATGCCGATGATGGAGATGATGAGCGACTTGCAGGAGCAATGCAGGCAGGTGATGCCATATCACAAATACTTAACTGTTTCATCGAATGAAGTATTTGCTCCTGCAAGTGAGGACATGACTATAATATCAACAGAGCTAAAAGTGTTCTGGATTTTCACATTAAGTTTCATGATGGATGGATTTCCGTTTTTCTTTTTGTGATTCGTGAGTTCACGAGAGATTTACCCTCTGAAGCATATTTGTCTGTAGAACATTGTACAGCTGCATGTAAAGGGCACCACCAATAATGGTTGATGCAGCCTCAATTGAAGATGGTATACTTAATGAAGGAAGGTGAGAAATTGCCTGCGTAACAGCAAGATTGCATGTTTGTTAATCGGGGAAAAACCCACAATCTAATGACTTGTATATTGCTCCTGTCCCAACAGATCGCATCAGTTCTTGAATCAAAACATATTCAAAGTCCTAGAGATATAGTAGATGTGATAAAGCCAACAACCTGCATGCTATGACACTTTTGTAGGATTGGTGGGTGAGCCTGAAATGAAAAATCATGTCATCCCAGAGTTAACAGCACATGCGCTAAGTATTTATGGCTGCAAATTACCTTATCCAACTCAACATGCCCAGGTGTAACTTTAAAACGGCCTCTTTGCTGTATAAGAGGAGGTTTTGATCTATCGTCATGATCCTCAACATTTGCTACTGTATTAAAACGAAGTACGTTAGACACATAAGCAAATACAAGGTTTTTCGTAGCTGTAAGGAACTTATTCTGATGAGTTACCACTGCGTTAGCTGATGCTCAAACTAGACTGCGTTGTCAATATGGTAAAGAAGAATACACAGACTCAGGATTAAATGCATTTCACTACCTGATGATTTAGGCACCTTGGGAACAGCTTCAGGGGATGGTTCATCTGCAACTTGCAAGGGCCCTCCATTGCACTTGTCACGGTTATGAATGTTAATTTGATGCTTCGAGCTGAAAGAATAAGAGGCATGCTGTTACACTGTTTAAAAATAGCACAAAAGTGTCAAGTTCCACACCCTATATAGCAACAGCTTCTCGAGGAACACTGTAAATAAAAAGGGATTAGTCGTATTCGTGGTGATTTGAGATTATCATTTAAGATTTCAGCATTAGAAACAAGCCCAAAGTGTAAGAGGTAGTAAACAGAAGTCAATTATATAAGACAGAAATGTGGTGCAACCATAGGTATGAACATGTACTCCCTCTGTCTCAAGAAAATCAATTCTGCCTAGTGTTTTTTTTTGGGGACGGAGAGAGTAGCTCTCATGTACAGTCTCTACTGCTGAATAATATGCATAAAATGGGAAACCCAAGTAAAATAACTCTTGACGGCTATAACACAATCAGTGGCACTGTTGTCTAAATGAAACTTCATATATGGTTACTGTCAGCTACACTACTATTTCACAAGATGGACATAACGAAAAGCCTTCAGGCACTAAAAAGAATATATGCCTGATATCTCAGAAGTTGAACAGTGAAATTATACAAGGACATTAGCTATGTTTAGTTTTAGTGTCACTTTTGTAGTTCTGAGTTCTGTGATGTAACAACGATCTTTCTGTCAACACTGATGTAACTTATACCTCCATAATAGTCCACAATTATTTGGCTCATCAACCGTGGACTAGGATGCCGGCATGTTTGACCCATCAAAACTACGAAATACAGCTATTGATAAACTAAAACAGGTCCTAGAACAAAATTTGAATCGTTGTAAAGCAAATCATGTTCAATATTTCTAATTTGGGGCGCCTGATACTTGGAAAAATGTGATTCTTCTAATGTAGCATTCACTGTTTAGTTTTTAAGGTTGAACAAACCTGTCTTTGGATGAAACAAATCCATCAGATGAGCAAGAACTGAAAGAAAACTTCCTTTCATGAAATGAGCTGGTTGGAATAGCATCTGAATCTTTCTCTTGTAAGTCCAATTCAGAACTTTCCGCAGAACTGTGTTTCCTGACCTGGCCATTTGCATGTACCCCATTTGTAGCCCTGCGCATTGATGTATTCCTGACAGTTTAAAAAGTAAATAGCTAATTTTCAGAAGATAATGGTACAAGTACACTGCAGAAATAGCCTATATAATCTGGCACTGCCATTACTCTAGTGGTTCAACAGAAAATAAGATCCTCTTATTTGCGAGCAACTATAAGAATCTGAATAAATTCACATAACAGATAAATTACCTTGATAAACAAATGGAGCGCTCAGGAGATGAAACTGTTGACTTATCATTTCTCGTCACATCATTTTCCTACTAACTTTGCTCGGTGTTAGATGGAGCGAAACTTTATGCTAGGTTAGAACACAAAAATTTATACAGGAAAATGATACTTACGGTGTCCGTATCATACTTAAGTGAAAAAACTCTTGACAAATGAGGCCCTGTTGCTCGCTCTGGTAAATTGGCGTCTAGGTCATAGAAAGATGATGCATCTGAATCTTTGCATGATATACTGTCGTCACACTCTGTAACCTGGGAAAAGACAAATAGAGTAAATTACAGGATGTGGAATCAATGGCTAAAGAAGAAAAGAGAAAGGTAGTTCTTACAAGTGAAGCTTGAGACTTCAGGTCATCCATATCAAAGTTCCAGCTACTGATACCCCTTTTGTATTCATCCTATCAACACAAGAAACATGAGGAGTATTATTTGCTTATAACAGAGTGGCGACGATGAAATAAACATATGAAGATCAAGATAATAAAAATGAAATGCCCTAGAATCCTCAGTTCAGGTAATAAAGGCCTAATGATATGTTATAGTTTTTACACTAAGAATGGGTAAGTTTTTTAGTGCTATGAACAGAGATTGCAATTTCCTCACAAAGCAAAAGAATTTTTTAGTATGGGCTCCTCACCAAGGTTAAGATCCCCATTACTATGTTTCCTAAAATATGTTTTGGGAAACCTTTATTCACTTATATTTTTCAGAAACATAAAATAAGTATGCAACAATAACTTCCTTGATCCTAGGATAAAGAAACTAACGAGAAAGAACTGTATTCTTTGACCTGCACGGAAGGCGTACAAATGCTTGATTATTTAATGACACCATCATATAAACAATTATGCAAGGCGTATGAAAAAGGCTAAGTGCAAATACTATAAGAATAGAACCATTGTCAGGAAAGATACTATCAGAATTCTTTTCGAGATGATCTAACAGAGATGTAGAATTGGCACCTGTGAGATTTCTTCTTTCTTTCCATCAGGCATTTTCTTTTGAGCAAGTAAAACTTCATCCTTTTCCTATAATTGATAGTAAAGCTCCACTATTAAATCCCTAAAAACGATCAGCCACCCAAAAAACAGTTATAGACAACTTAAACCAGTGTACCTTCAGAGCTTGATATCTGGCACCAAGACCAGGCAATCCCTCTAAAAGCTTTCGAGTAATGAAATCACTGGAACGAGCTTGCTTGAAAAAGGGTTGCTTCAGCAATTTTTTTGCTGAAGGCCTTTTGGAAGGGTCTTTTACCAGACACATAGCGACCATTTGCTTGAAATGCTGATATACGGGATAATCATAGTTGACAAATAAAAGGTTATTCTCAACATAAATAATACAAAGATAGTAGGTTCGTTCAAGTATTAAACATATTTACCCTTGAAAACTTCTTATCTCTCTCATAGTCAAGACCCGGAGGGGCATTCTGAAGTGTCATTAGTAAGACCTGACAAAGTGTATGAATTATAGAACCTTAGAAACATATAAGTCCACCAAACCATCATAAGGGGTTGCTTCGAAGTTATCTCAATGCTATATATGCGTTTGACTATACCTTCATGGGAGGGAACTTTGAGAAAGGAGCGTGACCATGGGCAAGTTCTAGTGCAGTAATTCCAAAGGACCATATGTCTGCCCTGTAATATATGTGTCAGATCAAACTTGTAAACATGCCACAGTAAAAAAGGTTTCCAGATAGTTAAAATAAAGTTAGTAGGCTACTTGAAATCGTATCCATGTAGCTGCTCCATAACCTCTGGTGCCATCCTAATAAATTACAAGAGTCCACAGATAAAGATGTGTGAAGACAAGCTAATGGCACAGAAAGGAAAGCAAATTCGCCACTTTTTTCAAGAATAGTACCAGCAAGGAGTTCCCACGAAAGTATTTCTAGCCCGTTGCCTGTCACCAGAATCAAAAAGGCAAGCAGAAACGCCAAAATCTCCAAGCTTGACTCCACCCCGTGAATCAACGAGTATATTCCCTGCCTATGACCCAAAAAAAAAGGAAAAAGGCTGCAGCAATATAGCATTTCGGGAAACAGCCAATTTAAGAATATGTATGAGAGATATCCAATATTCATTTACCTTTACATCACGATGTATATGCCCATGATTATGAACATACTCCAAACCTTTCAGGACTTCACGAAGTATTGTTGCAATGATAGCTTCTTCAAAACCATCTGGGTAGACTGACTTCATTATGTGAAGACAAGACCCTCCAGCCATGTAGGGCATAACCACCCATAGCGTCTGGTCATTTGTAAATGAACAATGCGCCTTTACAACGTTAGGATGATCTATGAGAATCATCGTCTGAGCTTCACGCATGATGTTGTTCTGCATCGAGCATCCGTGTTATCATTTCAGACACATGCAGTGGCAAATTTGCAAACAGAGGGAGGAAGTAACGTCAATAGAATTCATGAATCATGATACTGCGGCTGGCAATGCAAAAAGGCAATAGAGCCAACAGGATGGCCTCTTAAAGTTTTCATAATTATATAACCTATTTGCATTACAGCTGACCACGACAATCTTACACGAATATGCACAATCTATACAAATTTGAGCTATAACAAACGCAACATTTTTGTATGTAAGTCATATGATGAAATTTCAACATGACAGTATGCGACTCATTGGATCAACGGGCCCTTGGACAACATCATCCACAAGTACATTTGTAAAAATTAAAATGCACCGGAGGATAATAGTCTAATTTGCGCATCGAACAGGTTAATCGAGATCAGGCATCTCTTTCTCTATGCAGGATTGAGCCCAGCGAACGAAATGGAGATGATCTATATGTTGGGGCAACGCGAACGCGCAAACGTAGGGTGTTTAGGCGAGGAAATGGCATCCTTACCAGGTCGCTGTTGGTGCGCTCGAAGTCGAGCACCTTGACGGCGACGATCTCGTCGAGTGGCCTGCAGAGCGAGCGGTACACGATGGCACTGACGCCCTGCCCGATCTCTTCGTACAGCTCGTAGTCCTCCACGCGGATCGGGTACTTCCGCCTCTCCCCTCCCAATCCCGCCGCCGCCGCCACCTTCTCCCACGCCCCGGCCATGTTCGCCGCCTACCAGCCCACCTGCATCCACCTCTCCTGCGCCTCCCCTCCCGAAACAGACGGCGCGGCCAGCCTCCCCCGCCGAACCGACCCGATCCCGGCGGCGATCGCGGAACCGTAATCCGACGGAACCCTAGGTTCGCACCACGCGCCACCACGCGAGAGGGCGCTGCAATTGGTGGAGCGGTTTGGCGATGGGAGTGGAGGCGAGGTCGAGGAGAGAGGAGAGGCGAGGAGAGGAGGAGGAGGAGCGGAGGGGGACGTGTGAATGGTCGCGCGTTGCGGAGGAGAGCGAGAGATTTGGAGAGGAGGTTGCGGGGCGATGGGCTCGTGGCCGCCGAAGCGGGAGGCCGGAGATTTGTATCGAGGGAGCGCGCCACCTGGCCGGCCGGGGAGGAGGAATGGGGCTTACGTGGCGTCTCGGAGCGCGTCGGATCAACGGCCGTGGGGTTTGGACGGCGATGCCTATTATCACTGTACGGTATTGGGCATACTTAAGAAGAACAGATGGTATTTGATATTTTGGATTTTGAATTCTAAATCAGCCGATGCATGAAACGTGTGACACTAGTAAGAGGTGCTCGCATGTAACTTTTGGTAACACGTGATCATAACATGGAGATTATCATAAGGTTCGTTTGGTATCTCATATTCAGCACATAAATAGTACTGATTTTGTAAAGTAAGGGGGTTATTTGTAAAATTTTTGTGTTTATCTTACAACTTTTAATCGTATCACGCAGGAAACCAATCATATGAAGATGAAGATGACATAGGTGGCTGGATTGGAGAAGGCTCACACTGCCTAGATAATTAAACCTCATGTACTACAAAACCACAACTTGTCCGGAATCCGTTGTAGTCTAGCTGGTCAGGATACTCGGCTCTCACCCGAGAGACCCGGGTTCGAGTCCCGGCAACGGAAATTTTTTGTAGTTTTTTTTTTTGCGAACATTTGGTTTTTAAAAGCGTCTTGTACAGCAAGTTATGTTGCTCAGACTGCAGCTGCCATGCTCTCTTGTCTTCTTAATAAGACTCAAATAATCCTCCTCTGATTTCAAAGGCAGACGCTTTCCGCTCCTTCGATCTTGTATGATCTGTTAGAGTCCGTTTCATACAGCTTCTACTTTAAACACGAAAATATCATTTCACTTTTATAGTATAATTTTTAAAAGTCACTCTATATTATCTAGAATCTCAAAATTATTTAACACAGCTTCAACTCCACAGAACGAGAATCTATTGTGCCAAACCGTGCCCTTATATTGTCCCTCGCCACAGGTGTACAGGCAAAGTACTGGCACTATATACGTTTTGCTGGCTCAGATTTCAGAGTGCAATTTTGCACAGCTCATCTGTGTAGCACACATCACACATGCGCTAGTACACTGGCTTCCTAACTCTGAAGCTGTATACACTTGTCTCTAACGAAACGAACCCAACCGAAGCGGTAACCGCGGGGTCGCCTTCCTTTGGATTGGATTGCGCCTGAAACCCCCATCAGGGTTCAGAAAGCCGCACGCGATACGCTACTCTTGGTTTGCTTCAGACTCTTCCGATATCTCAAGCTAGGGGAACCAACCAGGCAGGCAGGCGAGGCACCAACTGATTGGATCATTGGAGGCATTGAGCTGGTCCAGCTGGACATGGCAAAGGCAGCACAGATAATGATCTATGAAGATACCGTGAACACCCGATATATCTATCCTTTAAAAAAACTTCAATAATAATGCAGTGAATCTACTACATTATCTATATTTTTATTATAGTTTTATATATTATCCCTTAAATTTCTTAATATTACGTAACTAAATCTAAATAGATAGCCACATATAAGATTAAATTAAGATGAGTATTTCCTATAGAAAAAGACAAGCAACATGTTTTATAAAAAAAATACTTCTATTTATTTTCGATAATACCATAATATTTTTTTATTCGTAACAAAGCATAAGTATTTAGCTCGTCTTATCTGAAGCACCTGGTCATAGCACTTAGCTGGAAATGAACAGGCCCATGCTAAAGTCATGGAAGTCATGCGCGTTCTGCACCTTAGCTTCAGTTACATGTCACTTAAGTCAGCGTTTAGCTTGGGCTCAGCCGTATGTATTCGTTAGCTTATTATTAATTAAGCATTAATTATTATAAACTTTAAAAATAAATTTATTTGTCCCTTTTAGAAAAACTTTTATGTAGAAAAATTTCATTAAAAAAACACCGTTTAGTAGTTTAAAAAACATGTTCAAGATAAGCTACTAGCCACCACAAGCTAAAAAGAATATGGCCTAAACTTCACACGAACGACCAATTTCTATAGATTTTTCCTTTTACAGGTTCAAGTTGGAGCCAAAGTCTGTAAATCCAATCAAGACCAGTATGATACGACAAAAAAAGATCAAACCTACACAAGTTTATTGCTACAGCATGCAGTTGGGTTTAAAACAGGGTGCAGATTGCGCAGTTGCCATACGGGTAGCTTTACCGATAGCGAGCAGTACACTTCCGGCGTGTTCTCTTGTATTCCTCGCGCCACTGCACGCTGCACTGCTGCAGCAGCGGGCTTTGTTGCTTCCCTCAATTGGGTGGGTAGGGACCTGAGTCCCCGACCTGACCACTAGCAGCAGCGAGCGCACCACTCCTCCACTGCGCCAAGTTTTTATTTTTTATTTTTGAAAACCTGCGCCAAGGTCACTCACCGTCATCGCACTCAAAAAACGCATGTTCACTTTATTGCAAGAAAAGACCTTACCAGCCCAAATTTTATTATTAACAAATTTTGGTAAGACATGATAACGTGCGGTGGTGTTTTATTTAAAGCCTTACTAAAATTTAATAGAAATTTTGAGAGTATAAAATTTTGTTGTTACTAAAAATTTAGCAGAGTTGTGTTGACGATGTTATATATAGGTGGCTAAACGGGTCGTGCTCGTGCTTGGGCCGTACCGTGCCGGTCCGGTGGCAACCGAGCCATGCCGGCCCAGCCCACGGGCTAAGGCGCCAGTCCAAACACAGCACGGCCAAATGGGTTGTGCCGGCACTGCCCATCTGGCTATCACTAATGCTATATTTAGAGAGTATTTGCAGATGAGGAAAAAAAGAAGATAACGTAAAATGAGATGAGCCATTAGCGTATGATTAATTGAGTTTTAATTATTATAAACTTGAAAAATAGATTTATTTGATTTTTAGAGCAACTTTTATATAGAAACTTTTTTAAAAAACTCACCGTTTAGTAATTTGGGAAGCGTACTTACAGAAAATAAGATAGTTTCTCTCTCTTTTCTCACCTTCGAAAGGAGCATTAGTTGTTGTCTTACCAAATATTAATAATACTAAAATTTAGAAAGATTAAAAATAACAACAAAATAAATAAGTCCACACTAGCACTAACTACGTCAAGAGGGGAGAGGGAGATGATGATCAGATAGATGTGAATCTCAACTAGAATTTGTAAGGCTCGGTTTTATTGATATTATATAGTTCAAAAAAGAATTTATCGCTATTTTGAAACTTGTCATGGCTGCGTGATGCGTCTGATGGCTTCAATTGCTGTAGATATATTTCTCATTTTATATTAATCCTTGTATACGTCAAACAAGTCGTCAGTACGTAGTAGGGCCATGAGAAGGGACAGTCCAAACCGACGTGCACTACTCTACTACTACTAGTCCGTTCGGGTTCGGAACGGTGCACGCGCAGAACATTTGGTTCCAGACTTTTCGGGCTGCAGCAGATGTCTGTGTTACAACTCAATTTACATGTAATCTAATTATTTATACAAGGTGACTGTTTGGAAAAGGATATGTCCCTTTCGATCGGATATAACCGTTGCCAATGGATGCTATTGGTAACCCATTCTACAGTATATGTACTGTAAACAGTATAATCTCAAGTAGAATTAACAGAGATTATTCACTCACTATTTTCTCTGAACACGTTATCACGCACGTAGAAACTCCACTGAGTTGAAGAAACGAGAAGAAGAGAAAGGCAAGGTAGGAAACTTCACCTATGTGAACACCACCGTGCAACGATACGCAGTGTGATGTCTTCCATTCAATCTCTCGGCGACATGCTTCGCCACCTTCTCCGTCGTCGTCTCGGGGAAAGGCCCGGAAGTCAACGGACGCAGCCTCGCCACCGAGTTCGTGCAGCTGTGGAGCGTTGTCGTTTCGGCATGGCACAGGTGTTGGTGCAGCCGCTTGTGGAGACCGCCACAGTACAAGCCACCATGGACGCCGTTCACATCCGCGCCGAGGCTCCTGTCACGGCACCATCACCACCTCCACCGGGCTTCATCGCCACCAGCCACCAGTTGACGCCGAAGTGCCATCGACCGTGAGGGAAGCACGGTGTCTGCGCTCCGACGCCTACACCAGTGAGGCCGCAGGGGTGCACCGCGACGCTGCGCGTCGTAAGCCGCCTATGCCGATGGAGGCCCGTCGGGAAGAAGGACAGCGGCCCGAGTAGCCGATGCGCGCCGGACCTTGGTGGCTCGGCATGGCACACGCCCCCTCTTCCGCCGGCGAGTCCATGCCGGCGTTGCGGCATACCCCTGACCCCTTTTTGGCCCCCCTCGTGGGCTGGCCGACCACGGCCCATCTCCCCCTTGTGCGCACAAGGACAAGAGGCCGAAAGGCCGCCTAGGTCAAGGCCCAGGTTGTGTGATTTTTGCAGTTTGGCCCTATACTTAAATAAAAACTATAAAAATATCATGTGTTTTTATGTTTAAGTCCCTGTACTTGTTTTTCATTGTAACAGTTTTGTTATAATTACAAACCAGACTCTATGAGTACTGGATTTTATGTAAATGTTCAAAGTGGATGTCCATATGTATTCCTAATAATATTTTACATATTTGAGATTATTATTATATTGCAGTCGATATATTTCCTTGCAATTTAATTATCGACCATGTTTAAATTTTGCAATTTATTTATTTTGCAAATTTAAATTTTGAATTCCCATTAATTAAGTCATTGTACTTAATTCCATTGGAATTCATATGCATAATATCACTAAAAATTCCTCCATTGATTATTGAAAATCATGACAATGCTAACTACTACAAAATATTTGTAGATTATACCACTGACATCTACTACAATACTTTGTAGATTATGTCAACGATATTTACTACAATACACTTGTAGATTATGCCTTTGGCATCTATTACAATTTTTGTAGATTATGCCCAAATTAATGAGGCAACTCGTTTAAAAATTTGGTGTTTACACCAAGACATGATTTTCGATATACAAAAATATAACTCAAAACTATGGAGTCTAAAGCATCTACTGCAAATTTTGTAGACTATGCCATTAGCAACGAGACACCTCGTCCATAGGGTTATATTCCAAACATGAGGTCTACGCTATGTTGGATGCAAGATACATATTGTATTCAGATATTTACATATTATTACAACCATTACCATACAAAATTAATTTACTCCTTGTAAATTAATCAATTTGTGGTATTTCTTATATAGGACTAAGATGGCCACCAAAGAGTTTAAGATTCTCGCTCTTGATGGCCACAACTACCCTACATAGGCTATGGATGTCAACGTCAGCCTAGCCACTCGGTGTATGTTGATAGTGATACTTGATCCTCCTAAAGGAGAAGCTCCGCCTAATATTGCTCCTAATGTGATGTATACTGTCTTATATATTATAAGAAATCATATACATCCAGATTTAAAGGCGGAGTATCTCTATGAGTAGAATCCACGAAACCTATGGTTAGCCCTCAAGAATAGGTATGAATGGCAGAAATCTGTGATACTTCCATAGGCTAATTATGAATGGGCACATCTCTGGCTACAAAATTTCAAAGCAGTCGGAGCATACGATCATGCACTTCATAACATTTGCTCAAAGTTGTGGTTTTGTGAAAAAGAACACACTGATACGGAGAAGATAGAGAAGACACTCTCTACCATGCTCCCCACAGACCGGATCTTACAGCACCAATGACGTGCTGCAAATTACTAAACTTATTCTGATCCGATGCACTTTATAACTCAAGTTGAAAAGCATGATGAACTCCTTTTAAGAAATAATCAACAACGCCCTGTTGGGACAGCTCCCTTGCCTGAAGTGCATGCGAACATACATGATCAGAATAAACCGAAGTTTGATGAAAATGGGTACCATCCAAAGAACTTTAGGGATAAACGCAAACACAACAAGAAGCAAAGGTCTCGTGGATTCCAAAAGGGGAAAGTAATTTCAAGAACAAAAATAAATCTGACATTTGTCAGAAGTGTGGCTGTTACAGCCATACAACTAAGAAATGTCGTACCCCCAAACATCTTATCAACTTATACCTTCAGTCTGTGGCCAAAGGCAAGCCTGCTCAAGATGAGAGGATTAAATCACACTTTAACCTCTAAATCGACAACACCGGTGGAGCAAGCTGTTCTCAAAAGTTTCTAGAGGAACTCAAGAGCAATGTGGTCCCTCCTCAAAGGGTGAACCCATGACCACTGACGACATGATTGTGGAGTTTGCTTCACAAGATCTGTTTGGAGACCTTATATAGTCTCCCAATAATATAGATACTATATTAATTATATCCTAGTATGTGTTTTAATAATACTAAGTTGTCATCTATATTGTAAGCTAGTATGCTACAATAATATACCGAACATATTCAATGTTAAATAAATGTTTGTACATAGTCTATATATCTGATAAGAATTTCATATCAAATTCTTCTATATATAGATTTTACGGTATTCAATGGAGGAATTATGTCTTGTGGATAGTGGAACCACAAACTCAATACTTCAGGATATAAAATATTTCTTGACTCTTACAAAGAGACAAGGAAGTGTTTTAACAATCGGTGGACGCGATGCAAAGATAGTTGTAACGCCCCAGAAATTCATAACCAGAATTTTGAACATTTCTGTGTATTAAATCCCTATCTAGGAAAGCCAGGGTACACAATACCAAGTTACCATACAGAGTGTGTCTTACAAACAGAATAAAATGATTACATAATGCAGTGGTAAAAACAAATAAAGTCCATATACAACTAGCTAAGCGAAGGCTTCCATTCCACAGGCATGTTAACGGCGGAGCCAGCCTAGTCCTCTTGCTGATCCTCGTCAGACATGTACTTTACCACTGAGAGGGGAAAAGGAGCAAGACTGAGTACCACCATAGTACTCAACAAATCACACTCATAAATATGCACAATGCACGGGAGACAAAGATAGGCTAGAGGTTTATTTGCGTAAAAGCAGTTACAAACAGTAGTAGTTCGCAAACGGTGAAAAGATTGATTAATTGAACAATATTAATCCTCCACTGATTAACGTTACACCACGTTAACCAGGCCCAACCATCCACCTGAACTATACCAGTTCCATTAAGTCAAGTTAATTAAGTAAGAGTGAGACTAATCACGGTGAGTCTTGACCAATCGTCCATATCTGTGGGCGCAGCTATTTGAAAAGATTTACTCTGATCAGAGGTGTACAACTGTACCCACAAGACACAGCCCCACACATATTCCCGTGTGCCGGGCGTGTCACCACGACACCCCGTGAGAGGCTATGACAGGACCATTCACGCAATCTCTCCCTAACCATCCACACTACGCTGAGGTTGCACCTGTCGTCAGGACACCCCACATCGGCCAGGCTACCCCCCTTGCGCCACAATGGATCCAGAAGCCGATCAACCTGACCCCGAGCCGACCCAACTCCATCACGCCCATTCTCACCAACGGTGCCTAGGAAAGAGAGAAGAGACGCTACAAGTCCAGCCGTTGCCCACACTGGCTTATGGAATGTACGAGTATTTGCCCAAGAGGTTCCCGCAAACCGGTCCTTAATTGCCATGGGTGTGACCAACAAAACCATGCACCCACAGCCAACCATTTAGGTCAAATTTTAGTAACTTAACATCAACATATCCAAAGTTTCATTTTTTGACATCGAGTCAAACCATAAATGTAAATTAAAGTATTTAAACCCCATATGAGCTAAAAGTTTCTAAGCAGGGCTAAGCATCCTAACAATAGCCTCTAGTCATATTATTATCCAGCTGCAAAGGTATACAGGTGGAATAAAGTCAGAGCAATTAAAATTGCATTTATATAGGTCACCCTTCCCACATGAAATGATGAAATAATGCATGTTTATTAATTTAAAACAAATTATTTGCCATAAATGGGTACAAAATGAACGAGGAAACGATACGACTTGCCTTGCTCCGGCTCGGCGAATTCGGCAACGACTTCGTAGTAAACCGGAGAATCGGCAGCGTCGGTTTCTATAGCAAACAACGCACAAACAATTAAAAACAATACATGTGGACATTGAAACAGGGGCTAAAAATATTTTTACTGGATTCTTGGCATTTTTTAGATTAAAAGAAATTTGAATGGAATTAATCGGAGCTCGTGTGAATTAGTTATGAATTTTAGAAGTTTTACTATGATTTTCCTATGCAAAAACAATTTCTAAACGATTTATTGCGCATTAACAAGGATTAATGCGTCAGCGGACCACGGGGAACCGGTGCCAACAGGCAGGACCCACGGGTCAGTGGCGCAAGAGAGTACGGCGCACGGTGGACGCAGGCCACGCGCGTGTGACCGCGGACATAGGCACACGAGCGGTCCCGATCTGCCGAGGCAGATCGGACGGCTCAGACCAAGTCAGGAACGAGCCCCGCCGGCACATGTAGCCAGCAACGGCGAGCGTGGCCCAATGGTCGCCACCGGCGACCATTCGGCGCGGCGGAGGGTAGCGGCAAGCGGCGGAGGAGGTGAGGAATGCGGCCGAGTGCTCACCGAGGTGCAGTGATCGACGGAGAGCGGCAAACGGCGGCGAGCAGTGAGGATTGGTGGCAACGAGGTTCGGGTAGCCAACGGTGTTGGCGTTCTGGCGGCTCAAAGCGACGATGGAGGTGCGGGAGGACCTGGCAAAGGTGTAGAACATGTTAGGAGGGAAAAAGACCGAGTGGGTCGACGGAAATCCGCGGTCGACTGCTGGCGGAGAGGCTTACCGAAAGGGGATGACGGAGAGGATGGAGTTTCGGCCGGAATCCTAGGTGACCGGCGGCGAAACAAGACGCAGCAGGATGCGGCGAAGCTAGTGAGTGTGAGTGCGGTAGTCAGCGACGGCTGTAGCGACGACGGCATGTGTCTGGAGTCAGCAGAGCGCGGCGCTGATTCGGAAGCTCGGCGCGGAGGTGGTTTGGGTACTCGACAAGCGTGGGCAAATAAGGGGAAAGTGAGGACGGAGCATGGGGAGAGTTTATATGTACTCGGCTGCGGGAGTTCGTGGCCAAGTTGGCCGAATTTCACGGGGTTGAGGACGGTGGCCGTGGCGGCTAGTGGGCGTAATTCAACCGCGGTCGTGGGCAAGAGGGGAGGAGAAGGTGGGGTAGATGGGTGGGGACTCAGTTCGTGGCGTTTGAATCAAGGGCTGAGGCGCGGGGGAGTGAGGACGGGCAAAATCCGACGCTCAGGGAAGGCCGATCCCCTCCGGAAGAGTCGGCCGAAGGTTGAAGATGGGTCTGACATGTGGGTCCCGGCCCCACATGTCAGCAGGCGAGGCGAGTCGACACGGCTGGCAGCCGGGCCAGGCTAGTTAGTGAGGAGGAACGCAGATAGGCGTGAGGCAACGTGGGCTGCGGCAGGCCGAGGAACAACACTCGGCCGCGGCCCAGCGGGAAGAAAGAAAAGGAAAAAGAGAAAATAAAGGAAAAAAAAGGAAAAAGAGAATTTCCAGAAGTATTTTAATTTCGATAATTTGTTTTGATTTATTAAAAATACTTCCAGTACTCTAAAAATTCCCATAAAAATCCTATTAGTGTATTTTGGCAAAGAGAATATAGAAAAAAATATTCTCAGCCCTGATAATTTATTATTTTATATTTTTCTTATTTAATTATTTACCTTGGCCTTTTAAAATAATTTCTTTGAGGCTTCTTCTTTAATATATTTTGTGTGGCTCTATTTAAGGGGAAACTCCGGGTGTGACAATAATTGGCTCTAGTCGTGTCTCTATCACACTCCCAATAAGTACTCAATTGACAATTGAGGATGCATTACTATATCCCGATTCTACTCGTACCCTTTTGATTTATAGAGATATCCGTTAGAATGGTTTCCATGTCGAATCTCAAGATGACAACAAACAGAAATATCTCCTCTTAACAAAAAACAACGGATATGGCAAACAAGTGCTTGAAAAAATTGTATCTTTATCCTCTGGATTGTGCTACACGTACATCAAGCCCGTACAACATATTGCATATAAGGTTATTTTTCAGAATATTGACATATTTCAAACTTAGCATGATCGTTTTGGCCATCCTAGTATAGGGACGATGCGGAAAATTATTAGCAATTCAATTGGTCATGTTTTTAAGAGCAATAAATTTCCATAATCTTCGGATTTTGTGTGCATCTCATGTGCCACTAGGAAATTGATTTTAAGGTCTTCTTACATTAAGATCAGAGCTGAGTCACTAAAATTTCTTGAACGCATTCAAGGTGATATATGTGGTCCTATTCAACCACTAAGTGGACCATTCAGGTACTTTATGATTTTAATTGACGCATCTACACGATGGTCACACATGTGTGTTTTTTATCCACACGAAACAATGTATTTGCCAAATTGATTGGTCAAATTATTAAATTGTGAGCACATCATCCTGAACATTAAATTCAATCAATTTGAATAGACAACGCTACTGAATTTTCATCTCGTGCCTTCAATGACTATTGTATGGCCTTCAGAATTCAAGTTCAGCACTCTGTTCTATATGTTCACATGCAAAATGGTTTAGCTGAATCTCTTATTAAGAGAATAAAGCTCATAGCAAGACCATTGTTGCAAAATTACAATTTACCAACATCTTGTTGGGGTCATGCAATTTTACACGCTGCTGACTTGACACAATTGCATCCAACTACTTACATAGCAACTCCCCCTTACAACTAGTACGTAGAAATCCACCAGATATTTTCCATCTACGGAAGTTCGGTTGCGCTACATACGTACCGATCTCACCACCACAGCGTACTGCTATGGGTCCATACAGGAAACTTGGTATTTATGTGGGATGTAAATCTTAGTCAATCATAAAATACCTTAAGCCTCTTACAGGGGACTTGTTTTCAGCCTGGTACGCTGACTACATCTTCAATGAAGAACATTTCCCGATATTAGGAGGAGATTTCAAGTACCAAAAAGAATGCCCGGAAATTGATTGAAATACTCAAGACATTTCAGCATTGGATACACGTACTCAAGAAACTAAACTTCAAGTTCAGAAGATTATTCATTTGCAAAATATTACAAATAACCTGTCAGATGCATTTACTAATTATAGAGGTGTCACAAAATCCTATAATCCTGCCAGAAACGTGCCAGAAAGAGTGGAGATACCATCGAGAACTACTCAACTCCTAGTTCAAAATAAGAGGTGGGAGAAGTACGGCACCCAAGGCGGATACAGCTTCTTGCAAGTGACAATGGAAACAAAATAATAAATCTTCTGACACAGTAAATGCAGATCAACGTCAAGATGATGAAAGCCTCAGGATCCATGAACCCAGATTAACAGTGCACTCTATTACTGATACTGGGACATCGGAAAACCCTGACTCAAATGTTTTAGGAAATAACAATGAGTCAACAGGAGACCATGAAATTTCCACAAATTATATTGATTCTAGAGAATCATATGATAGAAAGACTACAATTGCCGACAACTATTTTTCTGTAATGATTGCAAGCAATCTTCAAAACGATCCAGATCCCAAGATCATGGCAGAGTGCAAAAAGAGCTCGGACTGGAATTAATGAAAGAAAGCAATTCAAGCAAAAATTGCCTCGTTATGAAAAGAAAGGTATTCATGAAAGTGATACTAACACCTCAAAACATTCCCTATCGGATTCAAATAGGTTTTTTTTTCTAAAAACGGAACGAATACAATGAGGTGGTGAGATATAAAGCAAGGCTTGTACACAAGGGTTCATGCAGAGAACCGGTATTGATTTCAATGAAACATATTCTCCAGTAATGAGTGGAATCACTTTCCGATATCTAATATCTCTAGCAGTACAAAATCATCTATCTTTGTAGTTGATGGATGTAGTGACAGCATATTTTTATGGGTCACTTGATTCTGACATATACATGAAGGTTCCGATGGAATCCAAACGCAAACCACAATATGTATTGTGTAAAGCTTAACAAGTCATTATATGGCTTGAAGCAGTCAGGAAGAATGTGGTACAACCGACTAAGTGAGTTCCTTTTGAAAAAAGGGTACTCCAACAATGATGATTGCTTATGTGTATTCATCAAGAAGTCCTCAACATGATTCTGTATAATCTCAGTGTATGTTTATGATCTAAATATCATTGGCAACACACAAGATATAGATGAGGCACGAAATCATCTAATGACGGAGTTTGAAATGAAGGATTTAGGAAAAACCAAATTTTGCTTAGATATTCAGCTTGAGTACCTTCCAAAAGGCATACTTATACATCAAGCCATCTACATCCAGAAAATATTGGAGAAATTCAATATGGACAAGTTATATCCATTGAAAACCCTAATGGTTGTTCGATCTCTTGACAGGGAGAAAGAGATGAAGGTGAAGAGATACTGGAACCCGAGATTCCGTCTCTCATTGTCATTGGAGCGCTAATGTACCTTGCAAATTGCACCCAACCGGATATTGCATTTGCGGTAAATCTATTAGCTAGACATAGCGCAGCTCCAACTAAACGCCATTGGACGGGAGTAAAGAATATCCTTCGATATCTTAAAGGCACCCAAGATCTCGGTTTGTTTTTTAATAAAAACAAAAATATGGATCTTATAGGATATACTGATGCTAGCTACCTATCAGATCCCCACAATAACAGATCGCAAACCGGCTTTGTATTCTTACATGGTGGAACAGCCATCTCATGTAAGTCTTCTAAACAGACTCTAGTGGCTACATCCACTAATCATTCTAAGATAATTGCCTTATACGAAACATCATGTGAATGTGTATAGCTTCGCAGAGTGATTAACCATATCCAACAATCATGTAGTATTGGTTCTATTGAATCACCTACCATTATCTATTAAGATAATGCTGCTTGTATTGTTCAAATGCAGACAGGTTACATAAATAGCAATATCATCAAGCATATCGCTCCAAAACTATTTTTCCCACATCAATTACAAGAAAATGGGAAAATTAGTATCTTGCAAACTAAATCCTGCGATTATCTCGCAGACTTATTTACTAAGTCCTTACCAACTTCTATTTTTCAGAAATGTATTTAAGAAATTGGTATGTGACGACTTCATGATTTGCAAAAGTCAAGGGGAGTAATCTTCTAGACTAAACCTGTCCAAAGCAAATATTGTACTCTTTTTCCCTCTTTAGCAGAGGTTTTAATGAGGCAATATAACATCGTAAATAAGTAAATAAATATATCATATCTCTATTTTCCTCACAGGGGTTTTTGAGAAGATATTAATGATATATAATAACTTCTCATATTTTCCTATAAGCTTTTAGGGGAAGTTATACTAGATTATGACCCAATGGTTATAATCATCTAAAATTCTCCATGAGTTTTTCCATCTCCAAGGTTTTTCTTAGTAAGATTTCATATATATGTCATATTATTTTCTTTTTACATTTCTCACTAGGTTTTAAAGGAGTTTTAATAATATATCTATAGAATGGTTTCTCGTTAAATCCCACAGGGTTTTTCGAGAGGTTTTTTCAAGTAAGAATGATTACCAGATGACCGCTCTAATTGCCTATGCAATGTGACTATTCGAGAAGGAACATGTCCTTTTCGAACAGATACAACCCGTACTAACGGTACCGGTACTTCTCACAACATACATATATATATATATACATATATATATATACTAGAATAGTATAATGACAAGTAGAATTAACAGAGATCATTTCCTCACTATTTTCTCTCAACAGTCTTGACTCTACACGCGTGTCAGCGTCTTGTTGTCTTGCCTGGGTAGGCGTGACACAGAATCGGAGAGGCCACCGGCCAATTGATCCTGGACTCGTGCCCCCCAGACAAAAATGGCACGGGAAACACAGACCACAGCTCGGGTTTGCCGAAAATTCACGGGACCTGCTCCGGGGCCGGGCTCCGCCGCGCCAGACTACTATTCATTTACCCGATTTCACCCTGGAAAAATAGCCGTTTTATTATATGTTCCCCCCGTTCTGACGCAGCGCAAGATCATCGTCTTCTACTGCAATGTGAGAGCAACTCAAGCCCAGACTGCAAATATATAAAGGAGCGTAATCCAAATCACCAAGGTTTCCCGTGCAATTGAATTCCCTTCAATTTGTTTGCTCCAAGGTTTACATTTGGTTCTGTAGTTTGTAGTGGTACTGCAAGTTTTTTTAATTAATCTTGATAATTAGCAGCACAGCTCATGCTAGCAGTGGTAGATCTCAAGAACAAAACACATTCTTATTCCCTAGGCAATAATCTTATTCCCAGGCAATAAAGAAAGGCAGTTCGGCTACAGCTCAGACTAGCGGCCACCGACCGCGTTGACGGGCCCACCCATGTGGTCCAACGTGGGTAGGTCCCACGCGACAACCCGACAATCCAGGCCCACCACAGCCATCGTCACAGACAGGTGGTCCCATCTGACGCCATAAAGCAACCAGGCCCTACTGCCAGTGCCAGCGACCGAGCCAGCTGGCGATCACCTCACGCCCTTCGAGGCGCCTCTTCCCTTTTACCCCTTCTCTGCTTATCTTATCACATCAGATAAAGGCCCACAATTCGTTCATATTCACAGGACTGCCACTGCGGCTTCTTTCCTTTCTACTCGCTCCGTCTCAATTAACCATTAGTGAGGTAGACATGGCTATTGAGTTAGACATAGCTATTAAGAAAGTAAATAAATATAAAAATAAAATAATTAGCGAAAAGTTATGATTAATTAATTAAAAAGTAAAAAAAATAAATATAAAATAGTTATGATTAATTAAAATAATGAAATGGGCGGAAAATGGCTTTATTTCGGGACTAAAGCGGTAGAAAATTTTAAAACGAGTATTTCTTTTCGCCTTCTCCCTCGAGTCCGGGAGAAAATTTTGGGATTCCGAAACAAACTAGCGATTCGAAATTTAAACATTTTGTTTGTCGTTTATTTGGTTATTAGCTCAAGAAAGATTCACAGCTTAGCTACGAACAACCAGATTTTACACAAAAATTCGAGATGGGAGGGAGAAAACGTTATGGAGAAAAAACTTTACAGAAGAACAAGGAGAAGATTAAGGAGGAAGAGAAAAAACAGAGAAAATGCTGCCCTCCATTGCTTTCTTCTCCCTCCCTCCTCACCAAGAAAAGAATTTCCCCGAGTATTTCAAAGAACATCCTAAAATATTTCCCCAAAAAAATGAAATAAGAATGTTAATGTTTGATCCGGGAGTGGAATCGGCCACTGGCTGGCCAGAAAGGAAGAAAAAAAGAAGAAAAAGAATTAGCAGAAGAATTAGGAAGGATTGTAGTCACAAGTTCTTGGATCCCCTGGTGTAGCCGTAGTAGGAGAGGTACCACTTGACGAACTTCTTCAGCCCGACGTCCAGGTTGGTCGTCGGCTTGTACCCGAGCTGCAGCCTCGCGAGGGAGATGTTGGCGTGCGTGAATGGCACATCGCCATTGCCGGGCATCTCGACCACATTCTTCTTGGCCTTCACGCGGAGGTGCTTCTCCAGTATGGACACCAGGTTGGGCACCGTCACCGGCGAGGTGTTCCCGAGGTTGAAGATCCTGTAGGGCGCCGGCCCGCGCTTCTTGCCTCCGGTGCCGGTGCTCTTCCCCGCGGTGTCGAGCGAGCCGAGGCAGCCCTTGACGATGTCGTCGATGTAGGTGAAGTCTCGGGCCAGGTCGACGTGGTTCTTGCCGCGGTACACCGTGATGGGCTTCCCCTGCAGGATGTTGCGGGTGAAGGAGAAGTAGGCCATGTCCGGCCGGCCCCAGGGCCCATACACGGTGAAGAAGCGAGGCCGTGATGGAGAGGCCGTAGATGGGTTGTACGTGTGGTGATCTCCTCGCGCCTTCCTTGGTGGCGGCGTACAGGGACGCCGGCTGGTCGGTGCGGTCGCTCTCCGTGAAGGGCACCTTGTCGTTGAGGCCGTACACGGAGGAGGAGGAGGCCCAGACGATGGCTGGCTGCGGGTCGGCGTTCTTGCAGGCCTCGAGGAGGGTGACGAGGCCGGCGATGTTGGAGGTGCACGTAGGAGCCGGGTTCTCCATGGCGTAGCGCACCCCGGCCTGCGCCGCGAGGTGGAGCACGTGCGTGAATGGCACGACGTCGAAGAGTTTGGCGAGGAGGCGGCCGTCGTTGATGTCGCCCTCGATGACGAACACCCCGTGCGAGGCGAGCAGCGACCTGCGTGCCTTCTTGAGCGAGGGGTCGTAGTAGGAGTTGAAGTTGTCGATGCCGACGATGCCGTCGCCGCGCTTGCGAAGCGCGAGCGAGCAGTGGGTGCCGACGAACCCGGCCGCGCCGGTGACCAGCACCGACATCCCCGCGCCGGCCGCCGACCCAGGCGGCCGCCTCGGCGAGGCGGACGCGCGGATCTGGCGCTCCCAGTGTAACCCACCCCACGAGGCGGCGAAGTACTTCGAGAGGTGTCGACGAAGGACTGGAAGCTGAGGTGGATGCGGTCATGGCCGAGGAAGAGCGCCACAAGAACATGTGCTGGTGGATGCGAAGCACCTGTGGCAGCTGGCGGTTCATGGCGGTCGCCTCTCGATCTTGAACCTTCCCCGGCGTGGACGGGAAGAGGTCGTCCTCCAGCACCCGCATCTTCTTCGCCGTCGCCGCTGCCGTGCCGTCAGCTGCAACCCCAACCCCAACAACACGCCCAAGAATCCCCCCTCCTCTCCTACTCTTCTCTCTCTCTCTCTCTCAACAGCCAACTAGATTAATAATCCGGTGCCTTTCTCTCCAATCACGACGGATTCTCCGCTCCTCCCTCCTCCTCGACGAGGACCTGACCGACCGATCGTGGATGGAGGTTTCTGGGGGATTCGGGATTGAAATTTATAGGAGAATGGGGAAAGGGGGGCACGGGGCTAGATGTGCGCGCTGCTAAGGAAAGGGGAGGAGGCGGGGCGGGGCCGATCTAAAATAGAGGGAAGCGCGTGACGCCGCCGCTGCTGCTCTCCTCTCGTGATCGGTGGGGCCCTGCCGGTGGCTGTTGCGGTGCGGCGCTATTTTTGGGCTCGTCGGGCTGTTGGGGCAGCACGAGGGGGATGGTAGGAGGAGGATTTATATAGTTTATGTATTTTTGATGGATTATTGGATGGTACTTGTGTTTGGGCGTGAGGGTGTGATCACATGTGATTCGATGTGTGGGTGAGCGCATTGCGTGATGAGTGGTGAATTCGGCGTGGGGTGAATTCGA